>OY292492.1:5100043-5700043 GCA_958496325.1 Nomophila noctuella | reverse complement strand
TGCGCCGATGGACGTGAAGGCCGGGAGTCACCACACTCACCACAGACAGCAGAAGTATTGACTGTGGTATTGCTGTAACAAGATGAAGTGATATGAATATAAATAAAATTGGCCAAGTGTGAGTCGGACTCCCGCACTGAGGATCCGTACAAATTCTATTTTTGACGTATTAAAAAAACTACTGAATAGATTTCGTTCGAACCAATTTTCGTTGGTAGTTTTTATAATAATGTACATTATACAATTATTTCAGTTTTATCATCCTCTTATTTTAGAAGTTAGAGGTAGTTATTTTTAAAAACCTATCCATAGATACCCCACACGTCTTTGTTCAATGAAAAAAAAAATTTCGAGTTTCATCTCTGACCATGGGGACCACCCACTTTTTTAATTTTTTTTCTATTTTCGTGTGAAAACTAGGGAATGCAATCTCGTTCTCGCGAGATCTCGTTTTTACGAGATCTCGGCCTATTTTAGCGAGATTGAATCTCGGGCGAAAATGGACGAGATCTCGCGAGATTTACGAGATTGAACTTGGATTCTTGGTCATCACCAAAAGGCCAATGCTGCATAATATTCATAGTTTTCATTCAGAAATATGATAAATTAAAACAAAAACGTACATACCCGTGTGTAAATTGCCATTTCTAAATGAAATCTCGCAGAAAAGAGTGCCATACACGTGCAACTTACTAAACAAAGTATGCCAGTTGAGTCAATAAATATTAATTTCACACCTACGAGTGAAAATCTATACTTACTTATAAAATAAATCTGTCGAGTTCAATTCTGTACATGAAAAATATTTTCAAAATAACTCAGGGGGTGATTATTGTTCGATACTGATGCCAAAAATGCAATCGTAAAATTTTTGTCTGTCTGTATGCTCCTTATAGAAACAAAAACTACTCGACGAATTTTAACGACACTTGGTTCAATTATTCTTCATACTCCTGGGCCGATTATAGGATACTTTCATTACGCTACAGTCAATAGGAGCAGAGTAGTGTTTTTTTTATATAATTAAAAAAGAAGACTGATATAGAATAGATACGTAAATAAATACGTTTAAAGCTGTTAAACACATGAAAATTGAATTTAATAAGTCGTAATAATTAATGTTGATTCCACAATAACTATGATTTGATTATTTACATTATTTTCTTCCTTATTCATGGAAATTTTGTGACTTTCTGTACGAATTAACACTCAAAACTGGCAATCTCGCGAGATCTCGTAATTGACGAGATCTCGCGAGATCGTTGTTCGTAAACTCGCGAGATCTCGCCGGAGCCCTAATCTCGCGAGATTGCATTCCCTAGTGAAAACCTTGTTGCGGTTCACAGAATACATCCACTAACTAAGTTTCAACAGTATAGTACTTATGGTTTCGGAAAAAAGTGGCTGTGACAGACTGGCGGACAGACAGACAGACAGACATGACGAATCTATAATATATAATAAGGGTTCCGTTTTTTTGCCATTTGGCTACGGAACCCTAAAAAGCTGAAGAGTTTCTTTGTTTGTTTGAACGCGCTAATCGAAGGAGCTAACGGTTCTACGGGAAAAATAGTTTTGTGTTGGGTAGTGTGCGGAAAACGAAATCCGAGCAGACGGATACTGGTTATATAATATAAATAAACCGCCAGCAATAAGTAAAAATATACAAAATAATTTATTACCATACACACTAAACGGCAAAGAGGACATTTGACGAAAGCATTTTTTTTATCAAATAAAATCTTTAAAGTGGTTATTAAAATAAGCAATGTTGGCGAATTATAGGCACAATACTGCACAATAAGAGAAAATTTACGAAAAAGCCAATTGACCCACGCTTTTTAAATTTGGAATGCGCCCTGCGCTCTCTCACATTTTCTTTTTAATAGCGGCCAGTCCGCAAACGTTTAAAGTTTTTAACAGAAGTGAAGGTGCTCTATTCGACAGTTTATACTTTTAATTCTCTACTGTCTTATGTATGCGACCTTTTTTGTGTGCACTTAGGCTCCACGAGAGTGCTGTAAGAACATTACTTTACTATTTATGTCGCAAAATATCGGGCCGAAAAATCTGGAACTTTGCACATTCAAATAATTGTATTGATCTATTGTCGCTGAAACAAGTAAGGCGTATGAAATGTGACATATTTATAAAGAGATTTAAAATTGTTCCCAGAAGATGAACAAAAATAGCTGCCATATATACGAAATTATGTTAAATACATGTTAACTGTGCATTCCGTTTATGGGACCCTATAAAATATATAATTTTGCGCCTTGTTCATCTGACATTGTATGAATTTTAGTAAATTTAAAATTGGTAACATTCTGAAGTCGCTGCAATGTGATCAAATATGGATTGATTGTGTTAACACGCACTGCGACATATCGTGACAAAATGATTTACAACATCACATCCGTGATTGACCTTCAAGACGTACTCGTATTTGCTATTTATTACTTGCACGGTTAATGTTTGGATAAACAATAATACACATAATGGTATTCTGAATATACACTATTTTTGGAGGTTTTGTTTGTTGACCAAGTGAATCGATGTCTGAGTATTCTATAACTTCTTAAAGTAGCATTTGATTGTGTTTTATTTTTTCAAATAATTGTTTAGTGTCGAAGGCAACGCGTCGAAAGATGTTTTTTTGAGTGAAACTTAAAAGGTTAGTATTATTTTATAGCAGGAACACAATCTTCAAAATCCGAATCCCAAATATCTCTAAAGAATCATATCGATATAATCAAGATATGCCTCGGTACCAGAAAACTGTGACATAATTTTGATTGACGTGACACACGTTGGTTACTAAGGTTATCTTTACATGAAAACGAAATAAAATGCAATGTGACCTTCGCTTTAGTGGCCCGAAATATGGTGAGGTTATAGGTATAACGAATAATTAAAATATATGGAGAGAACGGTCTCGATCTCTCTCGATACACTGACGAGAAATCTTTACACTGTATTGTTTGTATCTCCGCATGAACAAATCCAGCCCAGAATGCTTACTCGTGTGAACATCGCATTATACCATTTGATACCCAACGCCTTTAAATATTGAAGGGGTTGACCGATTTCTTATTTGTCGACGTATCATCAAACAGCCCTTGATTTCCAAGTCTGGAAATCAATGATGTCACAATCCTTTGAGTGTTACCCACTTTTTTTACAGTTACCCACACCTTTTAATTTTATTGGATATGTATCTATTTACGTATTTAAATAGCTATAGTTACTTTTACGTCTCCTACTTAGACCGAAAGTGTAATGAAGTGTAAATATCTATAGGGATAAGTCATATGTTACCCACTCAAGACTTTCTGCGACATATTCCTGAATGGATTTCGATGTTACATCACGTAATAAGATTACGTCATTTTATGTAACATTACGTAAGTACTGTATCATCCTTTTCAAAGCTTTTTACGTACGAGTATTAGCGTAACAGATACCTACATGAGCATGTGATACCTTCCGGTTCTAAAATTAAGTTACTTTCATTCAATTGTGACTCGTATAGTGCACATTGAATACCTATCAAAGAAGGTATTCCTATCTACGAGATTCAGTTATTAACAATTTTGAACAAGCTTACGAGATCTGTAGTCTTCTAAAAATAAATTATTTTTATATCTTTTACTTACGATAAGCATTTATAACATTAGTAGGAACAATTCTTCTAGAGTATACAAGAAATTTTCTTCTACTGACAGTATTTTTGACAAAGCAGATGGGTACCATCGAGATAATCAGTCATTCAGTTTTATGAATACTTAGATAGGACGAGAATTTGAAGGAAATACATTTTTGTATATTTATTTATAAGCATTTTACATATAAGCTAAAGATATTTCCTCGAAGGAAACTATTCGCTATGGCATGTGATTGGGGCAGTTACCCGCTAACCTACCATTCTAACCCACTGGTGGGTGGAGGGGTAACTCGAAAATTTTAGTAGTTAACACCCACCCACCGCGTCAAGGCTGGAATTCTTTATCGATGTATTTTGTCGATAATGAAAAACAATATGGTCGATTAAATGAATTGTTTATTGAATTAAATTTTAATATTATAAACAGGAAACCAACGTGGACGAACAAAATGGAATCTTAACATATAAACTTTTCACATAATATTAAAGTTGAAGAGTTTGTTTGTTTGTTAGTTTGTTTGTCTTAAGGCGCTTATATTAAGAACTACTGGTTTCAATTGAAAAAATATTTTGTGTTCGATAGTCCATCCGTCGAGGAAGGCTTTAAGCTATAGTATAACACTATGTGTGCGGCAAACGAAATACACGCGGACGATTTCTTAATAGTTCATTCTGATTTCGAATTCCCTGTAACTATTGCCCTCCAACGCAAACATGGCAGTATGTTGCAGTTTACCTCATTTAACGAATACGATTTTGGAGGGCTGGAATTATAACGTTAACCATGATCAAACATGTATTGAGACGCTAAAGTTAAAACGTTTATTACTTTAAATATCTCACGGATTGCACGGATCGCCCTTTTCTGCAATAAAAGTTTGTATAAAAGAAAATACATCATTTTTATTGAAAATTATGTGACTTTTGCAAAATTATCTTATTTTTTGACCTATTAAGAAATCGTCCGCGTGTATTTCGATTGCCGCACACATAGTGTTATACTATAGCTTAAAGCCTTCCTCGACGGATGGACCAGTAGTTCTTGATATTCGTGCCTTAAGACTAACAAACAAACAAACAAACAAACAAACAAACTCTTCAACTTTAATATTATGTGAAAAGTTTATATGTTAAGATTCCATTTTGTTAGTCCACGTTGGTTTCCTGTTTATAATATTAAAATTTAATTCAATAAACAATTCATTTAATCGACCATATTGTTTTCCATTATCGACAAAATACATCGATAAAGAATTCCAGCCTTGACGCGGTGGGTGGGTGGGAACTACTTAAATTTTCGAGTTACCCCTCCACCCACCAGTGGGTTAGAATGGTAGGTTAGCGGGTAACTGCCCTGTGATGGGCGGATCCCGTCGCTTTATGATTCGAAGTTAAGAGAAGATACCTACAATACTGACTCGAACAATTTTTTTCTTTTTAAATATATTTATTATTTTATAACAGCACACTGACATAAATATTATTATATATTTTCAAGCACAATGAAACTACGTTCGAATGCTACTACGGCTTCGGTCCCGAGTATCTTTGGTACCATTTTTTCCTATTATTTTTTTTACAAACATTTCCATAAGGTAGATGTATAAATGTAAATGGTCGAGCACAAACTATTTCAAATTAAATACATTGCATAACTAAAGTAACACACGAGTAGAGTTCTAAATTAAACATAAATTCCAGCACTGACTTTTAATTTTTTTATGTTTCAGGTAGGCAAACGAACAAGCGGGTCACCTGATGGTATGTGATTAACGCTGCCCATGAACATCAACAACCGCACAAGGCTCGCAGATGTGTTGCCTGTCTTTAAGACCCCATACACTCCCCAAATGAGCTCTCGCGATCTTACTCACCACCAGAAACATAGCACAACATTTTCGAAGTGCTACTTCTCTGTGGTCTTCTGTAAGGTTGAGGTACTGCCAAGACGAGGTCCAGTTCCACTTAGCTCTACCTCTTTTAAAACTTGACTTGACTTCTGGGGACAGGATTGCTAAAAATCCAACAACGTTATTAGTTAAATTAGTAAAGCTTTGATTACAAATAACGAGTCACTTTTATTATATTTATTGGTGCCTCAAAAGTTTAACTCCCACATAACCCTTTGGGGGCGACAAACGAAAAGCCTTCTCAAAGAGGGTAAAAGGAAGTTTAAATCGAATTGTATACGTTAAGTAGGTAGTTAAAGCTCAAAGCTCGACACTGACATTCCACTTTCGGTACATTTATTACCATTATGATGTGGAAGAATGTCAAATAATCTATCTATTTCAATGCTCCTGGAAATCGTTATTACAGAATTAAACCACACAGGTACCATATTTCATGTCATAGTGTAAGCAGACGTTGGATGGTCAATTTGGGTTTTCGCAAATGAAAAATCTGCTAGATGGCAGTAGTTAGGCGTAGGGTCTAACTGGTATGTGATTGGTGAATTTTGACATGACATTGACAGCTATGTCAAAATTCACAAATGACACAGCAGTTAGACCTCACGCCTACGTATTGCCATGTAGCGGATTTTTAATCGCAAACACCCTCAACAATAACTAAAATAAAATAAAAACTTTTTTTAAAACCATCTCTCCCATCTTTGTAACGAAAACATGATTTCAAATGATGGAGGCCTTTGCCCTGCAGTGGGACATTAATAGGCTGATACTTTTAAAAACATCGATTTGATGTCACTGATTCGTACAGTCTTTTGTCAATATTAAACAAAAATCGAAATTTATTACGAACTGGTTGCGTCCTAGTCGATCAGTCCCCGAAGGTGGCACCTGTTCACAAATATGACGTAGGTGGCAGCCATTACCTCATTCAACCATCTTAGAGGGAATGAATTCCCTGCCGCCGTAGCAAAAAGGGCTGTAACCGTGTTTATCCATAAACATTTAATGTAAATATATTTAACATACAGCAGTTAATATTCATTCATACATAAAACACGCCTACACGCCTTTGATATTGTTTTCTTTTATTGTTGCCGGAAATATTATTATGTGTATTATATTAGAAGAACTCAGTGGCTTCAATCCTGTTTTACATGTATAAGTGAATGGCGGGACAAGATTTTCCAGCCATTTTAGAATGCTGTTTGATTGACAAAGGGTCCTTAGTTTTTTTATTGCTCAATGTAGGGAGGAATAATGTAAAGTGTCAAACCTTACCTCTGAAGGATAAAGACCCTCATTATTGAAATCCAATAATGGATCGCTCTTGTCGCAAATGGAGATTTTTTTTTCTACTACTGGAAATTGAACCCAGGGCCCAGACCCAGGTAAATGCTAGAGGAGTAAAACTCGATTATATATCCATATATTATCATACGTCATTTCGAAGTATTATCGATTTTCCAGTGTTCTTATTTATTTATTACTAGCGGCCGCTACTACTAGGCCCGCGACTTCGTCCGCGTAGAATTCAGATCCCTTTTTTTGGCAATAAAAGATAGCCTATGTTATTTCTCATGGTCTAAAGATGTCTGTGTCAAATTTCATCAAATCGGTTGAGAGGTTTAAGTGGAAAAGCGTAACAGACAGACAGAGTTACTTTCGCATTTATAATATTACTAGCGGCCGCCCGCGACTCCGTCCGCGTGGATTTTGATTTCTAATAGCCTAAAGATTTCCTCGTCAAATGGACTATCTAACACATAAATAATTTTTCAAATCGGTTCAGTTGTTCCTGAGTTTAGCGCGTTCAAACAAACAAACTCTTCAGCTTTATATATTTATTAGTATAGAAGTATAGATAACAATTCTTCTAGAGTCTATGAACTTATCATATTTTCAATTATAACAATTTTGTAACATCTAATTCTAATAATTTAACAATATGTAGAAAGTAAATAGACAATTCATGCATGACCTTTAGTGGGATTAGTACGTGTACCTACATAAACCCGTCTTCTTGTCTGTCAGAATGTCCGTCTGCCAAGACATATTTCTTAGGAAAGGCCTAACTAACTATTTACTTGGCTTTTAGCGGCCTTACTACATATATTTATAAGACTTTAAACTTTCGCGTTGCATTACTCACAAATAATATTAAAACGGGACTAAACGCGATATTATTATTGTTAAGTACTCTCGTACTTACTGCTTGACGTTTCGGCTGCGATGCTGCAGCCATGGTCACAAGCGGACTGGCGGTGCGCGGCGTCGTCTACTTGACAACATATATTTACTTGGAATGACGAGTAACATCAAATGATTATATGGTAACAACTTGAATTGACTGTTGTGAAAGTTGGTTATAATTAGAGAATTTTATAAAATAAAAATGAAGCGCGATAAAAAATAAGGTTTCGACTTTGGTCTTCATAGAAATTATATTGAAGAGAGATAAAACAACACAATGCGAAAAAATATAGGTATGAAATCCGCCTACCTAAGTCTTCTAAGTAAACTTCTATAGCTTCACACTTCCACCTAAGTCAGTACAACTTCAGGAAATCTAAGAACTACTACATTTACCAGGAAAAGCTAAGTTTCTCTTTCGTTCGTTCGAACTGATTTTTAGGGTTCCGTAGCCAAAATGGCAAAAAAACGGAACCCTTATAGATTCGTCATGTCTGTCTGTCTGTCTGTCTGTCTGTCTGTCCGCCAGTCTGTCACAGCCACTTTTTTCCGAAACTATAAGTACTATACTGTTGAAACTTGATGAGTGGATGTATTCTGTGAACCGCAACAAGGTTTTCACACGAAAATAGAAAAAAAATTAAAAAAGTGGGGGGTCCCCGTAGTCAAAACTGAAACTTGAAATATTTTTTTTCATTGAACATATACGTGTGGGGTATCTATGGATAGGTCTTTAAAAGTTATATTAAGGTTTCTAACATCACTTTTTTCTAAAGTGAATATTTTGCTTGACAGACCCTTCCAAAGTGGAAAAAAGTGTGTCCCCCCCCCCCTCTAACTTCTAAAATAAGAGGATGATAAAACTGAAATAATTATATAATGTACATTACCATAAAAACTACCAACGAAAATTGGTTCGAACGAAATCTATTCAGTAGTTTTTATAATAGGTCAAAAACTGACTTTTTCAAAAAAAAATTAAACCGACTTCAAAAAAACACAAACAACAAAAACTTTAACCAGAAAAAAACCTACATAACTAAAAAGCGATAAATAACCTCATTTATCTACTTAATGCTTATTATAATATATACAATTATTTAAATATTTACGACTTAATACCTAATACTTTAACAAAGTCATCTTTAACTATTTAAATATTTACAGTTATCACTTATTTTTGAAGTCGGTGCCAGACTGCAGCCTAGGTTACAATCGTTTCAAAAGTTACGTCCTATTCTAAGTTTTGCTTTGAATTTTAGTGTCGGTCACTTTTCTTAATTACATTTATTAGTTTGGCTGGCACCGACCCACTAAGGCTGCAGCCCTAATGAGGGTATATCATCACATAGGCCGAGCATAGGACGCGTAACTATCGGAACATAATATGTATGTATGTCACTATTGTAAAAAAATGTGTGGATTCCTGACCACCTTAGGAGTAGATATACCCTTTTAAGCATAGGTGGTACTCATTGAGGAATTGTCTCGATTTCATTGAGATTTTTGTTAGAATTTCCCTCGATATTTCGTGATTACATCGTAACCATCTCAAGAGTAGTAACTGCCCTAATAGCCCATCCAGACTCACGGCGAGAAACACCGAGAACACCCGAGAACGTGAATGTGAGGAGTTTCTCGCCGTGAGTCTGGATGTAATATACACAAGTATCACGTTAGCCCTACATGCATTCGATCGACCAATTGCAGTACTGCTCCCAACTCCTAACCGTTAAGGAGTACTGCAACTTCATCATCAGCACAGCAGCATCAGATGTTGATTCAAGCATACCTCACAAGCAACATGTTAGCCCTACATATTACTAAATAGTTTCCATCGACCAAATGCAGTTTTGCCTTCCAACTCCTAAACGTTAAGGAGTACTGTAGCATCATCGTCAGGGCAGCAGCATCAGATGTTGACACCCTGAATCATATACCTGAGTAAGACAACTAAGACATGATTACGTAACAAAAACACCATACGAGCATACAATTTTCGGAGGTTGCCCTCGATTTCTCCTGGATTCCATCATCAGATCCTGGACTGGTGAAAATGGGACCACCTCAGAAGTGAACCCTATCAAACAAAACAAATTTTTTTGAAATCCGTCTAATATTGACGAAAATATCGGTGAACATACATAAAAAAAAAAAAATATACAGACGAATTGAGAACCTCCTCCTTTTTTGAAGTCGGTTAAAAATAGAATTTGTACGGAACCCTCAGTGCGGGAGTCCTACTCGCACTTGGCCAATTTTATCTCATTGGGACGGACAAATACGTCAAACCGACCAATGTATTTGTTCTGTTCTCAGAATCAAATGAACTTTCTGTTATTACGAGTATACATTGAAAATTATTACAAATATTGTTATTATAATGTTGTAATAAAGTTACTGACTTAATAACGAAAATCCGCTACGAAAAGATGAACGAGACTTTTATTTCATAAATAACCTATTATTATTTGAAATATCTAAAATATTTTGACTGTTTAATAACATCAACTTACGCGAGCAAGTTTGTTATATCCGGGTTGTAACTTTGCTTTATTCATAGAAGGAAATAGGCCGACCCTTTTCACGAATATTGAAATTGAGATAGAGATGCCCGGTATATACTCGTATCTATTTATGAAAAGTACAATTTTGAATAGTAATTAAAGACTTGACAAAAATACATTCAAATATTTTTTCTAACAAGCTGATAGTGATCAATTTATAACTTTTAATTGCAGAAAATTCAGTAAGATTACAACATTTAAAAACCGAATCAAAGTGTTATTAAGCTAACTAAGCTTTTATATTATACTAGCGGCCGCCAGCGACTTCGTCCGCGTGGGTTACGATTTCCGCACACAGTCTTACTAAAAATAGCTGAATAAAACAACGGTTTATGTGCAGGCAGTCAACTTGCACACTTTTAGGGGACTAATAACTCAAGATAGAAATAATGGTCAAATTAAGTGACGGAAACGGGAAAACAATAATCTGGTGACCTTATACATTTGAGAAATCATTCTGTTCACCGCTATTCAGATCCGCGGCCGCGCCTCTAGTGAGGTGCGCCATCTATCGGCACATTTTAGAACTAAATAGTTCGCTAGCACAATTTACAATGATAAAATAAAGGAATATACAATAGCTTAAAGCCTACCTCGACAAATGGTAAGTGGTAAGTGGACTATCCAACACAAAATGTTTTGTCAATTCGAACCAGTAGTTTCTGAGCTTAGCGCGTTCAAACCAATTTGGATCTTGAGTTGCACGTGTTATTGTGAGTCAACCATAAAATATAGACATATGCTGTTGGGGGATATTTTTTAGGCAATTTTATGTAGAATATTTCCGTCATACATGATTTCTATGTGACTTTAACCATTAAGGCTGCACACGCGACTGAAGCTTAAGAAATGAAGTAAATTCTCCCGTTTTCCCCACATTTCCCTTCACTACGCTACTCATGTTGATTGTAGCGTGATGAAAAGTATCCTATAATATGCCCAGGAGTATGAAGAATAATGGTACCAAGTTTCGTCAAAATCCGTCCAGTAGTTTTTGTTTCTATAAGGAACATACAGACAGACAGACAGACAGACAGACAGACAAAAATTTTACTGATTGCATTTTTGGTATCAGTATCGATCACTAAACACCCCCTGATAGTTATTTTGGAAAAATATTTAATGTACAGAATTGACCTCTCTACAGATTTATTATAAGTATAGATTACAGATTATATTCTGATCGTTAATAATTTACCAATAAATGCGCAAATGTAAAAAATATGTTTCGAAATGTGTTACTAAATATGACAACATATTAAAATAACATTTCTTCTTCTCTGATATAAGAAACCAGTGAGAATTGTATCTTTTGAAATGCAATTTTCTTTTTCGCTGTACCAAATAGTAAATCCGATATGCTTGTATAAAATATTGAATTTCTTGTAAAAGCTCGCAAAATTATAATGAACTTGTCTGCTGTCAACGAAATACCTTCCAAGGGAGACGGGAGAAGGTTACGTTATTTCCATATCTTAAAGTAAATTACTTTAAGATATGGACAGGTTAAGTTATACCTAATATGTACTAAGGTTACAGAAAAATGCATGGATTTCGTATGTAGATTACAATCTATACCTAGTATAGATACCTACTAATATGATAAAGCGGAAGAGTTTGTTTGTTTGAACGCGCTAACCTCAGGAACTACTGGTTCTCCTGCTTTACGCTATTGGAAACAGAAATCCACGCGGACGGAGTCGCGGGCGGTCGCTAGAACTAGTAATTAAATTACTTTATATATTAATATAATTTAAATAATATATAATAATATAAATGAAATGCATATAAACTGATCTGATTATTTGACTACTTAATTCGGATTGTATTTTTCTTGTCTTATTATTTGTCAAAATCTTTGTAAATTGTTCTGTAGTGTTGCACGATTTAACTTCATCAATATAAAATTAGTACGCAAATTATTAAGTTTTAGCGGTAACATATTATTATAATTTCATTTCGCGTTTTATAAGAGTACCTACCAATGATGTGTTGATGCCTGTGAATTACGAGTACAATACGACAAAGATTTTGTGTAAATTGCTATCACATCTTTGAAACCGCTAACCCACCATTCTAACCCACTGGTGGGTGGAGGGGTAACTCGAAAATTTTAGTAGTTCCCACCCACCCACCGCGTCAAGGCTGGAATTCTTTATCGATGTGTTTTGTCGATAATGAAAAACAATATGTACGATTAAATGAATTGTTTATTAAATTAAATTTTAATATTATAACAAAAGGAGTTTCCTAACATGTGTATATAACCTTTTCACAAAATATCTCATTTGCCACTTTCATAAAACAAAAGTACCTGCGATAAAATTCTATGTCATCTATCCTTCAAATATCGCTGCATGTGATAACAAATGTAATTATTATTATTTCGTATTTTGCACATTGAACATGAGCACGGAAATAAAATTTATACGCCGCAATCGCGGCAATATTTTATTATATAAAGGGCATCTGTATGTGAGACAAAAAAATATGTTAACAAATCGTCAATTTGGGACTGCACAAGAAAACAGAAAATCAAATGCAAAGGGTTACAGGGAATTCGAAATCAGAATGAACTATTAAGAAATGTCCGCGTGTATTTCGATTGCCGCACACATAGTGTTATACTATAGCTTAAAGCCTTCCTCGACGGATAGCTATCCAACACAATATATATTTTTTCAATTGAAACCAGTAGTTTTTAGGGTTCCGTAGCCAAATGGCAAAAAACGGAACCCTTATAGTTTCGTCATGTCTGTCTGTCTGTCTGTCTGTCTGTCTGTCTGTCTGTCTGTCCTGGCTCGTTCTCCGCTGTTTCTGAACCGATTGCCACGAAAATTGGTGGAGAGATGTATAGTGATAATTCAAGAATTGGTTTTTAAAATAATCGAAAAATAATTATTTTTACCCCCCTCCCATACATCGAAAAGTAAATCCGAAAAACAAAATTCGACTTACCCCATCGTGTGGGGTATCGTTAAAAAGGTATTTTAAATACAATAAAACTTGCCTTGAAACTATGTTTATCAAACACCCCAGTCTCGAGATATATTAATACAAAGTTAAAATTAGAGCGTCCCCCCCCCCCTTAACTTTTGAAATACTATTACAATAATTCTGAAAAAAATGTCCTGTATACCTCCAAGTAAGTACTTTCAACGAAAACTATAGCGAACTCTGTATCATACATAGTTATTTTTATACAACTCGACCAACTTATGACGTGCAGTTGCCCTTACTAAATGGTGTCTTAAGCAGTCGGGCCATCTTTTAGCTACGGAACCCTTTCATGGGCGTGTCCGACACGCTCTTGGCCGGTTTTTTAATATAAGCGCCTTAAGACAAACAAACAAATAACCAAACAACCAAACTCTTCAGCTTTAATATTATGTGAAAAGTTTATATGTTAAGAACCCCTTTTGTTCGTCCACGTTGGTTTCCTGTTTGTAATATTAAAAATTAATTTAATAAACAATTCATTTAATCGTACATATTGTTTTTCATTATCGACAAAACACATCGATAAAGAATTCCAGCCTTGACGCGGTGGGTGGGTGGGAACTACTAAAATTTTCGAGTTCCCCCTCCACCCACCAGTGGGTTAGAACGGTGGGTTAGCGGGTAACTGCCCAGATGTCTGTTGTTCACGACAATTTCATGGTTGATGAATTGGTACACAAATGTTATTAATGTCCATAATTTTTTACTGTATTTTTGCTTACATAGTTATGGATAGAATTGAAACGAGTAAATATGATATAGAAATAAATATTTACATGTTCTAAACACTAGTAAAGTATTTTTTGTCTAATTTACTTACCTTTAAAAAAGTGTTTCATTTTAATTTCAGAAACAAACTGATACTTTACACACTAATGCGGTAGATCAATAAATGAGATAAGGAAGTATCCGATGAGTAAATTTGGTCAAAACGATATGTGTTCACGTTTTTAAACAAACGTTTTGTCAAAATAACGGAGATAAAGTCGCTCAAACACAACTAAAACTAAAATTAAAAATTGTTAGACTTTAAAATATGCGCTTAAATTATAGTTGTACACTAATATTACATAATTTGACCCAAAATGGCCTTATTTTTTTACACGTATTACTTTCCACGCGAGAATTACGATTTCGCGCGGAAACTTGCCCGATTTTCCCAACAGGGAAAGCGGTTCTTTGGCGGGCGGGCAGATGCCGACTGCCTGAAAATGAAAATCTACAAGCGTTCATGAGTAAAGTTCGTATCTATATCATCTCAATGTAATCCTTAGGCCGAGACCGTAAGGTGTGTTTATCATTGTCAAATTGTACCGGTATCATTTCAGATTGCGTGAATGGTTACTTTAACACTTATTATGGTTTGCACCTATTCGTTGGTAACATTATAAACAATCTTTAAGACAGAGTTTCTTATTTGCACAGTTTATTAGGGGTTGGAATTGTTGACTTGTTGTGGACTGCAAGATGATTATTACGGCTTTTAGCACATTATTATTTTGCGTTTGTAGTTATGTTTGAACGATGCCTGTCGTCCTTGCCGGGATAAGCATTTCATAGCATTTAAATATTTTGGAATAGATTAAAATCATTCATGAAATGATTCTTCATTCGAGACGGTATAGGCGTAGGCGGGAGAGAGTCGATAGAGTCCAGGTCTCCCATTTGATGATCGAAGCTGCCGCCGTCGTGGTCGTCTTTGAAGCCTTTCAGATCGCGAAGAGAAGCATTGGGGTAAAAAGGACGACGACGCGAATATATACGGCAAAACAATGATTTTTCATGCAAAAATTGCAAGTAATTAACATACGAATGCACTTTTAAAATTTTCCGATATCAGCTACCCTCATCGTCGTTATTATGAGGGTTTTTAACCCTAAAATTATCCGATATCAGCTAATGATCAATGATTAAAAAACTACATTATATTATTTTTTCATTAGCGTGAATGGGAGGTGGCCTTTTTCTCAAAATTTCAATTACTCTAAAGAAAATTCTCGTCAGAGTCGCATGCAACGTATGAGAGGAAATAAACACAGAAACCTTTTGAGGGCGGGCTTAATTACTTTGTTTAAGTTGTTCTTTTAGACACCACGAGTAGTTATAATGGCCAGTCATGCGTAAAATGAGGAAGGAACACCTATAGGTTAGAAATAGTCCCTTAATTAAGATAGGCAACTCAATTAATCTAATTTTAGCTGTCTTAAATCGTTATGATGAAATAATTTTTGCATAATTAAAACAAAGTTAAGATTCAGGCCCAGTGGAATTTATCAGTTCTCAACTTTAGGTTTATTTAAATTTGGGTAACGTTTTACACAGCCGTTAATTAAACAAACTAATTGACAGTTCTGCGTACAAATTGGACAGATTGACACGGTAACTGACCGTCTCTTCTCTCAGATTAAAGAGATACATACTTTGTATTCCTTCTTGGTAGAAATAACATTCTATAGAATGGCAAAGATCTTTCTAGATTATTTCCATTTCTTTAATAAATCTCAATAAAGGATACATAATACATAGGCATGTTGCCTAAAGAGATATTCATGTGTATGTATGTGTCCTTGAGTTTGAAGGACGCAAGTGTACAGTAGATTAAAAATCGATAACTATGATTTTTTTTATTAGTTAGCCTTCCTGAGAGCCTTGCCGTCCATGGTCTACCCAACTTATTATACAGCAACATCGCCAGATAGTAGACTGAGACATCTAAAATGTCCCAGTGGACCCCGCTGTCGCTAGTGGAGGGAATAAGTGGGATTTATTTATTAAATAAATACTATGGCAGCTGGGAACGGAGAGACGTACTTGAATACTTTTATAAACATCCATGACTCGAGTCCAAATGCCGATGTTCATCATAAAAACATTTGCCCCTAGCGGGATTCGAACCCGCGCCAGCCAGGGTCTCTGATCACTAGAGCAGCGGTTATTAGGATTGGTTTTATGTGTTCGAATTACACACACGTATTTAAAGAAGACCTCTCGGTGATTATTTGTTTGCAGGCTAAGTCTAGCCTACGAGTGTAATGTATTTGTGCTCTGTAAATGTACTCTTTGGTCTTATTTAGTACAAGCGGCCGCCAGCGACTCCGTCCGCGTGGGTTACGGTTTCTGCACACGGTGTTACTATAGATAGCTTAAAGCCTACCACGACAAATGTTAAGTGGACTATCCAACATAAAATATTTTGTGAATTCGAACCAGTGGTTCTTGAGCTTAGCACGTTCAAACTAATTTGGATCATGAGTTACACGTCCTATTGTGAGTCAACCATAAAAGATAGACATATGCTGTTGAGGGATATTTTTAGGCAATTTTATGTAGAATATTTTCGTCATACATGATTTCTATGTGACTTTAATCATTAAGGCTGGACACGCGACAGAAGCATAAAAATGGGGGTAATTTCTCCCGTTTTCCCAACATTTCCCTTCATTACGCTGCTCCTATTGATTGGAGCGTGATGAAAAGTATCCTATAATATGCCCAGGAGTATGAAGAATCGGATCGAACATAAGCCGCCCACTCGGCGGCTGGCAGCGATCCGTCCTGATGCGAGCGAAAGGGGAAACCGGAGGGGTTTAGTGGGTAGTGGGCGCTTATTTTGTGCGCCCGAGCCCCACACACGGTCGCGGGCTCAGCTAGCCCGCGGCTACATGGTGCGTCAATGCATTCCCCTCCGCAAAAAAAAATAAAGGAGTATGAAGAACAATTGTACCAAGTTTCGTCAAAATCCGTCTAGTAGTTATTGTTTCTTTAAGGAACACACAGACAGACAGACAGACAGAAACACAGAAAAAAAAATTACTGATTGCATTTTTGGCATCAGTATCGATCACTAATCACCCCCTGCTAGTTATTTTGAAAATATATTTTATGTACAGAATTGACCTCTCTTGATTACAAGTATAGATTATACAAAATGTATATTTATTTATAAACGCCATGTATATGAAGTCAATGTTAATTATAATAATTTATTGCTCATGTAATCACGGGGCTCACAACACATTGATGTTGTTTTGATTGGTTTATTTTGCCAGGAAAGTAATTAATGTTTCCGTATAATATTAGAGAGATGAAAATGCGAATAAAAATGTTTGTTTTCCTGAAGATGGTCAGTAATTATAAATATTATCTATCTTTAAGTATTCGCTTCCGTGGAATATGTTTTATTTTAATTTAGTCGCATAATTATATTCAGTTATTATAATTAAACGTTTTTTTTGTTTTGAGTTAAACAGGGTGGATTCTTGAAATGGGTTTTGAGGGCGGGTACATTAACCGTTACAGTTACAAGAAAATATTGTGAGGCAACCATCCAAAACTTTTTGAGATATTTTGATCTGCATTCATAGATTTTGGAAGTTACAGTCAGCAAAAAAATGCTCAAATAGGCTTTTTTTTTCATGCCAATCAAATCATCAAAGACTATATGGAAGAACCATCTGAGGTTTGAGTACTAGTAATGTCAGAAATTGCAAAAAACATTTCCTAGACATTTTGTACTCATTTTAATATTACGAGTAAATTGGTCCTGAGACAAAATTAATAATACTACCTAAGCATGCTTGTAACGAATTCTAAAACAATCGGTAAGAAAACTTGCAAAGAAGTGTGATGAAATATACTATTTATTTATAATTCACTAGCGGCCGCCCGCGACTCCGTCCGCGTGGATTCCGATTTCCAATATCCTATGTGTTATTCCGATTTATAAGCTATATTGTGGTAAAGTTTCATTCAAATCCATTCAGTAGTTTTTACGTGAAAGAGTAACAAACATCCATACATCCATACATACAAACTTTCGCCTTTATAATAGTAGTAGGATTTTAAAAATTGTTTCACGGGTCATCAATCTATTCATCATCATACATATAACGAATAGGTATGTTTGTACATGCGTGTACCATGTAGACACATTGTCATAAAAACCAGCCAAGTGAGAGTCGGACTCGCGCACCCAAGGTTCTCTATAGATACAATTTAAAACCAATTTACAAGATCTTGTTCAGACCAATTTTCGGTTGAAGTTTGCATGAACATATTTTTTTTTGTAGTATCTTTCTCTTTTTTTAGAAGTTACAGGGGGACGACGACGACACATTCCACCAGTTTGGAAGTCTCTCGCGCAAACTGTTCACTTTAGAAAAACCGGCCAAGAGCGTGTCGGATACGCCCATGAAAGGGTTCCGTAGCCAAAAGATGGGCCGACCGCTTAAGACACCATTCAGTAAGGGCAACTGCACGTCATAAGTTGGTCGAGTTGTGTAAAAATAACTATGTATTATACAGAGTTCGCTATAGTTTTTGTTGAAAGTACTTACTTGGAGATATTCAAGACATTTTTTTCAGAATTATTGTATTTCAAAAGTTAATATATCTCGAGACTGGGGGTTTGATCCACATGGTTTCAAGGCAATTTTTGTTGTATTTAAAAATACCTTTTTAACGATACCCCACATGATGGGGTAAGTCGATTTTTTTTTTAATTAACTTTTCTGTATGGGATGGGGGTTAAACAATAATTATTTTTCGATTATTTTAAAAACTAATTCTTGAATTATCACTATACATCTCTTCACAAATTTTCGTGGCAATCGGTGCAGAAACGGCGGAGAACGAGCCAGGACAGACAGACAGACATGACGAAACTATAAGGGTTCCTAGTAGACTACGGAACCCTAAAAATGAAATCTTTACAGAATACCAACTACTCACCAAGTTTCAACAGTAAAAGATAGATAGATCATAAATAGTTTCGGAAAAAAAATTGGCTATGACATACTGGCGGACAGATAGACAGACGGACTGGACAAACCTATTAGTGTTCCGTTTTTAGCCATTTCGCAACGAAACCCGAAAAGGCAGGACAAAAAGTCAGGTAACCAAGAAAGGTCCACTGCCACATGAACCAGTGAATCGGGTTATCTACGCCCAATCAAAGGTTTTTAAAACACAGCCGTTTGCCTAGAAACAACATTGCTGTGAAAATATTTAATTTTATTTGTGTGATTTATGATGTCTCAGTTTGAATTTCAACCGCGTGACTATGACATACTATTGTGTTTTGAATGTCCAAAGATAAATAGGATGGATTAATAATATGAAAGCATGTGAAAATTGTAATACTAGTTAATAGTTTGGTGAATGGTCACCAATTTATTGAAGGTTGTAAATGTAGACCACGTTGAGGTTTCGGATGCGAAGCGATGAGGCATGGTTATCGGAGCGGTGAGATGATGACATAGATGCAGGCACGGAGATCGGAACGGTGAGCAGTATGTAGATAGATGCGGAGCGGCGAACGGTGAACGGGCAGAGTGACGGTGAGCGGTAGGTATTCGTACGATGCCGACTATTGTAGAGCGATGAATGAGCAGAGGAACCGGAAACAGCAGACTTGTTTATGCTGCAGACTAGCGAAGTATCTTGTCGATCGGAGAGCTGAAGTCGGAATTATTTGAACTGGCGGCGGTCGAGCTGCTTTTATATCACTCGCCGTGGCTCCCAGAATGTTCGTTTATCGGCGGCGTCAAACGATGAAGTTTTCTAGTAATTCTTTTGTTAATTTGTGACAAGGTGTCGCCGAATCCTTTTTCCGATACCGCCGGCCGTCGCGCTCACGGCGCGGCGCGTCGCGGCGTGGCGGCGGCGGCGCCGGCGCGTCCTTTTCTCCTTTGTCGGCTCCTGCGCCGCGGCGGCGCGGCGGCGCGGCGCGACGTGGCGGCGCGCGGCCTCGTAGTAGCCCGAGAGCTGGCAAGCATTTTTGGGGAGGTGCTTGAGGCAAGCTTAAAACTTGTCCTGTACCTCTCCTATTATATCCCAACACGAAACTGCAGACCTGGCTGGTGAGTAGCGGGGCTAAATCAACCCCCAAATTTTTAAAAGTATATTTTTTTTAATCTAAAAATATACTTGAGGCAATTTGCAATTTTTATATGTTGTAGTTTAATATTTACAGAATATAAAAAAAATAAGCCAGACGATTCAGCCGGGGTTTTATCTTTGCCAGGCCCGTCCAAAAATATTTTGCAAATGAATATAAAAAATGTGTTTGAGGCAACTTGAAATTTTAATAGAGTATTATTTATAACTAAAAAATAAGACTCTCAAAAAGACAGATCATTTCGGTGGGACCTTCTACCTGCCAGGCGATCTAACAAAAGACAATGCCGATTTTGTTAGGGAAGGTGGCGTCTTTTTTTTTCGAGCGTCCACCAACCAAACTTGGTAATCTATACTCATGAGGGCATTACAAACGATTTTTGCTATGGCAGTATAGCTGTAAACTCAGTCCGAACCGAGTAAATCAGGTTTGAACTTTTTTTCGCTTCATACATTTTTCTATGGGAAATTGATTTTTTTTGTTTCTTGCGTCCATCGACGAAACGTGAAAATATATATTCTTGAGGTCATCACAAACAATATTTGCTATGGCAGTGACGCTGTAAACTCAGTCCGAACGGAGTGAGACAGCCTAGAACGTTTTCACTCTAGGCGTTCGCTCCTGCTTTTTTGTATGGGAAATTGCAACTTTTTTTTTCTCGCGTCCATCGACGAAACATGAAAATATATATTCTTGAGGTCATCACAAACGATATTTGCTATGGCAGTAAAGCTGTAAACTCAGTCCGAACTGAGTGAGACAGCCTATAAAAAATGCAAATTGCCTCAAGTATATTTTTGGATTAAAAAAAAATATACTTTTAAAAATTTGGGGGTTGATTTAGCCCCGCTACTCACCAGCCAGGTCTGCAGTTTCGTGTTGGGATATAATAGGAGAGGTACAGGACAAGTTTTCAGCTTGCCTCAAGCACCTCCCCAAAAATGCTTGCCAGCTCTCCAGCTATAGGTATTCGGGGTTCTCGAATTGTCTAGTACGTGGTACATGTTATGATGTTTCTTTTTATTTTATTGCGTCAGATTTTCTTATTAATAGGTATTGTAGCCATAATAGTAAAACCGCTTTTAACTATTATTTTTTTTAATTCAAAGACAAACAAACAAATTGTACACTTACCGACATTAATTAAAAAGAAAACTACATTCATTGTACATGGTGACGATAGAAGTAGGTAATAGTCGAATGTGCACAATCAAATTTATTTAAAATTGTAAGATTAATGAATTTGAAATTATTGGTAGCAAATACGAAAACGCCTACCTACTTGTTGATCGGAGACGGCGATAGCCAGAACCGGAATGCCTTTATAGGCTTGCGAGCCACTATTTATATGCCTCGCAGTGGCTTCTAAAATCTTCCATTATCGGCGATGTCAATCGAAAATATTTAAAGGCATTGAATATTTTTTCGTACTGTTAAATTCTTAAAAGATACCGCGAACGCGTTTTTATCAGCCGGTTATGTACTTTATTGCGTGTGTTTGCGGTCGATTATTGCGTGGCACAGCAAGCCGCACATTAGCTCAGCCCGCGTCCTTTGCAAGCTTTGTCGGCGCCTGCACCGTTTCTCGGTTAGACCGTCATTCATTCATTACATATTCGTTTCTTAATGCGTAAACTGGCTTCCTTTGTTGTTATTTTTTTCTGGTCGGGTCAATGTCGTAGAACACAAAAATAAAAAGTTTCAATTAAATGTTTGTGTGGCGACACCTATTTACATCGCCACAAAGGAGTAGTTCCGATACAACGCAACAGATGGAGCTCAAACGCACTCACATACGTACTTACTGAGATATTGCCATATCATCCTACATCGCGAAAACAGTGTTTCCGCCGCGACCTACAATTAATAAAAAAAAATTAACAAAAAAAATTGGGAGACGCAGTCAGCTAATAACAGGAACAAACAGAACGGTATCAATTTTATATTTGTAACAGTATAGAAGAGTATTTGGTAAAGCTTGATAAACAATTCAGATAAAATATTATCTTCAAGGCATGATTAAACAAGTTCTATTTGACAGGCCCGTAAGTCTAGTGGTCAGAGACCCTAGCTATAGAACGAAGGGTCACGGGTCTGAATACCGCTACATTTTTTCCGGAAAGGACGTCGCTGTTAGCATGGTGGCCTGCTATGGCTGGATGCCCACTTTTTATTCCATTTCTCAAATCTTCCTCGATCATAGCGCGTTCCTACGACAACAACGGCCATTTGTATCACGTGTTATTTTTTACCCCCATCTGTTGCACGTGTTATTTTTCTTTATTCATTTGTTCCATGGGTAATGGGTTTCACACATGAATTGGTATCGGGTCCGTGTTATCACCACACACCAACAGCTTTCCACAAGCTGCCTTGCGGAGACTGATTGCATCGATGAAAGCTCCATAACAACCACCAACTATAACTAATCTCTATGATACTCTCAAGCCCAAACTTTAGTTCCTTTGTTACACATTATATTATTACTTTTTGTATATTTTATTTAAGCATTTTTAAATGCTAGGTATTATTATACCTTTTAACTATAATGTTAAAATTGGAAACAAAGAAAAATTCATCAGATCTCGCGGCGTTAAACAAATAACAAGGAGAAATTCGTCACGTCTACTAACGGTCTCGGTAGCTTAGTGGTCAGAGCGCTTGCCCGGATTGCAAGAAGCGCTGGGTTCGATTCCCGCCTGAGCCGCGAGATCTGATGAATTTTTCTTTGTTTCCAATTTTAACATTATATTATTAGTTAAGATCTTTCACATTGTTTACCATTCTCATAAGATAACTACCTACCCACACATTAACTACATAATATCTTGTTTACCAATCTCATAACCTCTGTACTTTAAAATCACATTAGCAAATAGATCATTAGTAAATATCTTCTGTTTACCTATTTCATATAATTAAGTAACATGGGGTCGTCACATCCTAACGCTCTTATCTACACTTCTACACTAATATTATAAAGAGAAAAGATTTGTATTTTTGTATGTAACGAATAAACTCAAAAACTGCTGGACCGATTTGAATAATTCCTTCACTGTTGGCTAGCTACACTATCCCCCATGAACATCGGAATGTGAGGGAAGGGGGGGGATATTTGAAAAAATAAATAACCCATGGGTGAAACCAAGACGGAAGGCTAGCTGTTATTATTTGGAGCTATATAAAATAAATAAATATATATATATCGGGTAATTGCTACATGTGTACAGGACGCATCCGTTTGTCCTTGTATTTGAAGTCCGTCGACTCTTGCTGCTTTTGCTCGAAAATTGGCTTAATTGATATTATTCGCGCTCAAAATCTCCGTCAGCGTCAACGTCGCCGTGTCCATATACTCTTCTGTCGTTTCGTTGTACTTCTCGTACTTCACCTTGGCCCTCTCGAACCTCTGCTTTAACGATTCTTGAAATACCAAAATTCTAGATACTCCGTCGGAGGAGGAATTTCAGAGAGACTTGGAAGAAACTCTGACAGCGTGGCAGGGCCAGTACGTGGCGTCGGTCGGTACGTACGACGGAAAACCAGACGAAGAAATACGCAGCGTTTATGACGGACCTTACAACTCATCGCTCACCATAGAGGAACAAGAAGATGGCATTGGTACATTATCTAGATTAGTAATAATAAACAGTAGGGATTTAATTCACGACTGGGACGACTTATTCGAAGAGGAACCTACAAGACTAGCAGCATTGACTGTGTGCCTTGTCCACGCGAGTATCTTTATTCCGGCGATGGTCGTCAAGTCGTACAAGATGTTCTCGGCGACGAACATATTAAAGCTTGTCAGTGCGCCGCTCATTCGTGTGGAATGGACAGCATCAGTGAATGGTCGAAGAAAAACTACGAGACTGAATGTTTCGAAAGGCGAAATCAATATTTGGAGATGAAGGCGGCGCACCTGCGGAAGAATACGGAGGAGTGGTGGAAGCAGCTGGTGAAGCCGGTAGCAGTGGCGTACGTAAGCGATTACGGGACGGGAGTCAAAGGAGACGATCCATTTTGGGCTTGATTGTGCATGGATAAATTATATACCAAAAAAACTGTAAATTTTTGTTAATTAACCTCTATAAATAACCACGGAATAGGCTTTGGCCAACTTAAGTTAATTGCATAATTATATATTTTACATTATCAAACATACTTTATAAACGACATAGCACTATATTTTTTAATTTTTAACTGTCTTCAAAAACGCACCTAATAACATGACAGATTAAATAATCGATTAGAGAAAATCGATAAGCGGAGATTAAATTAAATGCATCATGTTCCAGTGTGTTTTTGCTACATTTTGAAAAACTTCAATCATTTATTATTTGTAATATTCGTTATATCTTAATAATGATCTACTTTTTACGTCTTCATAATAAAGATAATAATAAAATCAAACAACTGATCGATTAAACGATCAGTGTCAATTGAAATGGAGCCATTTTGGCACTGACCTATATCTTGTCTATGTATAGATCAGTGCATTATGGTTTTACGTCATACGTCAATGTCAATCCTGTCACTTGATGTCACACCATATAGATATGGCAATAATAATGAATATTCATGCATGATTTTAACATATTTGGCCGTTGTATTCAGCTATTAAAATTGGGCAAATGTAATCTTTTGAAGTGTTCTAATCGGTGACCAATTTGTAGCCGTGCACATCCAGGCCCCCGTTTGTATGAGAAACGGATTTCTCCTTTCAAGCGAATATGGACAAATTTTACATGGACGGAAAGACAATGCAGTCAGTAATAACTGCGAACAAGATCGCAGCCTGTTTAGTAGAAATTCAAGTATTCTTTTATTTTTATGCGAAAACAGCGCTTTCTCGGAAGCCCAGGCTATGGAAGTGCTTGTTAGATCGGCTGAAGGGATTGAGTTTATCTGCTAAAAACAGTACGCAGAAAGGATCAAAAACTACATCCACATTGCAAGAATTTTGGTATTTAAAGAATCGTTAAAGCTGAGGTTCGAGAGGGCCAAGGCGTTTTTTTTTGTGTCGCATTCTTTCGTATTTTTATGTGTATTGCTTTTTAAATGGTTGTTTAGATACCTTTTATTAATATAAACATGACATGTATCACATTCCACCTTATTGTTGTCCACGTCATTGGTTTCAATTGATGATGTAGAAGCTCCTTCATCAAATTTTGCTTTCTTGTCAAACTTATTTTCATCAGTAGTGATACCCCGTTTTAAACCTCTTCCAATTTGTTATTGACTGTAACAAAAAAGAAAATTATTTGACAAATCTTAAATGTAAACATTACTAAAATAATGTTTTTTATTGAGTTTATACTTCTAATACTTACCTACATCAACGTTGATTATACAACTCATCATCATACAATGAATCGAACAGTTCACAGTTTTCACACAAGTTTTCCATCTTTATAATAATGAAGAAAGTATGTAGCATAGTAAGTAACAGTTAAGTGTTTGTAGAGCAACTGATACCCAATTTCAAATAATGTCCGATATTTATAGTCTAGCAAAGGATTAGGAAAGTCATGTAAAATCTAATGAGTACACAGAAGTACTTTAAGTAAACAGAATCACATTCACTAATCCACTAATAAGTCATCATTATCATCCTAGCGCCGCTCCCGGTTGCATCCTCGGCCATTGCCTTGGAGCCCAGGGTACGCTGCGACTATGATCCTGAATTGACATGCCTGGTTCATAGTCGGGACCAACGGCTTAACGTGCCTTCCGAAGCACGGAATCATCATTCTTATCGGACAATCAGGTGATTCAAGCCTGCAATGTCCTAACCAAACTGGGAAAACCAACACAAAGTGAAAGTGTTCCCCGCGGGATTCGAACCCACGACCTCCGAGTTCGTAGTTATTGAGCACTCTAACCACTACACCACGGAGGCAGTTAATCCACTAATGAGTGTCATTGTTAAAAAAGTATAGCATGACTGCAACTGTTCGATCTTATATAACACCATTCTTATCTAAAGCAAAATTCCTAAGTACAACAAAACTGACTGTAACTCTATGAGTCAACAAACTTGTGTTCCTTTGCAACAGGCTTAGACTTGTGATTCACAAAAGAATGCGATTAACTATTCACAAAACGAAACTGATAGTAACTCTATGAATCACCAAAATTATCGCAAATTGCTTCGTAACAGGCAGCAAGGTGTTTGGGGACAGAGAATGCGATTTAATATTTTCAAATCACTTTAATTGAAAATTCCTATGACGACCATTGAATAGATTGGTACTGTAATAATCTCCTCTGGCAAAGAGGATTCCCTTGCTCTTGTCGGGGTTGACTTCGATACGCCACTTCCGAAACCACGCGCCGACAGAGTCGGCGACGCGTTGGAGTGTCGTAACGATGGGAGTGCTTTGACGGGTCGATTTGGCCGACTTTTATTCCGGCGGTCCCGCTCCCCCCGTTCCTCACCTCACCCGTCGCGGGGGTGAAACTTCTTTACTTTCCAAAAAAATACATTTTACATTTGGTTAATGTTTTCGGAGAATTACATCTTTAGAACGACCGGCTCAGCTGTATTGTAAACAATTAGAATAGGTAATTGTATCCACATCTGGCACAGTATAATAGTCAATGGCTATTATCGTAAAACTTAACAAAGTTTAGGGTCTTTTGTAATTCTTAGAAACAAAGCATTTACAGTGCTAACTTTGATTGACGGTCTCACAGATGTGGACTGTAAAACGAATGAGTTAGAATAAAACATAGGTAACAGATTTTCTGCACTGATCATAAGACGTGAATTTATCCAAGTAAATATGTATTTACTTGGCCAAGATGGCTGTCGTGCACAAATAGAGGTACTAAAAAGTTAAAAATAAAATTAAAGAAAAAAATACCTTTTTAAAAACAAGCTTTTATTATTTGTTTATAAAATGAACTAATAAGTTAAAAGTAAGTTAAGTCTAAAAATAAAACACTTTGTAACTTGATTGTAACCTTTAACGAATAATAAGCGTCTTCGTCTAGGACAAAATAATTCCATATTGCACAAATTTATTTAATTTTGACTCTAAAACTTTTCACCATACAAAATTATTCAATCTCGTCCCCCCTCTTTATCATAGTCCCCATCCATACTAGTACTAGTACTAGTATACTAGTATATACTAGTATATTTATATTTTATATTATTTAGTATTATTTAGTATTATTTTTTAGTATTATTTAATATTATAAATGGGAAAGTGTGTCTGTCTGTCTGTCTGTATGTTTGTCTTTCTTTCACGGCAAAACGGAGCAACGAATTGACGTGATTTTTTAATTAAAGATAGTTGAAAGGATGGAGAGTAACATAGGCTACTGTTTGACCCATTCCAACCCCCCACTTCCCTAAAATGGGGGGAGGAAGTTTGTAGAGAAAATCTAAACTACTTAAGTTAGACGCTTGAAATTTGGCATACAGGTTCCTTAGTAAACTTGATGCTTAGTTGCAAAAAGATATTGCAAAATTCCCACGGGAACGGGAGTTAGCGGGAAAAAACATTTGTATCATGAAAACCGATATCCACGCGGACGAAGTCGCGGGCTGCCGCTAGTTTATAAATAAAAGCGTGTTACATTTAATACAACACAACATTTTCTGCAAGCTATCACAATGTAACACGCTTTTATTTATAAATGGGGACTATGATAAAGAGGGGGGACGAGATTGAATAATTATGTACCTATAGTGAAAAATTTTAGTGTTAAAATTAAATAAATTTGTACAATATGGAATTATTTTGTCCTAGACGAAGACGCTTATTAGTCGTTAAAGGTTACAATCAAGTTACGAAGTGTTATATTTCTTTTTAGAGTTAATTTATTACAAACCAGAATAACTGGCGGGCGGCGGCGGGCGAAAGCGCATGCATGCCAATTGCCAATATCATGGCATAAAAATGAACGAACGACGAGGCTCAAGCAAGCTCATTCTCAGCGTTGCCACAAGGTTACTTTTGTAACCTGTCAGGTGATTTTTGAACTGCATTGGTAACTTTTAGGTTACACTAAAGAAAAGGTTACTTTTATCCTTTTGGATTATACTCAGATTTTTTAGAATTGACTTTTTTTTTAAACCCGATACTCGTCCAACTTCATATCAATCTTCAACGATGAATGAATAAATTAAGAAACACCAATACAAGTTACTTCTAATATTTTACTCTTGCAACTTTTATTATGCACCTTACTGGTGTAAAATATGAAGGGTTACTTTTTAAACAAAAAGGTCACGTTTTTTTATATTACAGGTAATTTCTGACATGACCCTAGTGGCAACACTACTCAAGCTCATTCCCATTTCAAATTCATTCATTCAGTTGTGATCCGACTTTCGCCATGAGACGCCGCGGGTGCCCGCTCAGTTAACGAAAACAACAGTACATAGTTTGTTGTTATTGTTATTATTTGTTAAACATTTTACTTAGTACGAGTATGGTTATGTGATTAATTTTGTTGTTGTGTTGTGAACGTTGAACAAAGTGCATTTATTTGGATTGCCACGATTGTAGAGTGCCGTAAGTTGTTTACCAAACTGTTTATTTATTTTTTATTATTTTATGTTAATTCAAAATCCACACCTCTTACAATAAATTCCCATAGATCATTAAGGTTTTTTTATTTATGAAATGTTACACATACTTTAAATAAAAACAGGCAAGTTATCTCGTAAAGGGTATACAAAAATTAATAATTGAATGTAATAAGTACCAATACGTACCACGATAACTAGTACCTACCTAAGCGTAATGAAGTGTGGTCAAATAATTTACCAACATAGGTAGGTAGATTTAAGATAAATAAATAAATAAATAAATATTTCACAACATCACATACATTGATCTGACCCCGTGGTAAGTAGCTTAAGCACTTGTGTTACAGACATCAGAATCAACAGTGGTAATACAAATATACTTAAATAGATACATATAACACCCAGACCAGGAAGATTTAGGTATTTACTTACAAAAACTGTCGTATTTTAATAAATAAATCTTATTAATATTATAATTATAATCTTTATAAATAATACATATTATAAATGTGAAAGTTTGTTTGTTTGGATGTTTGACCGCCAATCACGCTGAAACTACTGAACGGATTTTTATGAAATTTCGTATACAGGCAGGGAATGGGCTGTCTTAGGTGAAAGGATCCTTTTTATTCCTATCGAATGTTGCCATGGTATAAACTTGATTCCACGCGAACGAAGTCGCGGGCGGCCGCTAGTATTAATATAGCTATGTTAAACTGGTAAGGTAATATCTATAGGCCTGCGTTGCCTGAATACAAATAAATAAATAAATAATCACGTTAGAAGTTTCCGTTGTAAAGGAAAACTTTGACATGCAAAATTTAATCACTTGAGGCAATTTTATTGGTTGTTTTTATCGTAAGCTTTAATCTGAAATAGCGGTCGCCCGCGACTCCGTCCGCGTGGAAATCGGATTCTGTACACGTAGCGTTAAAGGTATTTTATTAGCTTAAAGCATTCCTCAACAAATGGACTACCTATCCAACAAAAAAAATATTGTATTTTTCAATTGGAACCAGTAGTTTATGAGCTAATTACGAAATCGGGCCACAGACGAAGGGTGCAAAAGGAAACGAGAATCACTTATACTGAGATTTATTCAATTAAAGGTTACATTATGATATCTAAGCCTAACTATCCTAAGTGTGAATACGTTCAATGTTAGAACGTATCCACCACTAAGTATTAACTAAGCCATGATCGGCCAACTAACACTGAGCAGCCGCTCCATTCGCAACTGCTTTTTAATAACTCGTCTCCACGTAGTGCCCTACGTGGTGTGATCAGAGTATATTGCCCTGAATATCGAATCTGTCACGTTCTGATGATGGTGCGCCTCGTGACGTTCGGTGATAGTCCGATGTTCAATTGCGAAATACTTGAGTAAATGCTTGTTCGGCAGGTCAGGCAAGGTGTGAGTCGTGTGAGGATGTAACAAGCTTTGCGCGTTCAAACAAACAAACTCTTCAGTTTTAATATCCTACTACCTACTATTATAAAGGCGAAAGTTTGTATGTGTGGATGTGTGGATGTATGGATGTGTGGATGTATGGATGTATGGATGTTTGTTACTCTTTCACGTAAAAACTACTGAATGGATTTGAATGAAACTTTACCACAATATAGCTTATACATCAGAATAACACATAGGATATTGGAAAGATTGCATTATTTAGGTATGTACCAACCTACTTAATTGTTTGTGTTGTGGTATGTTCCCATAAAAAATCTATGGTAGGAGTACTTAGGCATTACATTTATTGGGGTGTTTTCAGACTCAATTTCGTTTTTCATACTTTGTTAGGTACACTTGTGTTCTATACTATTTATAATTGTCTAAGACTCGTCTCTTCGGAGCTTGTACCATGGATGCTAAAGAACAGATGGAAATGCTAACATAATTAATGTTAGCATGTCTATGACGATACACTGAACTGTTGGTGAGTAAGGTCACCAGAGCTCAGTGGGGAAGGGATGTGCTTTTGTACAGGCAGACAGTGCATCTCCAGCGACCTTCAAGGTGTAATCCTCATACTTGAAACCTTGATGAAAACGAATTTTGACAATGCCAAAAACAGTACTGAAATAGTACTAAATAGTACCACCAGTAAAAAAAATAGTACTTAGATAGTTTCGGCGTTATAGCTATCAGTTACTGAGGATTATGGCTTGAACTTCAAGCTGTAATCCTCATCTCTGATGCAAACAAACGGTAAGGTCTATCGATTTGGTTTATGTTCCAAAAAATAGTACTGAGATAGTACTAACCACATGCCAAATCTCAGATTTAGTACTCAAGAGATTCCAAAGATATACCTTAAGGTACCTTGGTGAGGACTATGGCTTGAACATTTAAAAACTTCAAATATCTCTGAAACAGCTAGGACTATCGGTTTCAAATTTTGCCATAAAATAGTACCGAAACAGTAGTTTAAAACAAAAAAAATCGAGTTGATTTATTTAGAAAATAAAAAGTTTTTATTTACCCTACATTTCTATGGAGGTACAGTCGTGAAAAAAATGTTTAACTGCATTTGACATTATACATAATATTTCAATAATATTGATGTAACATTTATTTCTAGCGTTTTAATCGTTAATCTTACTTTATTTTACTGTGATGAGGAGCTCGATGGCGCAGTGGTTAGCGCACTCGGCCTGCGGTTGCTAAAGTTAAGCAACGTTCGCAGATGCCAGTCATCGGATGGGTGACCGAAAAATTTCATCTCGAGCTCCTCCGTGCTTCGGAAGGCACGTTAAGCCGTTGGTCCTGCGCCTGATCTCTCTACGGTCGTGTCAGATTGCCGTCCCACCGAATTATGAAAGTGAAGGAATAGGGAGTGCATCTGTGCTTGCGCACTCACTTGTGCACTATAATATATCCTGCGTACCTGGCTGATCGTAAGATCGGCCGCCATGGCCGAATACGGCCGGAGAGTATTATTATTATTATTATATTCGATTACAGCCCGATCCCGTATCCGTACTGGCCGACTGCTTCAATAGAATATCAGCATTTGCCTCCCTGTAATAAGGTTTTAAATAAAAACAACACATACATGCATGTCTTCGTTCGAAAGTCGATCTTTTTTCTAATGACCCACGGTCTATTTGTTGTCTTGTCTACCTGTGTTCTAATGACCCACGGTCTATTTGTTGTCTTGTCTACCTGCGCGATCCTTTTTCATAAGCGACTTCTCGCTGCAGTAGGGTTAGAACAAGGCATTCCGATTAAATTGCACCAATACGGTTGCTATGTAAAAAGCGTGACAGTATCATTTTAAGGGAAATAATTCGTAATATTCACAGAATTTAAAAGCTATTAAGTAGTTCTAAATGGTTTATGTCATTTCCAACCCTAGTATGATTGTTGATGTCAACGGGCAGCGGTGATAACTTACCATCATGTGAACCGCTTGTTTGTTTACCTCACTATAACATAAAAAAAAAACTGTGGCCTACTAATTTTTCGGACACTTTATTGGGACCTCGAATTAAATCATTGATCTGAGATAAGGACAAAGTGTTAAAACTGACACATTTAAATTTTATAAGTATCCCCTTTGCCCAAATGACAATGGAATATGGAATTAAATCTTAGTTAAACCTAACAACTCGTTTGACGAACAATTGAAGACGAATTCATATGTAATGAATAAATATAACAACGAGAAGCCGCACGCGACTCCGTCCGCGTGGATTTCGGTGTCTGCACACATTTGTTATATCTACTACTAGCGGCCGCCCGCGACTCCGTCCGCGTGGATTTCGATTTCCAATATCCTATGTGTTATTCTGATGTATAAGCTATACTAGCGGCCGCCCGCGACTCCGTCCGCGTGGATTTCTTTTTTTCGAAATAAAAAGTAGCCTATGTTCTGTCTTCTTAGGGTCTAAAGATTGTCTGTACCAAATTTCATCAAAATCGGTTGCGAGGTTTAAGCGGGAAAGCGTAACAGACAGACAGACAGACAGACAGACAGATAGACAGACAGACAGACAGACAGACAGACAGACAGACAGACAGACAGACAGACAGACAGACAGACAGAGTTACTTTCACATTTATAATATTAGTTGGGATTAGTTGGGATTGTGGTAAAGTTTCACTCAAATCCATTCAGTAGTTTTTACGTGAAAGAGTAACAAACATCCATACATCCATACATACAAACTTTCGCCTTAATATCGTAGTAGGATAGCTTAAAGCCTTCCTCCACAAATGGACTATCCAACACAAAGTAGTAGTTCCTGAGACTAGCGCGTTCAAACAAACAAACAAACTATTCAGCCTTATTATATAGATTTACGTTAAAATCTATCTATGAGTTTATTGATAAGTTTGTGAAATTTATTCATAAAATGATATTGTTTCAGAGTGGTATAAGTTTAACTACGCAAAGGAAAACTAAAAAGCTAACATGGACGGTAAATATGATTCTTTTAAACAGTTGTTAAACAGATAAATAGACTTGAAAAGCTGTTTTGAAGCTCGGTATAAAATAGTCAGCATATTGCTCTGTATTCTTTTCATATGACAATTGTATTACTTTTACTATTTGGTAATTAATTATAACTCAAAATGGTATGAAAGGGAACAGAACTGATTATAATCCATTTTTTTTTGTTCACAGTAATTACGTTGGAACTTATGAAATCCTTCGAATTTAATAAACCAATGACTGAAATAATTTCATTTGAAGATAGTGAGAAAACTGATGAAAAGCCTTTGAAAACTGAAAATGATATAATTTATACAGAAAATCAAATTGTCCGCCAGAAAAATTCACCCGATTACAGATCTATGCCTAAAATTGATGACATTGAAACTTGTAATGGTGAAACTAATTCAGTTAATAATAAAAGAAGATTTAGTGATACAGTGGATGAAGGTGAAGAGGTATCAGGTAAAAAAAAGAGTTTTATAGAAAAAATTAACGATCTCATCGTCCTCTCAAAGTTTTTTACCAACACAGGTAATAATTCTGTGAAAGCTAATGATAATGCTCAAAAAGAAGACAATAAGTGCCAGAATAAAGATGAAAACATCCAAAGTAATGTGGCGCATTCTAATACGGCAGACAAAATGGTTTGGCGACAACCACCGTCAAGAAATTTGGAAAGAACCGTAGAAAATAATGATACCATTCAACGAGACAAAGAAAACTTTGAAGAGCTTACAGAATATATAAAAGATATTTTAAATTCGTTGTCTCACAATTTAATTCTTAGTGTTGAAGCATATCGGCAGCATTTAGATATTTTGCATAAACCAAACCAAACTAGCTTGGCAATTAATAGTTCAAAAAAACGATATTTTACTTGTAAAAATCAATATTTTCATTTGTCTTACATCGCTGTTGTTAGCCTAATTTTTCCGCAAGAAAAGCAAAATAACACAAAATTTACAGATAACTTTTTAAACAATACGGTAAAATATGCCAAAGAAAAAATGAATTTAACCTATTCAAAGCAAGATCTACAGCCAATCTATTATGAACTGATAAACTGGGCTACAAAAAAACAAGAATCATTAAAAAACTCACCAACAATCACTAATCAGGGATTCCCTACAGTCAATTTAAATGAACATATGAAAGAAAAACAGAATGACCCAAATGCCGCCCAAGGTTTACATATAGCAGCACCTGCTGTACCCCAAAACCATCCAACCTTACGCCGAGTTCTTAAACCACAAAGTAATACACTGATTTTTAGCGCTGGTTCACCTGAAGGGGAAATATCAATAAGCGTGGATACTGCAGCACTTCAAAGACATCAAAACAGCAACATGTCGAATGTGGAATACCGTCATCCCGCTCAAAACCAAAATCACATCCAACGCCTACCACCAAATGTTTCGGTAGCTGCAAGACCATGGCAATTTCACCAGTATCAAGAATATTCAAATGCTTATTCTTCAAGCAATGTTACGAATGCAGGTCATAATGTGCAACAGTTCAATTCTCATCAACCTCTGAACAGTGCAAACAGACACATTAATAATAATCAACATTACCAACGAATGGCTCCTCCTCCACCATACTACAATCCGCATTCTGTATATGCTCAGCAACAGCAAATATCTGCAAATCGTGGCAATCATCATAGTCAACAAGTCCATCCAAATATACCCCATATACCCCCACCACAACAGCAGTACCAAATAAGCACCACAGTCCCTGCGTTAAACCTAGACCAATATATACAAGATGGACATCATAATCAAACTACGCCAGTAGAACAAAGTCGGTCTTCAGTTTCTACTGATAGCGGGTTCGCAAGTCCTCTACAATTTAATACTGGAGTTGATGGTGAGGTATGTATTTATTATGATATGTTTTATATGTTATGTACGACTAACTTAGTGCTCGAGGGATGAAGCGGGCAACAGGCGTGTTGTCTGCATTGGTAATTAAGTTGGCGTTAAAAAGAGAGAATCGCAACGAATTGTAATTAACTTAATTGTACTTATTATTGTACTCAAAATAAGATTAGCTATAAGCAATATACATAATAATATGTTATCGAATTAGAAAGTCTACAGTTGCAAGTATATCTAAATGGCTGAAAATGTAAAATTCTGTAGAAGTTTAGTTTTCAATAATCTTTTTAATCTTTTTCAATCTCATTTCAATCTTGATTACCATAGTCAGATATTAATAAATATTTCTTGTTTTTCAGGTAGCAGCTGCCGACGATATTCAATCTCCAATTATAACCCACGTCACCTCATTAAACCCATCTGCTCAGTATATTTCTGAAGGCATATGTCACGTATGCGGAGTTCGTACCCACCAAAAATGTTTAGGATGTATGCAAAAATACTACTGCAGCAATCAATGTCAGGTAAATCATCATAATATTCATTGATGTAAAATAGTTAGATATGATGTCCTTTTACGAATATGCCATTTTGCGTGTTTGTCCTTTTACGAATGTGCCGTCCTGCAAATTCGCCCAAAATTGTCAAAGTTTGCGAATGTGTCCAATGACGACCTTGTTGCCATTTTGCGAATTTTCCATTATGAACGCCAGAAAACTGTAACCATTTTTGTTTGACATGACGTACGTTTCTACATGCTGTCACTGCGAAAAAAAGCGACTGTTATTTTAAACAGAGCTAATTTTTGAGCGGGCGAATTGTTGTGCGAATTGATCTAACGAATTTAATCAATCTTCTTCTTCTTCCTATCGTTTATCCCGTTTCTCTGTGGGGTCCGATTTGACCATGATTCAGGATTTGGCGAGTCTGGCTATTGCAGTGAAGCGACTGCCATCAACCTTCGTAACCCGTAGAGGGGAAAGAGACAGATAGGAGCATGGTTACACATTCACATCTTACTGGACAAAAGTCGGAAACTATCTGAATGTGCAGGTTTCCTCACGGTTTTTTCCCTCATCGCCGAGCTAATGGCACAAATTCACACATAGATTTCGAAAACTCTGTGTAAGGCGTAGTCCGTACCACTAGGACACCATTAACGATTCTAATCAATATTTATTAATAACTACATTAAACTAAGTTCGCATGATAGTGTTGTAGAATATACTGATACTAGCGGCCCGCCCCGGCTTCGCCCGTGGTACTTATTGTACATAAAAACCTTCCTCATGAGTTACTCTATCTATTAAAAAAAACCGCATCAAAATCCATTGCGTAGTTTTAAAGATTTAAGCGTTCATAGGGACATACAACAGACAACATGACAGAAAAAGCGACTTTGTTTTATACTATGTAGTGATGATCTAACTAAACGGATCGTGGAAACCCTAACATTTTACAAGTAAATATTGCAAAGCTTGCGCGTAAGTAAGCGTTCATGTTACAACTACATAACGTTTTAATATGAACGGATGTTTACGAAATACTTCGGTGTCAAATAATCAGTTCTTAGAACTCGCGCGCTTAGTTGATGATTGTGTGACCAAAGTTTTATCTGAGACGATATACGATGCAGCATTACTTGTAATAATAACACAGCCGTTTGTATGTAATATGATTACAGCCTTACCCAGGAAGGTAATGTTTATCACTTAAGATTTCAGGTATAAGTTTAATGTTAGTGTATTATTTAATGAGTATTTGTTATTTGTTTACTAACTTTATTTCAAACTTAAAAGACAATGAGTGATTGATTTTGTATCAATGTGACATCATTTATTAATAACTAGCTGCAACCCGCCGCTGCACAACTGACTTCGTCCGCGTGGAATTCGAAAGTTCAATCATAGGTGCGCTTCGAGGAATAAAAATTTAATACATATTATTTATAATTTTTATCTGGAGCGCTACTAAAAGGTGCGCTCTGAGGAATGAAAAAGAGCGCCTCATTAGGAGCGCCTCAAAATGGTAGCGCTTCGAAGATTACCTCGGATTTCAAATATTTTTTTTGCAATAAATGATAGCCTTTGTTCTTTCTCAGGGTCTAAAGATGAATTTAATCAAAATCGGTTGAGAGGTTTAAGCGGGCAAGCGTAACAGACAGACAGTCAAAGCTATTTTTGCATTTATAACATTAGTAGGGATTAATAAGAATGAATCAGTTTAGACTTTAGAGGATCGCTCTGGAATAAAAAAAAAATGAGAGTTTAAAAAATGTCTGATATCTGTATTATTCCTGTTTAACTGAAATATGGCTTCCCTGTCAGAGAACTTTAACTGTCGGGGGCTTCTTTACAATATTTTTTCGTTTTTTCAGGTAAAGGATTGGGATGTGCATAAAATGGCCTGCCGAAATGTTGCTGATATCCAGTGAAAGTTGTTTAATAAATGCTAATTGATTCATTAAATCGATTTTCTCTCAAAGATTCAAATCGTAAGATATGCCCTCGCCACACTTCAACCCGCTTTAAAATTGGCACTAAAATTTGAAGCGACATCGCTTCTTACCGCTTAAGTGACAGCGTGTTGGAACGTACGTCATATGAAACAAAATAATGCCACAGTTTTCTGGTGTCGGGGCACATCTAACGATTTAAATATAATTATGTTGATTTGATTTTTATTTTAATGTTTTTTCAAAGATTTTCTCAAAGTAGTGCTGACTTTAAAGCTTCTTTTGCTTTGATGTCAAAACTATGCCCTCCGTAAAGAATCTATCAAGATTAAAATGTGTTGTTGAAATAAAAATTTCTAAAATTTATTAATTGTACAAAAATACATAAAAATAATATTCCATGACGGATGAAAAATATATTATTTAAAAACAATTGATTTTAAACTGTTCCATAAGTAAAAAATATCCTGAAATTGTTTTAATGTATTAAAACTGACATCTCATAAAAGACTGTTATGTTTGTTTCTAATTCATATTTTTATACTTAATGTACTAAGAAATTACAAGTACATTGTTCTAGTTGATGTAAGGTTTTTCATTTATTACCTGATTCATTTCATTTATTACCACGAAACTGGCGAGCGAAAACATACTTAATAAAATAAATAAATTAATAAATAAATAAATAAATGCCTTGGACAGACACACCAATTGCCTAGCCCCAAACTAAGCTCGAAGCTTGTACTATGGAAGCTAGGGAACGGATAGACATACTTAAATACGTTTATAAACAACCATGACTCGAGGACAAATGCCGATGTTCATCACACAAACATTTGCCCCTAGCGGGATTCGAACCCGCGACCCTTGGTTTTGTGGCCAGGGTCTCTGACCACTAGACCAATGGGCCCGTCCAAAATAAATGTTATCTATGTAAAAACTATTGGAAGAGCGGTAACCTCCTACTACAGGTATTCCATACTTAAAAGGAAGGTTACCAAAATGTGTTGTGTACAAAGTTTATTTATGTAGGTAATAAAACATTTTAATTTTTTTTTATAAAATGGATGCGGTTAAATTTATGTGTGAAATATTGAGCAGGCCGGCATCATTGTGGATGTCGAAACATCCTCAACGTCTATACTAATATCTAAAACTGAAGAATTTGTTTTTTATGTGTTTGTTTGTTTGTTTGTTTGAACGAATCAAGAAGTCGGAATGATTTTTTCGGCGGGCGAGCTAGTTATACATTGATAAAGACCTTCTTATCTAACCTCCATAAATCATAAGTTAATGCTAATCCCTAATATGCGTAACAAGGTTGTTGACACGTTCCGTCACACCTATTAGTTAATCAGCTAGGTTAATATTTCGCAAGGTAATAAAACTATGTTACAATGCAATAATTTATGACTTTGAAATCGCTAAAGTCACGTAGAGGAATCTTACGCATAGCACTATAAAAGGCTAGCAGGAGCTGGTAAACATTCAATTCTACCATCGCCTTCCTAGTCGTATAGTCGAGTTTATACGCTAATTACTTTGTACTTTTATTAATATTAAATTTAATATACCGAACCACTGTTGGTTTGCCTCAAGTCTTCCCTCATTCTTCATAATATCCCGACGCCCGTGCTCGACGGTTAACTAGCTGTTATTTATATTGCTTGCCTTGGCCTCCAGAATGTTCGATTGTCGGCAATGTCAAACGGTGAATGAAGTACCACTTTTGATGGGGAGATTATAAATACTTAATACTGAGTACGTCCACCGCAGACGCCGCCGCCATCGCAGCTAAACTTCATTTTTTATGCCTCGCACCTGAATCTGCATCGATTAAAGGTAAAAAATGTATGCTCGTAAATGAAAATAACTGTTGTTATTGGTATATTACATGTAGTGATGTGGATCCCTTAAAATGTAGGCACGCGGATACGAATCCGAAAATCCGTTTTCGTTCGGTGTCAGGATCCGCGAGTCAACCCACCCAAGACGGTGCAAATCATAAAAATATAAAGAATCTATTGAATTCAAACGATACATCGCCCGGAAACAATGCATACTTCATGAAACCGTTATCTCCAGGCATCGTGATACCTTGGACTTGCAAGAAAGAGTCTTCAGGTGGCAACAAGGCAAGAGGGCGTTGACTACAAGCGCTATATAAGCCCAAGGAACAGTGTAGCAGTGGTCATTCCTTCGGCACTCTTCAGGGGTCCAGTACTCTGGTGTACTTGCGTCACCGGCGACGTAAATGGTCAATACACAAATAAAATAAATAGCCATACAGTAGAACAGCACGAAAATTTGAAAAAGTATTTAATTTTTTTTTAAAGTGGAACCGGACATAGTATCTTGGCTGGTTCGGTTCGGCGTATTAACTATTTACGTCGCCCCGTCGACGCAAGTAGACCAGAGGACTGGACCCCTATAGAGTGCCGAAGGAATGACCACAGCTTCACCGCTCCTTGGGCTTATATAGCGCTTGTAGCTAACGCCCTCTTGTTGCCACCTGGCTCTTTCCTGGAAGTCCAAGGTGTCACGGTGACTGGAGATAACGGTTTGATGAAGTATGCATTGTTTCTGGGCGACGACGTATCGTTTTGAACTCAATAGATTAAATTTTTATTTTATGATTTGCAACCGTCGCTCGTGGGTGAGATCCCCGTGAGAAAATAAAGATCCCCACCGTATACAAGAGTCAACCCTCTCGGATACGGATGGGGATCTTTATTTTCTTATGCGATAGGTATAGGTGCGAGTGACTTTGAAACGATAGTTGACCCTTCGCTCGGCTGAAACGAGAAAATTGGGGGTCCCCATAGTTAGAACTGAAACTCGAAATATTTTTTTTCATTGAACATATATATACGTGTATATAAAAATTATATTGAGGTTTCTAATATAATATTTTTCTAAATTGAATACTTTGCGTGAGAGACCCTTCCAAAGTGGAAAAATGTGTGTCCCCTCCCCCCCGTACACCTCCTCAAATAATAGGAACATAAAACTAAAAAAAAACATATACATTACCATAAAAACTAAAAACTAAAATTGGTTTAATCAAAATCTAGTGAGTATTTTTTTTGAAACGTCAAAATAGAATTTGTACAGAACCCTCAGTGCGGGAGTCCGACTCGCACTTGGCCGATTTTTTTGATTCTATCTTATCTCCTACATACATAATTTCATCCTGTAAATGAAAAATTAGATAAGATAAGACCCATAAAAGATCCGCGTAAAAAGTATCGGATATGCATACGAATACGGATATGGATACGGATCTCGGGAACATCAATAACTAAATGTATACCTATTTGTTATATCAAGCACAAGTGCATAACACCTACAGCAGAAATTATTGCTCAAGTCAGCACGTCACGTGTCAGAGTACAGTTGCAATGTCTGGAGAACGTTGCTTCTGCGAAATCCACAAGACCATAAGCATTTTTATTATAATCGCCGTGGCGATACCGACGCACGGCCGGTGCCTATATAGGTATAGCGCGTCGGTATCGCCGCCGCGGCCATTTAAAATATGTAATATCTTCGGAAATATTCACTTAAATTACATGCTGTAAAAAGCATATTGATCTATAATAAATGCACAATTGATTTTAGGTATTTAATTGGATAAGGATTAATGCTGTAATGTTAAAACCACTTCGTAAAAAAAAAATTATAAGAGGTAAAAACAATATCTAATAAAAATGCTTATGGTGGGTTATCCCTAAGAGATAGACACATACCATTCTGGACTTTTTTGTGGAACATTTCACGGTGGACAATACTGTAGTACATTATTTTGGTCTATCTAGTAGGGTTTAGCCAGCTTCATTACAATATAAGCTCAAAAAACGTTCTTTTTCACGACATCACATTAGAAACCTCTAAAATTATCAGTGTTTCTCTACTAAAGTATGCAAGTATTATACATGTAAACCTTCGTTATGAATTACTCTATCCATTAAAAAAAACCGCATCAAAATCGGTGATGTATATACGAAAATACGACTTACAAAGCGACGGAATGGACGCAGAAACACACAAAACGCGTACGCGCCATATGTTTTTGTATGGGCGAGGAGGGGATGTGAATGGAGGGGAAACGGACCATCAGACCCGGCGGCAAGATTGGTTTTCTAATTATTGAGGGTCTCAGGAATAAGAATCCGGTCATAGTTGCCGTCACTCGGTTTTTGCATACTCACATACCTCTAGCGCCTGCACTAAAATAACAGTTCCAAGTCAGACGTGCAAGCAAGATCTTCCGTGTCCAGTATATATGCAAAGGTTGTTCAAGTTCAACCCAAATCCGTAAAAACAAAGCAGTGGTTGTTGAAAAATAAAAATCAGTCGGAAAAGCATTCAAAACGCAAAAGTACAAGACGAAAGATACGAAACGAGTTATTTGAAACAGTAGCTGTCAATTGACATGACAAAGACATTTCCTTGTCATTGTTTATAACTTATATAAATCCTACTACTATTATAAAGGCGAAAGTTTGTATGTGTGGATGTATGGATGTGTGGATGTATGGATGTTTGTTATAGCTGGAGAGCTGGCAAGCATTTTTGGGTAGGTGCTTGAGGCAAGCTGAAAACTTGTCCTGTACCTCTCCTATTATATCCCAACACGAAACTGCAGACCTGGCTGGTGAGTAGCGGGGCTAAATCAACCCCCAAATTTTTAAAAGTATATTTTTTTTTAATCCAAAAATATACTTGAGGCAATTTGCAATTTTTATATGTTGTAGTTTAATATTTACAGAGTATAAAAAAAATAAGCCAGACGATTCAGCCGGGGTTTTAACATTGCCAGGCCCGTCCAAAAATATTTTGCAAATGAATATAAAAAATGTGTTTGAGGCAACTTGAAATTTTGATAGAGTATTATTTATAACTAAAAAATAAGACTCTCAAAAAGACAGATCATTTCGGTGGGACTTTCTACCTGCCAGGCGATCTAACAAAAGACAATGCCGATTTTGTTAGGGAAGGTGGCGTCTTTTTTTTTCGAGCGTCCACCAACCAAACTTGGTAATCTATATTTTTGAGGGCATTACAAACGATTTTTGCTATGGCAGTATAGCTGTAATCTCAGTCCGAACCGAGTAAATCAGGTTTGAACTTTTTCGCTTCATACATTTTTCTATGGGAAATTGAATTTTTTTGTTTCTTGCGTCCATCGACGAAACGTGAAAATATATATTCTTGAGGTCATCACAAACAATATTTGCTATGGCAGTGACGCTGTAAACTCAGTCCGAACTGAGTGAGACTGGCCAGAACTATTTAAATGTACATTACAAGTCGTAATCGCAATAATTTTCAACTGTTGGAAAAAAAGTAGGAATTTCCCATACAAAAACGCGTGAAAACGATCTAGGCTGTCTCACTCCGTTCGGACTGAGTTTACAGCTATACTACCATAGCAAATATCGTTTGTGATGACCTCAAGAATATATATTTTCATGTTTCGTCGATGGACGCGAGAAAAAAAAAGTTGCAATTTCCCATACAAAAAAGCAGGAGCGAACGCCTAGAGTGAAAACGTTCTAGGCTGTCTCACTCAGTTCGGACTGAGTTTACAGCTTTACTGCCATAGCAAATATTGTTTGTGATGACCTAAAGAATATATATTTTCACGTTTCGTCGATGGACGCAAGAAACAAAAAAATTCAATTTCCCATAGAAAAATGTATGAAGCGAAAAAAGTTCAAACCTGATTTACTCGGTTCGGACTGAGATTACAGCTATACTGCCATAGCAAAAATCGTTTGTAATGCCCTCAAAAATATAGATTACCAAGATTGGTTGGTGGACGCTGGAAAAAAAAAAGACGCCACCTTCCCTAACAAAATCGGCATTGTCTTTTGTTAGATCGCCTGGCAGGTAGAAAGACCCACCGAAATGATCTGTCTTTTTGAGAGTCTTATTTTTTAGTTATAAATAATACTCTATTAAAATTTCAAGTTGCCTCAAACACATTTTTTATATTCATTTGCAAAATATTTTTGGACGGGCCTGGCAATGTTAAAACCCCGGCTGAATCGTCTGGCTTATTTTTTTTTATACTCTGTAAATATTAAACTACAACATATAAAAATTGCAAATTGCCTCAAGTATATTTTTGGATTAAAAAAAAATATACTTTTAAAAATTTGGGGGTTGATTTAGCCCCGCTACTCACCAGCCAGGTCTGCAGTTTCGTGTTGGGATATAATAGGAGAGGTACAGGACAAGTTTTCAGCTTGCCTCAAGCACCTACCCAAAAATGCTTGCCAGCTCTCGGGCTATTACTCTTTCACGTAAAAACTACTGAATGGATTTGAATGAAACTTTACCACGATATAGCTTATTCATCAGAATAACACATAGGATATTGGAAATCGAAATCCACGCGGACGGAGTTGCGGGCGGCCGCTAGTAAATAAATATTTCACAACATCACATACATTGATCTGACCCCGTGTTAAGTAGCTTAAGCACTTGTGTTATAGAAATCAGAATCAACAGTGGTATTACAAATATACTTACATAGATACATATAACACCCAGACCAGGACAAACAGACATGTTCATGCACACAAATGTTTGTCCTGTGCGGGGATCGAACCCGCGACCTCTTGCGTAATAGGCAACGTCTTGACCATTACACCAAGCGGGTCGTCAATTACTAAGGGTTTTACGAACTAAGATTTTTTGTTCACCTCTTACCATACGGCATAAATAGTTTCGCCTCCGGTAACCGTCGAACGTAAGCAATTAATGGTTTTGTTTATATGAGTAGTTTAAAAAATTAAGAGTTTTTGTTCACTTCTCACCATGCTCCATAGGGAGCTTCACGTAGTTTAAGTTATGCGGAATTAAATCAGTTCGTAGTTAACTCTCAACGTGGGTGTTCATTTATTTCCTCACCCCTACTGCTAAACCTAACTCATGTAAATAACTATAACATATGAGTAAAAATTTAATTCATACAGCTATTTACTACCGTAGTGCGTCGATTGGCACGCCATCTGGTAATCCGTAACGAAACGAAAACCTTTTGGAAACGGGAAAAGCGCCATCGCGTATATTAAAGGAACTAATGTACAGGACTCGTAAGTGGTCCCTAGTTTCCCTAAACGCCTTTTAAGTTTCGGGACTTGGTGAACAGATGGCACTTAAAAATAAAATATTTTTAGGTAAGTACATATTAAAAATAAATCAATAATTATTAATTTAAAAAGGTTTCATGTTTTAAAACACATAATTTTGGAGATACCGTTTCTATACATTTTAAGATATTAATTTTTGTGCGTAACAGAAAAATAAATCTGAAATTTGTTACCTATGTGTGGAACAGAACGTGTAAGTTAACATTTTGTTACCTATTTTACAGGTACACAAACAAACTAATTTTAACAACCTTCATAGAGTAAAGTAATATACATACAACCTTTTTAAATTATGAGTTATGATATTTCTAGATAGATCTTAGAAATATCTTAATCTTAATATATGAAAAAGAGAAAAGTGGTAATTTAAATGGAGAGGTCGAAACTATACTGACCATTGTTTAGTTAAATCAAAAACTAATGTTTTTTTTTATATGTCAGAGGCGGCAAACGAGCTAGCGGGTAGCCTGATGGTACGCAACCACCGCCGCCCATGGACATCCGCGACACCAGGGGTATCGTTGCATGTGTTGCCGGCCTTAACCCCATACCCTCCCCAACTGAGCTCTGGCAACCTTACTCACCAGCAGAAACATAGCACAACAGTTAAGAACGTTACATTTACAGACGAAACTATTTGTTTAGTTTAGTGTTAATAATGTTTTGTCAAGTGTAAACGAGTGGTTATTATTGTAAAGCTATTGCAATCAAACTTTCTTTGTTGTTTAATAGTAAAACAGCCATAATTCAGTATCAAATTTTCAAGATATTGTTAACTAATCAGAACACGGGATTTTGGCAAGGCAAAACTGATTAGGTAGTCAAAGTTATTAACTTTAAGGTTTCCGTTTCACAATTCGTCTAGAAATTTAGTTCAAAGGTCAGCAAAGTTTTCATAATGTAGGTACTAGTTAGTAACGAACATATTTGTAACCTAGTTTCAGGTAAAGTTGTTAATAAGTAACCCGAACCGTCATCAACTTTTAAGTGTAAGATAAGATTTTATTTCCTGCACAACATAGGTATAAAGTGCACCGGTGAGGGAATTACAGTACAGTAAACGTTCCTACGAACATCACCTTCTGCAATTATTCTCTTATAGCGGCCGCCCGCGAGTCCGTCCGCGCGAATTTCGATTTCCAATATCCTATGTGTTATTCTGATGTATTAGCTATATTGTGGTAAAGTTCCATTCAAATCCATTCAGTAGTTTTTACGTGAAAGAGTAACAAACATCCATAGATCCATACATACAAACTTTCGGGCAGTTACCCGCTAACCCACCATTCTAACCCACTGGTGGGTGGAGGGGTAACTCGAAAATTTTAGTAGTTACCACCCACCCACCGCGTCAAGGCTGGAATTCTTTATCGATGTGTTTTGTCGATAATGAAAAACAATATGTACGATTAAATGAATTGTTAATTAAATTAAATTTTAATATTATAAACAGGAAACCAACGTGGGCGAACAAAAGGGGTTCTTAACATATAAACTTTGAACATATAACACATCGATAAAGAATTCCAGCCTTGACGCGGTGGGTGGGTGGGAACTACTAAAATTTTCGAGTTACCCCTCCACCCACCAGTGGGTTAGAATGGTGGGTTAGCGGGTAACTGCCCAAACTTCGCCTTTATAATAGTCGTAGGATATTCACGATCTAACCAACGGATATCTGAATGAGGCATGCCGCGCTGAGACGCCTAGAAAGCTTAAGCAAGCAACAGTGGCTACTGTCTTGCCATCGACACTAAAATTCCTCTCTCTTAATTCAATGGGATTGAATTTCCTCGATGATGCCATTTATTGCTTAGGCTCGTATTAATAAATCACTCTCAAATCTGAGATTGAACTTGACCGCGAACTTGAGGTGCTGTTTTATATGAGACTGACATAATCAAGTTCGCATTCAAAAACGATCTCAGAGTTGAGTGCGATTTATTAGAACGAGCCTTAGTTCACCTCCTTTCCTAGTCCCAAATTCTTGTCTTTAATAAGACTCTTTGCTTATGTAGTTGCATGTTGGCTCTACGTTATTAACCTAGATCTTTAAAAAAATACAACAATTTTGACATAAGCATTTAATGACAGACAGCAATGTCATAATAATATTACATCGCGACGTACATGAATGATACCATCAACTAGAAAATTCATTTAATGTTAGGTAGCCTAACGAGCTATAAAATGTTGATAAATCATTACTTCATCGTTTTCTAGCGTTTTTTCAAATAACTGAAACACCTAAGTATACATAATTTATGTGGCAGAGTGATTGCAGCCAAAACATATTAACATGTCTGCAAGTAACGAGGATACGAAATCATTGAAGGTAGTATTCGAGAGAAAAAACGTTCCCACTAATTATGATTACGATCTTGAGTACGTGAGTAGACCTAAAATTGTTTTAGAAAGTAGAAAATCAGTAAACAATGTCGTCAAAAAAGAAGTTGAGGAGAAGTTTGAGATGATCAGAAGTGGTAATCGCAAGAAGAATGAAAAAATTGGCGTAGACATCGCGAGTTTGATAGAAGCTATTAAAGATGCCAATACTCAAGAAGACGCTGCCACTGACGAATTTGTGGACAACGTGGAACTTATGATTTCTCGTTTTACCAACGACCTGAATAAACTACAGAAAATTTATAGCAATGTACTGCAGAAGCTGCCAAAATATGAAGAATGATAACAGTTTTATATTCTTGCGTGTAAATTTTTTGTAATGTGTAAAGTTTAAAATGTCATTTCTTTAAATATATTGGAAACATTTTGTAAATTAGAAATTGCATGCTTTTAATTGCGTTAACGATGGATCTGTTCTTTTCCGAATCACTTATACACGCAAAACCTATTTCGTCAACTATCATGATTTATATTTATTACCGGGGGACACCGGGAATCAGAAGGTCAAAGCGATTTTGTAACTTGATTTTGACGTCAAATATTATTTTATCCTTTTAATACCCTCCTAGTCGAATTCGGCCACGGCGGCCAATCTTAGCCACTTACGCGGGAAATATTATAGTGCACATGCGCATGCGCAAGCACAGGTGCACTCCCTATTCCCTCACTCCCATAATTCGGTGGGACAGCAGTCTGACACGACTGTAGAGAAATCAGGCGCAGGACCAACGGTTTAACGTGCTTTCCGAGGCACGGGGGTGTAATTACACCGCCAACTTCCAAACTCCGGACTGTACCTGTGTTATCACATCATGAAAACACAGACACAATTTCATCGGTCCGACCCGGGATTCGAACCCAGGACCTCCAGCGCGACCGCCGCATTAAAGTGCGACACACTAGTCACTGCGCCACAGAGGCAGTTACCAAAAAAAAAATACATAATACGCAAATCAAGTTGAACCTTCAAAAACAATATTAGTATATCGGTTATTTCTGATAGTATGCCGAACACCGAAGCCTCCTTATCCATACGATAAAAATGCGAAAACAGTCCTCTCAGGCCGGTCTGTTTCCATTAGCGCAGACAGCGGCACAATGGCGGCTGCCGGCGCATAATGAAGGCATTGTGCGCCGCAGCGGGTGACGTCGCGCCGTGGTAACACGCACTTCACCGAGGCTTGATTACCGTCGATACATTGCCGTCTGTACAGTGCACTTTTTCGATGTTGAAACAAGGTTTTTTAGATACATAAACATTTTTATCATAAGGAAGGTTTGCAAAAACAGTCCTCTCAGGCCGGTCTGTTTCCATTAGCGCAGACAGCGGCACAATGGCGGCTGCTGGCGCATAATGAAGGCATTGTGCGCCGCAGCGGGTGACGTCGCGCCGTGGTAACACGCACTTCACCGAGGCTTGATTACCGTCGATACATTGCTGACTGTACAATGCACTTTTTCGATGTTGAAAAAAGGTTTTTTAGGTACCTCAACATTATTATCATAAGGAAGGTTTGCAAAAACAGTCCTCTCAGGCTGGTCTGTTTCCATTAGCCCAGGCAGATGTGAATCTTCCTAGCGGGACCCCCCGAGCTAGACTTATAAAACTAATGGCAACGCTTAAGTAGTCCAATGTACCTTTCGAGTTTAATAATAATTTTCAATGTACCTCAATAGTTTTGGCAGAAATCACGATATAGTGACTGATCTTCCTAGCGGGGCCCTCCGCCGTTTTACGTTCAAAATACATAAATGATATACCGATCGAATGCATTTTCAATGTACCTCGCGAATTATGTATCAAATTCAAAAAATATATAATAGAACCAAAGAAATTCCGCTTCCAAGGTATTGTCTTCCTAGCGGGGCCCTCTGTAATTAAAGTGAATAAGAATAAAAAAAGTATACAGTTTTAATGTATTTCCAATGTACCTCCTAGTTCTTCATCCATTTACCTAATTAAGATGCAAAATTATGAGATATTTAAAAAAATGGTTAAAAGTATGGTCAGCAAAAAAGTTAGCGTTAACTAAACGTAACCTCCTTTATAGTAGGTAAATGTTGGGCATTCAGTGAGAGATATTTGAAGGACTTTTTTATTTATATCAAATGATAAACACGTGATAAACAGCAATAAAATCTGATAATGTTTGTGTAACAATCTACAAACTCCATTGTAGTTATGTTTTTGATATATGTGTCATCGAAGCATTAATAGTTTTCAATATTAATATATTTGAGAAATGTCAAATCTTTGGCGCGAAGCGAAAAGCGCGTTTGAAAAAAAAAATTTTTTTTTATAATGCTCAATCACTGGTGTTGGCATATCATTTATTAGCGCGAAGCCAAAAAACAAAACTCAACAGTGGATTTCCAAATATAAACAATAAAATTATTTATTTCATTTTGCAAACACATACATCTAATTATTATTCATAGAAACAGTTTTTAAAATTATCTTTTAATATTCTTAGCGCGGCGGGAAAAACGCGCGCTATAAAAAAATAATTAAAAATTATCTATTGAAACTAATTATGAGCGCGAAGCCAAGTAAAAAAAAATATCAACAGTGGAATTACAAATATAAATAATTATTAGTTTCCTTTTGTAAATACATACCGGTAATTCATAGTAATATTTTTTAATTTTATTATCTTTCAGTATAAATGTAACCTCCTTGGCGCGGCGGCAAAGCGCGCGAGAACTAAAAAAAAACAATGAATTAAAAATATCTGTTGATTTTAACCTCATGTTTTAATTAACTAGGAAACTAATAATTATTTATATTTGTAATTCTACTGTTGTCATTTTTTTTTACTTGGCTTCGCGCTCATAATTAGTTTTAATAGATAATTTTTAATTAGTTTTTTTATAGCGCGCGATTTCCCGCCGCGCTGAAGATTATTCAAAGATAATTTTAAAAACTGTTTCTATGAATAATAATTAGATGTATGTGTTTGCAAAATGAAATAAATAATTTTATTGTTTATATTTGGAAATCCACTGTTGAGTTTTTTTTTGGCTTCGCGCTAATAAATGATATGCCAACACCAGTGATTGAGCATTATAAAAAAAAAATTGAAAGTTTTTTTTTCAAACGCGCTTTTCGCTTCGCGCCAAAGATTTGACATTTCTCAAATATATTAATATTGAAAACTATTAATGCTTCGATGACACATATATCAAAAACATAACTACAGAGTTTGTAGATTGTTACACAAACATTATCAGATTTTATTGCTGTTTATCACGTGTTTATCATTTGATATAAATAAAAAAGTCCTTCAAATATCTCTCACTGAATGCCCAACATTTACCTACTATAAAGGAGGTTACGTTTAGTTAACGCTAACTTTTTTGCTGACCATACTTTTAACCATTTTTGTAAATATCTCATAATTTTGCATCTAAATTAGGTAAATGGATGAAGAACTAGGAGGTACATTGGAAATACATTAAAACTGTATACTTTTTTTATTCTTATTCACTTTAATTACAGAGGGCCCCGCTAGGAAGACAATACCTTGGAAGCGGAATTTCCTTGGTTCTATTATATATTTTTTGAATTTGATACATAATTCGCGAGGTACATTGAAAATGCAATCGATCGGTATATCATTTATGTATTTTGAACGTAAAACGGCGGAGGGCCCCGCTAGGAAGATCAGTCACTAAATCGTGATTTCTGCCAAAACTATTGAGGTACATTGAAAATTATTATTAAACTCGAAAGGTACATTGGACTACTTAAGCGTTGCCATTAGTTTTATAAGTCTAGCTCGGGGGGTCCCGCTAGGAAGATTCACATCCCAGGCAGTGCATATACTGAAGCCATGGTGCGCCGCCGCGGATGATGTCGCGCCGTGGTGACACGCACCGAGGCTCGATTACCGTCGATACATTGCCGACTTTACAAAACATTTTTTGTATGGTTAGAGATAGTTTTTTTTACATATTTAAATAAGATATTATGATAAAGAAGGGTTGCAAAAACAGTCTTCTAAGACTGGTCTGTTTCAAAAAGTACAGACGGTGGGTAAAATGAAGGCATTATGCGCCGCAGCGGGAGACGTTACGCCGTGGTAACACGCACTTCACCGAGGCTCAATTACCGTCGATACAATGCCGACTGTACCAACACAGTTTGTGTACAGGTGTATACAGTTTGATACCTTAAGAGATAGATTTTTAGGTACTTAAATACGATATAATCATAAAGAAGGGCTGCAAAAACAGTCCTCTCAGGCTGGTTTGTTTCAATTAGCGCAGACTGTGGGTATAATGAAGGCATTTTACGTCGCCGCAGCGGATGACGTCGTCGGGCCGTAGTTACACGCACTTCACCGAGGCTCGATTGCCGTCGATACATTGCCGACTGCACACAATACTTTTTATATTTTATTTACTTATTTAATCTTTATCTACATAAAATATTGTGCAAAAGGCGGACTTATATGTGTAGAAATAGTATTTTAAGAGACTTAAATATGATATAGACTATTGTGATATAGAAGATTAGCCCCCGTAACTACATATAAGTCTCTCTCTTCTTCTATCTTGATGTAGTCCTTATGATTTAAACCAATTAAATATGAAGTTCGATAATATAAATGAGTATCACTTCTCTCGTTATATAATTAAAATTTGGGTTAAACACTTACATTCATATGTAGTACATGCATAAGAGAAAATAAATCACGTAGTAATCTTGATATCTTTCCCATACGTGATGGCATTTCTTCTCTGAAACAGGTAGCGCACGTTCTAATATTAGTATATAAACCGCTACCTCAATATGTAATTTCATTCATTTACACCACAAGACTTACTTTCATTCTTGCTGCCTAATAGCTCGCAATATACTGCGACACATTTTCAAACTTAGTTCGTGCCAAACTTACTTGATCGTGATTTTACTATGCCAAGTGATAGTTTCGCTTGCTCAGCTGCCACCAATGTGATGCATTACTTAGTGTAGCTCGTTTAATAAGCATTTCCTGTGGAAATAGCTAAATAGATCTTAGCTAAGTTACAATATATGGTGACAACAGTTTAACAGGATTTACTGATTCCATAAATCATTGGTTGCTATCCCAATAGTTTCCACGGTAGAATAGTGGCCAAAGTATGGTGAACTATAAAACACAAGCATCTGCTTATTCACTCCGATTGTCCTTTAGTTGCTTCATCGGACACCTACAGAAAGAGATGGCGTTGTACTATTGTAGGTCGTCACAATACGTCCCAAAGGAAGGCATTATAAGTGTAACTCGGCCTTAATATTACATTAAGACCTAGAATATTACAACGATGTTTCTCTTGAATTTATTTATTTATTTATTCTCCAATTCTGTCGACTGCACTGTACGGTTCAGTCTTAGTAGTAAGTGAGTCGCTTTATACATTACTTAAGGGATAAAATATGTAATGCAGTATTATTCCAAGCCTTCAAAACACGCCTTAAAGAAAGACATAAGATGTCTTTATAATGGGGAATGGTCTGAAGAGTTATTCCAACTCATCCTTTCGCGCTCCGGACTGCAATACCATCCGGACACCATCCAGACACTGAGTACCTACTATGTACTATGGAGCTAGTCAACCTTATATTTGGACCTTACATCCGCTTACCATCAGTTGGACAAAGGTGAACCTGAATGTTTTTATATTAAAAAAAAGACAAAGTAATAACACGACTGGGCTTTAATGTTCCATTTGATTCGCCAATTCGCTCAACTGCGCTGTACAGTTCAGCCTAAGGACTTCCAGCGCTAAGTGCAAAAACAGCACTCCCGCTGCACAAAGACAGTGGGCATAATAGCTGTTAGCGCATAATGAAGGCATTGTATGTCGGGCGGATGACGTCATTACGAGCGGAGCCGAGTCAGCCATGTCACATTGCCGGGGTAGTTCGATGGATTAGAGCTTTAGGGTTATCGGGGAATTTCGTATTGGTTCTCTATTTTTGTTTTTGGATATTTGTAATATCTGAAACTTTTTTAAGGATGCATAGTACCTAAGTCAAACTCTAAATATTTGTTCCTAAATTAGGCCTCATATAAGAACTTTATCACCTACTCGGATGGCAGTTACTGTTAATATGAATCGGCAAAACTCGAAAGTATATAACGTTAAACTGGCAATGCATTAAAAATATGTACATTTGTTATGCACAAACACACATTTCCGCTTATAAGTACCAAATAATCGATCTTATTACAGGTTAATCATAATGATTGCGTAATAAAACAATATATATTTATCTGCTAATTTTATTACGACTATTTTTCCAATGCTTGACCTTAACTTTAGGCAGCATAAGCATGGTCACCGGTGAATAAACTCCTCATTATTTTTATATAAGAAAGCGAATTCGGTAAAATCGGTAACAACTATATCATCAAATTGAACCTTCTCGGCTTCATATTAAGGGTTACGAAATACGAAATGTTAGCTTTGTTGGTCTGTGAGTATATTAATAATTCTCTAATACTTTTGCCATGTCCACCCGGAACGGAATACGTCGGCAAGAGGCTGTCAAGACGACAAGATAAATCACTCGTGGAACAATTTATTGGCACATGGGCAGATTCAATTACACCATTGGGTTTAATAGGCGGCGGCGTTTTAGTGTTATTAGTAGCAATGGCCCGTCAATGGATTATTCTTCAATGAGCGATTGAGCCATTGTTGTTGGGTTATTTTAAAGTCATAGCTATTCTGTGAATCAATTTAATTACTAAGCGTACGGTCATTGTATTTAAGCACAGCTACTTTCTTGCCTATGTTAGTAGTTTCCTATCTCTATTCGAAAGTTCAATCATGGGAGCGCTTCGAGGAATAAAAAGTTAATATTTATAATTGTTATCTGGAGCGCTACTAAAAGGTGCGCTCTGAGGAATAAAAAAGGAGCGCCTCATTAGAAGCGCCTCAAAATGGTAGCGCTTCGAGGAATACCTCAATCCATTTCTACACTACATCATCACTTACATTAAACAGGTACATAAGCGAGATATTGTCATTATTTGTTTAATCTTTATTGCACTACACAAAATATTGTACAAAAGGCGGCTACTATCAAAAGTACGAGAAGGTTGGCCTTTCGATTCAGTGTTACAGGTTAGTGTGACTCGCTGGGAAAAAGGTTTAGTAAAGGTTTCCCAACGAGTCACAGTGTTACTCGTTTTGGTGTGACTCGTTGCACTCGTTGGGAACAAACGAATCATTCTAACACATGGATTGGGTTTTTTGTTTAATAAATTTTTACTCATAATTTTCGCAAAATGTATATTTTGGTATAAAATGGAAATTAGGCGTTGCATATAAACGTCAAAATAGCGACTAAAATATTAAACGTTAGATCCACGACTTTCAAGCCCTCGTAGGACACTAGTCTAAATAATAATGATTTGATTAAAGGTTGGCTATCTGGAACGTTGAATTTGCAAATTAAAAATAAAGGCCCGTATTTAGCTTCATTTTAATTTTGATGTATTTTAATACGAATATATTTGACATCTTTACTTAAGCATCAACGGGTTAACGAGAACAAGATAATAGACACAAAAATCTCAACAATATAGAATATGAATAAGGATTAACTTTTAAAATATTTTTTCAATTTTAAAATTGAAACGAAATAAAAAAAAGAATAATTCACAAGATCTACTTCACAATGATGTTAACATAAAAAACATGACTTATATGACCTAGTTTTAAACTATCGGCCTAGCCCGGATTCGTTCGGTTACTTATCATGCCAATAATTAACATCAGCGGTTATTTAGGATTCCGAATTTACCTACACCAATGTTTCATATCGATCCTTTTTCACAATCATACATCTATTTCCACTTTTACTCGTACAATATAAAAATAAAACTGAAGCTCGTTCAATGAAATCGCTCTTTATCACATCAGATTTTTTATCGATCGCGTAAAAAGAGAATGACTTTCCTCCAAAGGTTTCTTTGTTACGTTACCTGAACAATGAGAAGCCAAGTAGGGCCGATTAGAGCAGGGGTCGCACGAAAATTATTGGGAGAAAATTACCGGCCTTTGTTGTAGAATCGAAGGAATACAGATGAAGACATTTTCATCTGGGGAAGGAAGGTTCCTTTGTGAAGATGAGATAATGAGGTGTTTGCTTTTAGAACGAAGTAAAACACCAGAGTTGGTAGAGATAACTCTATTAATACTGACAATGGTGATTCGAATCAAATACACGAAGATAAGACAGGAGAATATCTATACTAATATATAAAGCTGAAGAGTTTGTTTGTATGTTTGTTTGTTTGTTTGTTTGTTTGTTTGTTTGTTTGAACGCACTAATCTCAGAAAGTACTGGTCCGATTTGAAAAATTCTTTTTGGGTTGGATAGTCCATTTGATGAGGAAGGTTTTAGGCTATTGGAAATCGAAATCAACGCGGACGGAGTCGCGGGCGGCCGCTAGTTAATGATAAAAGTAACGTACCAATGAAGTATATACTACCTTTTTGGCACCGCTTTGAACATGTGAGTATCGCTACTATTAAAATGTTTCAGTTCACTATCAAATAGAAAACGCGGTAAAAAAGTTATTTAAAAAAGTTAAATTCACCTAAAAAGTATACACTTCCAGTTGGAGACCTGTCAGCTTGTTCTTCGTCCAAACTTTGCACTTTCAACAAAAACATCATTTGAATTATCATAAAAATTCCGACCAGTTTGATTAAACTCTTCCCATAATGTTTATACAGTCTGAGAAGATCAGAAAGCTCTCAACCGTGTCCTCGGTGAGCCATCACTTCGTCGGCAGTCAGGTGGAAGTTATAATGCACTTTCTGTTAACTTAAGGGATATTATGAAGTTTTCACAGTACGTTCCTTGGCGTCTTGTAATCTTGAAAACTCGGCAACGTAACATTTTAAGCCTTTCTGAGTATGGGAAAAGCCTCTTTAGTGGCCCGAAGATAAAATGCATGGTTTGACGCTAGATTTCACAAACCTTTATAAAAAATGTCCCAATGGCCTTACCATTTATTGAGAATAATGTTATTTACAACAGAAGGGAAAAACACGTTACTTCCATTTTAATAAGTTTAAGAAGGCAAAGTTTAATTAATTCGCTGGTTGAATGAACCGAACGTAATAAAAACTTAAATTATACTGAGGTATATTGCAAGTAAAGGTATGACAAATCTTGTAAGTGAAAATAGAGGTTGCTTATTTCCTCATTCAATAATTGTCTATTAAATTATCAACTACAAGGAATTCGTGCACGAATAAAATAACAGAGTTTTTTTTAAAGTAATTAATTGATGAAGACGTTTAAAAACGATACTGATATATATGAACAGTATTAAAAAAATCTTTATTTAAAACACCTCGTCAGTTCTATGTTTTATTCACTAAAACAGCCCAATAATTTCATATAAAGTATAGCTCTTGCCGATAGTACTCGTTTATTAGTTAAATTAAGACAGTTGGCAGTCTTGAATGCTTCTGTGGCCAAGTCTTGTCTTATTTGAATCTGTTGAATGAATGCATTACGATTTAGATGAAGTATTGCGTTTTTAAGTAAATAAACATTTGCAATCCTTCAACCACAGTATTCTACAAAAAATATAGGAAATTCTCTAGTATCAACTTCTACTATAAAAGATGAACATGAATTAATTTTTGGAAGTAATACACTTCATATTTCAATTTCACAGTTTGAAATTCAAAAGAAGCGTATTGGCTTTTAAGTTACAAGTAACAAAATGTTGTTCAAATTGGTTGCAAGTCGAGAAGTGAAGGATGCGTTTCATTTGCTGTCAGAGGAAAATCGCTTAGCGCGCGAGTGCAGTTGCATTTCAAAGTTAGCAGATGAAATTCTGCAAGGCGTATTGCTTGCACGAATGAACATTGAACCTATATAATTGGGTATTTGACTGCATTTAAAATAAATTATGAAACTCTTACATAAAAGGCGAAATTAAAAATTAATCACAAATCATTACGCCACAGTTATAGTTACGCTTTTAACGAATTATCATAGTTAATCGAAACTAAAAAAGTATTGATTTGACAATACTTGCTTGTGACGTCATATGCTAGTATTTCATACAGTTTTCCCTACAATGTTGCGTTTTTGACATTTGAAAAAAGTAAATGATTTGACCTGTCAGTCAAATACCGGATTCCATTTATATTGATAAATTGTGTTACATATTTCTTTACGTTTTCCAACATATTGCGTTAATGATACAAAATAATATAATAGAATTGTATGTGCGGGTCCAAAATAACTTTTGAAATTCAAATTGATTTCTGGATATTTTGTTCATCATGTTACTCTAGTTTCAATATCGATGCGGACAAATCCACATTTTCCATAATCCATATTTTCATATTATCTTCATGTTGGCATATCTTGCCCCCAACTTATCCCAAGTAAACAAAAATAAAGAAAATAAATCTCGTAACGTATCTAATCAAACTACGTAACTTAGAATTTCCGTCATGTTTATACGAAATATTGGATACGTGTGGCTCGTGTAGTTTCAGAGACATTAATTAAAGGAGGCTGCCAGCGCAAGAAGGCGGCTCTGAGATCAGACAAGCTTCACATATCCAAGATAACATGAGCCTGGCAGCCTCTCGACTTACAGTATCTTGGCGTCTATTTTCAACGCAGATTTAGCCGGATCGGAGGTCACGGTATAATGGAAAATCTCGATACACACGCGTCCAATAGATTAGTTTAATTATAACGCTCTTAATAAATGACACTATCTTTTGTGAGCGCAGTTCGGAAATTATCTATTCCGCGCGTGTTATTTCGTGAATATTTTGCTAGAGCCTGTCATAAGCTTGCACTTTTCTAATATTTTTTGTAGGTTTATCGTGAGAAGAATGTGCATTGGAATATCATTACCTTTTTTATGCTGTAAAGTTCATGATTATCTTTGTAAGCTATACGACTTGAAAACAACGAAAACATGACCCATGCGGTACACCTTCTTTATGGTTATTTGGACTGATTTTGAAATAATCTTATGACCAGCAAGAACGAAGCCCACAATTTTGAACAGTAAACATACAACGTCCTATTTCCCTTGACAGCGTTAGACTAAGCATAACTTCCATTCTGTCCAACATATGCCGAAATACCGTTAATTACGTCAGGTTAAAAAATTCACTGCAATTTCCCCGGTGACATTTTAAACAATAGATGCATATTTCACGCGGCGCGCTCAACAAATACCGGTGAGTGTCATCGATCAGGCTCGGACCGTGCGTATCGACGGGGCATTTTACGTGACGTGATGTGTTTATGGCATGTGTCGAACACGCAGCGAATCTCTGTGACTGTCTCGCGAATTGGTACTGGAATTACTATTTTATTTAACCCTACCTTCCCTAAGTGAAGCTCAGGCGACTTTACTCACCAGCAGAAACATAGCACAAAAGTTACGAATCGCTACTTTACTGTGGTTGTCTGTAAGGTGGGATTTTAAATATGCATTACTTTGCTTCCGTGGTAAAAATGTGCACACGAGAAAGAATGGTTCGTAACGTAAACAGCCACCATTTAATATTTCATCAACTTGCACATTTGCTTATAATGGTGCATGCAATGAAAAAAATAACCTACTCGTACTACAACTTGAGCTGCTTTGCTTGCACTTAACTGTAAACTGGGTTACTTATTCGTAATCGTTCACATGTTAAATATGCAATATGCGGGCAGAGCGTCAATAACCTTGTTGAAACTGCCGTTTTACTTTTTAACCGACTTCAAAAAAGGAGGAGGTTCTCAATTCGTCTGTATGTATAATTTTTTTTTTAATGTATGTTCACCGATATTTTCGTCAATTATTATCGGTTTTCAAAATTTTTTTTTTTGTTGTATAGAGTTCAGTTCTGAGTTGGTCCCATTTTCACCAGTCCAGGATCTGATGATGGAATCCAGGAGAAATCGAGGGCAACCACCGAAAATTGTATGCTCGTATGGTGTTTTTGATACGTAATCATGACTTACTCAGGTATATGCTTCAGGGTGTCAACATCTGAAGCTGCTGTCCTGATGATGATGCTACAGTACTCCTTAACAGTTAGGAGTTGGAAGGCAGAACTGCAATTTGGTCGATGGAAACTATTTAGTAGTATGTAGGGCTTACATGTTGCTTGTGAGGTATGCTTGAATCAACATCTGATGCTACTGTGCTGATGATGAAGCTACAGTACTCCTTAACGGTTAGGAGTTGGAAGGCAGAACTGAATTTTTTTGATCGAATGTATGTAGGTAGGGCTAACGTGATACTTGTGTATATAACATCCAGACCCACGGCGAGAAATCTCGCCGAGAAGTCTCGCTGGGCCTTCACGCGAGAACAAGTAATTTATCCACACTCTCATTCACTCTTAACAACAACTAAGTTCCTATTAATAATTAAGTTCACAACGCTTTTACACAACTAAAAATCATGAAATAAACTGACTTTTTAAAAAAAAATTAACCGATTTCAGTTAGTATGTTTAAGATTACTTTAACATAGTTTAGGAAAATTACAGTATGAGGTAGTAGATATTAGGAATTATTTTTTAATTTTTAGTTTATTTTTGTGTTCACGGTTTTTTTGAAGTCTGTTTAATTTTTTTTAAAAACCGGCCAAGAGCGTGTCGGACACGCCCATGAAAGGGTTCCGTAGCTAAAAGATGGCCCGACCGCTTAAGACACCATTTAGTAAGGGCAACTGTACGTCATAAGTTGGTCGAGTTGTATAAAAATAACTATGTATGATACAGAGTTCGCTATAGTTTTCGTTGAAAGTACTTACTTGGAGGTATACAGGAAATTTTTTTCAGAAATATTGTAATAGTATTTTAAAAGTTAAGGGGGGGGGGACGCTTTAATTTTAACTTTGTATTAATATATCTCGAGACTGGGGTGTTTGATCCACATGGTTACAAGGCAAGTTTTATTGTATTTAAAAATACCTTTTTAACGATACCCAACACGATGGGGTAAGTTGAATTTTTTTTTTTCGAATTTACTTTTCGCTGTATGGGGAGGGGGGGTAAAAATAATTATTTTTCGATTATTTTAAAAACCAATTCTTGAATTATCACTATACATCTCTCCACCAATTTTCGTGGCAATCGGTTCAGAAACGGCGGAGAACGAGCCAGGACAGACAGACAGACAGACAGACAGACAGACAGACAGACAGACAGACATGACGAAACTATAAGGGTTCCGTTTTTTGCCATTTGGCTACGGAACCCTAAAAAGTCAGTTTTTAACATCTCAATAACGTTTTAAGTACTTATATAATTCTGATTGTCTCTTGGTCGCTCCCCAAAGATACCAAAATGCTGTTTTAGCTATTTAAATACTCAATGCATAAAGAAGTAATCGTTTAAAAGAAAAAAATAAATGGTCGTGCTTTGTGGACCATCTATTCGAATGAGCCGCTGTTCTGGGGAAGGACCTCCACCTTATAGAAGACCACAGGGAAGTAGCACTTCGTAACTGTTGTGCTATGTTCATTCTGGGGTTTTAAAGGCAGGCAACGTATCTGCGACCTTTGTGCGGTTGTTGATGTCCATAGGCAGCGGTGATAACTTACAATCAGATGATCTGCTTGTTCGTTTGCCTCACTTTCACATACAAAAATGCAATATGCAAGCAGAGTCAATGACCTTTGAAACTGCAGGAGTCGGCTCGGCTATGGTGCATCACATGAAGTGGGCCGGAGTGGCTACTTATGTTAACAACCTGACACCGGAGACCGCGTGTCAACAGATCATTGAACTTTGTCGTTAGGATACAATGTTCGCATTGTATAGTGTTACAAATCTCAATGTTTGCGAGAAAATTACTTCTACTTCTTTCAAACTTTATCAAAGTCTAACCCAAAATATTCTTTATTCAGTCTGGCTTATACATAGAAGCACTTAAGAATCGTCTAAAATTACACTAGTGACTCTACGACCGATTCAGATTTTACGCCTCTTTCGCTCGTGTATCATGCATGTACTTGAAAGTAATTAAAATCATAAGATTCAAGTAACTTTTAATTAAATCCATATTCTCTTAGTATATTTTTTCATAATATATTAGTAAAGATGTCGATTTAATTTAATCATGTCTAAATCTATACTAATATATAAAGCTGAAGAGTTTGTTTGTATGTTTGTTTGTTTGTTTGTATGTTTGTTTGTTTGAACGCGCTAATCTCAGGAACTACTGGTCCGATTTGAAAAATTATTTTTGTGTTTGATAGTCTATTTGACGAGGAAGGCTTTAGGCTATCGGAAATCGAAATCCACGCGGACGGAGTCGCGGGCGGCCGCTAGTTACCTAATATTAGGGACTTACAAGGTGTCTGTCACGTTAATATTGGTTCAATGCCCTTTAAAGATTTTAATTTATTAATACAGTATTTAACAGGGTAAGCTTGTATATAACAAACTGGTCGTGTTTAAAATTAATTTTGAAAGTGGACCTCTTAAAATTCTCTTATTATAAAATGAAGACCTCGAGAACTTTGGTGTGGAACTTTATAGACGTGACACTTAACGATAAATTAAAATAAAAGTTTGGAGCGGCGATAATTTGATGCCTAAAGTATTTTGACGGTGTAAAAATTATCGTCTTCAAGCGGATTATACCTCTTAAAGATCAAAACCAATAGTGTAAAAATAGATAATGTTATTTAATAGCCTATTGATAAAGTATCATCACAGGAAATTAAAAATAAAAAGTTAACTATCTGCTGTCAAATCCTTGGATAACTTTAACTCTTTTACTTAGACTCTTTTAACTCCAAATGGGTCACTAATGCTTTGCTAGGCCCAAATAAGTGAAACTAGAATTACTTCTGCATTGACGACAAACCAACAATGATTGAAGATTCTTAAACAAATATTTTCTTCCATAATTCATGTATAGTTCATTCCATTTACGATCAACATTTTTTAGACTACGTAAGCTGTATGGTTCAAATTACAAATGGTTCAAATTACAAATACGCTCATACTATGACACCGTGTCGACGAAGCAGCTGCTCAATTATCTAGTATAATTAACTCTGAACAAGTAGCAAGTCGAGTATCAGATTGTAACATAAGGCTCGTAACGTTACAATCTGATATTCTAGTGCATGAATACGAGAACTGTTGTTGCTCAATACCTATAGATTCATCTGAATAATCAAAGCCATCTAAATCTAAATTATTTAGATAAATAATTCAGATTTAGATGGCTTTGATTAGGCTAGGATAGATGGCTTTGATTGCATACCCAAGCTTGAGCTCGTTTCAAAGTCAGAGTCAAATTCAAAGTCGAACCGTTTATTTTGCATTTGACTCACTTTGGTACCTTACTGGTTTTTGATGGACAGCATGGTTATATCAGTGAAATTCTATATATTATCTGATTGTGATTCCATTAATTTAAAAAAATATTGTAATGTAATCTATGGGCTTAACTTACCTAAAATAAATGATATAATTAATAATAATAATAGGATAACTGGTCTTTGATGCACTTAGAGTGACCAAATGAGTAGACCTTCAGTGTCCTTCAGTATTGAAGTACAGTCAAAAGCGACGACTACTATTATGAGTGAGGTTCATATTCAGGGAGAGCAGGAAAAATTCTGTTGTGTACTCTCTTCGGCTTGTAATGTCGACATTTTACCACATTAAGGAAACAGGGGGAGGTACGGTCGCTATTGCTCCTCTCCTAGAGAATACATCGGGCTTGTACGCTCTACTGCCTACAAGCACAAGGTGGGGACCACGATTTACTCATATGTATGAAGTACTGTAAGCTGCAAGTCATGATATAAACAAATGCAGTTCAATAGTAGCTCTTAGGTCCTTGGTTTCAGGGTGGTACAAAGATTAAAGTTATGTCTAACGTTCTGTTGTCTGTACGTAAAATAGTTGGAAGACGATATTGCGTAGATGTTTACAATTAATAAGACCAATTAGTCTACATAATTTTCTCTGTAAAGTATGAAGTAAATTGGAAACGATCATGCAACTATTTCAATTATTCACTCGGTCTTGTAAAGTGTAATAAATTCTCCACATGATTGGTTGTGAAATTTGGATTTAATCAAATTTGGTTTCGGCACTATTTGTTTTGCAACTTAATAGACATTATTGAAACCTTCAGGCGTTAATTAACTTTTGATTGACGGCTTATGATAACATTTGATCAAGTCCAGAGAATTAATACCTACGCCAGAGAAGTTTAAAAGTAATGAAGTAATATTAAAGGTATAACTTGGACTTAAAATTATAATTAAATGTTAAGAAGTTAAATAACTCTACATGTTTGTGTTTTGAAAAAGTCCCATTTTTTTAAAAATCAAATAAAGTATTCTTTAATAAAGGCTTTAGAGATTTACTAACATTCCCTGTCGTGAAACATGGTTACTAGCGTTATAGAAAACAACATTTCAAAATCCCTCGTGATCACTGAACTCTCTCGTCTTATTCATCATCTTGTTCAAGTAATTAATAAAACGACCTACACATATAAAGATGCAACCTCACCAGTCTTCTTAGCAAATTTCCCATCTCACATTACACTCGACCGGCTATGGGCCCGCTAAAAGCGGCTGTAAGACGTACTTAGCGCTAAACTTCGCCGCCTATCTCGGTCCGCGAGCCGAGGCAGCTTACGGGCAATGGGTGCTCTATACCAGTGGTTCTTAACCTTATAAAAGATTTTAGACTTTCGCGTTGCATTATAACACTTATCTATACTTAATACTTAAAATACTTATACTTAATATATTAATATTTAATATTAATATATCTATACTAATACTAATATACTAATACTAATACTAATATACGAATATACTAATATACTAATACTAATACTAATACTAATACTAATACTAATACTAATACTAATACTAATACTAATTACTAATTACTAATTACTAATTACTAATTACTAATTACTAATTTACTAATTTACTAATATCATATAAAGCTAAAGAGTTTGTTTGTATGTTTGTTTGAACGCGCTAATCTAAGAAACTACTGGTCCGATTTGAAAAAATATTTTTGTGTTGGATAGTCCATTTCAGGAGGAAGGCTTTAGGATATTGGAAATCGAAATCTACGCGGACGGAGTCGCGGGCGACCGCAAGTATTATTTAACGGCACTAAATGCGATGTTCATTATGTAGTATATGTACAGTACCTACACTACTGACTGCTTGACGTTTCGGTTGCGTTGCAGCAACCATGGTCGCAAGGGGTCTTGCGACCACGGCACCTTTTAGGCATGAGGGACCATTGTACCAACAGTCTTGCCAGGGATCATTTTAACTGAACATATTGAATAACTGTTTTCGTAGTAAAGGTAATAAATAAAAACCGCCAGCCATTTTTGGCCATGGTGGTAGATCTTATTTTCAGCCAGGTACGGAGGATATATGTATTTAGTGCACAAGTGAGTGCGCAAAGACAGGTGCACTCTCTATTCCATCACTCTCATTGTTCGGTGGGACAGCAATCTGACACGATCGTAGACAGATCAGACGCAGGACTAACGCCTGATCTCTCTACGGACTAACGGACATTTTCGTTCACCTATTCGATAACCGCCTTTAGATCTGCGAAAGTTATTTAACATTTGCAATCGCAGGCCGAGCGCGCTAACCACTGCGCCAGCGACATTCTCAACGAGTACTATACTGTACTTATATTTATGTGGATATTAATGTACATTTATTTTTAACGATCGTGATCTTCACGATTCCAGTGGTCCACGAACCATAGTTTGAGAACCACCGCTCCATACCGTCGTGTGCGGACATGCCGATAATACTTAAGCGTGTTTTTGAGATGGGTGTGCCGGGAAATACTCGTTGCGTGATAAGTGCTGAGCGGGTATTTTTTCGCAGATTTTTTTCTACGATTCAATAAGCCTAGCAAGTCATCATCGTACATTTTTCTGTATGCTGGAAATGAAATTGTTGGTGTTTTTTTGTAAGAGGATATTTAATATACAATAGCCGGGTAACTTTGATAATAGAAAAATTCTATCCACCAGCCTCATTATTTATATATAGTAAGGAGTGTTGCAAATAAGAACGTTATAGGCAATAATGTACTATTCTATCATCATAGCAGCCGAAACTCGGTCGAGGTTATTAATTTATGTAATAAAATTTTAATAAGATAATTATCTGGGCCGCCTGTACAAATAAAGCAATGGCTGCTGCTGGCTAACCGCGGGAAGTTAGTAAAGACGTTTTTCCTCGTTGGACTGTACGCGTCATAAAAAAGGTGCGGAACTCTCAGCTTTTATTGTCTTTTAAGTCTCATACCGCAGTAACTTTCGTTGCCGTCAAGTTTTTTATTTTAATTCCCCTTATTACTTATGAAATGGGCCAAAACTTTTGTTAGGAGTAAAAAGTTGAAATGGCCCGGTAATTATAAAGCACGCGAGGCGCACGTTTTCTATTAAGGGTCCGAAGTAAAATAACATTATTCGAAATTTATAGATAAAATTTTTACGTTATGATTTTGGGTGTTGGGTTCGATAGACGAAATCGTGTTTGTTAGGTTTATGTTTGATTTGGATGTCGGCATAAGGCCACCGCTAAAATGTTTTTTTTCAATTTGAAGCTGGACAGCGATGCGTGAATATCGTATTCACGCAAGGAATTATTTATTAATCGTTGGTCTAGTGATCAGAGACCACGGCTACAAAACCAAGAGTTCGAATCCCGCCGGGGGCAAAGGTTTTTGTGATGAACATCACCATTTGTACTCGAGTCACGGATGTTTGTAAAAGTATTAAAGTATGACAATCCGTTTCCTAGCATCTATAGTACAAGCTTCGAGCTTAGTTTGGGGCTAGGCAATTGGTGTCTTAGTCCAAGGCATTTTTTTAAAGGTATTTTTTCGCGTGATATTTTAGAGAGATTGATACAACTTTAATTGATAATTTAAGGCGGCAAAGACAACAGTTCAAAAAGCCTCGGCGTGGAACACCGGCTCATCCGACGGGCAAACACAATGGCAGTTTATTTATATTTGCGCGCTAAGTCTTTCCGTAAAAGCTCGTTACTGAATAAAGCCCTCTGTTTATTGCCTCTCACCTGCCGCTTTGTTATCGTTATGGACCGGTCAAAGACTTAAAAAGAAAAGTAAATTAACGCTCAATCCGAGGTTTGATGTGGACGCGATATTTTTCCCTTATTGAGATGATATTGGTGTTGTGGATAAGCTGAATTGAACCGTCATAAGGGATGCATATATTTTAAGGGAGTTAGTGACATCTTTATTAAAACAATTGGGATAAAGTTAAGGAAAAAACCAAAAGATTAGAAAATTCGTCCCTATCCTATGGGTGACTAGCAAATATCTAAGAATATAATAGGGATTTCTCAAAGTTTTCAATCATTATTATTGTGATCTTCTCATGTCAGAAAGTGATTGACATGTTGGAAGATAAAAAATGTAGGTATTCTACGTTATACGTCGAAGTAGAAAAATAATAGTACCTATTATAGTCAGTGATCCATGAGAGCTTAGGGCGAAAACAATTCAGGCCTTACGGATTCAATTTTCCAATAAACCAATCTCGTGTCAGACATTACTAGAAACGAAAATCACCAGCAAAGGTTAGGAACGTGCGCGTAATATTAAAAGTTTCGCTTTCATTTAACCGTAAAATTGAATTGGCAGATCTAGGGATACCTAACGTACAATGCTTTTTTTACTTACGTATAGTGAGGTTTGTTTTTCTGGTGTCAAACATTTGTCTCAGTGTAAGAACATATTAAGCTGAAATTCCCGGCCAAAGTTCGGCGACACTATACCGAAATTACGTCGCGTAATTTTGTAATTAGGCGACGTTATTTCGGCATAGTGTGTCATCTTAAATTTAAAATACATTGCAGACGTAGTCACGCCGAACCTTGGTCGCGTTTCTTTCGCCTAGTAATAATCATAATCATAATATTCTTTATTGTGGAACACAGGTAAATAAGGGTGTTGTTACAATAATATGAAAATGTTGTGCTACTGTGACCTGCCTCATAGGGCGTACAAATAATAACCCATGTCATAAACACAAATAGTACATAACATAAAACGGACATAGAATTTAGAATAAAGAAAAGGTAACCATGCAATTTTAATTAAATAAAATTAACTCAGTCAATATTTTTGTCAGATATAAAATCATTTAAACAATAATAACATTTTTTAATTAGGTAGTCAGCTAGTCTCTTTTTAAATATATACATATTATCCAAATCTCGAATGGCCTTTGGAATTTGATTGAAAATGCGGGGAGCCATGCCAAATATAGACTTATTAAATAAGGTAGTCTTACCGAAAACGGAGCATAGCCTGTCTTTATGCCGTTCCCGACTTCTAAATTTATATTTGTGTAAGTTACTTCTAATAAATAACGCGCTTTCTAATATAAATATGCAAGGTAGAGGTAAAATTTTATATTTTATAAAATATGGTTTGCAAGACTCATCGGATTTTAGACGAAACATTGACCTGATGCAACGTTTTTGTGCTCTAAAGACCCGAAGTGCTTCCTTATCAGAACAATTACCCCAAAAAATAATTCCATACCATAATGTCGATGCCACGTAGCTATGGTAAGCTGTCAAAACTGCAGATAAATGTACAATATTTTGCAGTTTGTAAAGCGCAAATGAAAATTGATTTAATTTCTTGCAAACGTGATCAGTATGAGATGTCCATCTAAGTTTATTGTCAATATGTAATCCTAAAAATTTTGTTACGTCTGTCTCTTTAATTTGTATTCCATTATAATTTATATTTAACCCATAACTTAAACTTCTTTGTGTAAAAGACATTAATTTTGTTTTGGTTAAATTGATTTTGAGGCAATTGGAGTTAGTTGTATAGAGAGCTAGTGTTTCTATACCTACAATCTTATTTCGACATTTTTAAAAGTCAAAATAATTGCAATACGTATTCAACTATACTTATAATAAATCTGTAGAGAGGTCAATTCTGTTCATTTAATATATTTTCAAAATAACTATCAGGGGGTGATAAGTGATCGATACTGATGCCAAAAATGCAATCAGCAAAATTTTTGTCTGTCTGTCTGTCCTGTCTGTCTGTCTGTCTGTCTGTCTGTATGTTCCTTATAGAAACAAAAACTACTCGACAGATTTTGACGAAACTTGGTACAATTATTCTTTATACTCCTGGGCATATTATAGGATACTTTTCATCACGTTACAATCAATAGGAGCAGAGTAGTGAAGGAAAATGTTGGGAAAACGGGAGAAATTGCTCCATTTTTAAAGCTTCTGTCGCGTGTGCGGCCTTAATGGTTAAAGTTACATAGAAATCATGTAAGACGGAAATATTCTACATAAAATTGCCTAAAAAATATCCCTTGACAGCATATGTCTATCTTTTATGGTTTACTCACAATAACCCGTGAAACTTTTGATCCAGATAGGTTTGAACGCGTTAATCTCAGGGACTACTGGTAGGCTAGCCAAGATGCCACTTTGCCGAATTCGCCGTACCCTTTCGTTGCGACTTATAATAATGTATTGCCACCCCGCACACGAACTACATATTTATGTGCGGGATGGAGATATAAGTACGGATGGCGAATTCGTCAAAGTGGCTAGCCTACCAGGTTCGAAAGGACAAAATCTTTTGTGTTGGATAGTCCACTAACGTTTGCCAAGGAAGGCTTTAAGCTATCTATAGTAACACTGTGTGCGGAAAACCGAAACCTACGCGGACGAAGTCGCTGGCGGCCGCTAGTTAAGGAATATATTTCGTGGATGTTTACCATACATGGGCTACGTTTGCTTACAGCCTATAATTTCAAACCATTTATTTTTTATCTGTTTCTATTTAAGGTTATAAAAATACCAAAGCGTAATAAAAATAAAATCTGGCAAAAAGATTTACACGTCGTTAAAGTTAACACCTAAAATGAGCAATATAAAATATGTACGTAAAAATACCCTGTAACATACGGCGATGTCGCTAAAAAGTTCAAACGCTAAGCATTTTGAATGACGTTTCATTACAGTGGAGTCAATTACGAGGAAAGATCGTAGCAACACACGGTGTGCCATATTTCACCTCGGATAGCGTTCATTTTACTTCATATCGTGAATGGGAAAAAATTTCATTAATGTACAAAATGGAAAATGAGAAACATAAATTGTGTCGTAAATATTCGTTTGTATTCCTTTACCTTTTCGGTTCGTCGTATTTGATATCATTTGGGGACGATTTGGAAGGTGACGAGAAAAGGGCTCAGTGTTATATCTGTCGGATTCTTACATAATCTGCTTTATGAAGTTGATTGTGGGTATTAAATAGCTCAAATTGTTTCATCATGACTTTAAATGATATCGTAATGAAGCTATTAGGCGTATTTTCCTTATCTTTCGATGCTTCAGAATATAAAATTTTAATTAATATAATACAATTACATTATCGGGATAATCAGAATATTTGGTGGTAACTGAGATATTTCCTCAAGTATGACGCAAAAATTCGAAAGTCACTCTATTAATTTATTTTTACCATTTTCATCGCGCATTGTGATTTATTAAGCGTTGTATTAAAGATAAAAGGAAATTGTTTAACGTTTACGGAGATTTTTCGACGCTCATTAGTAAAAATTATATTAATTGTATTACCTTAATTGCGAGGGATATCTCCGCCCTCGTTTAGATATCGCTGTGATTTATTTTCGTATCAATTAATGTTTCACATCAAAGAGATCCCTATCCTTCATTTGACTTAAGCAAAGATAGAACTGGAAAATTAAAGAAAATTGAAAGCAAACGGCATTTTATAGGGAGAGTGATAAGATGAAAGTGGGGTTCTCCTGCGTTACGACGAGACGTTTGATTTAATGAACTACCCAGGTGCACTCCCTTAAGTTGAATATTTTCGGGAAAAGGAAAAAATACTTTAATTTATACTTCAAATAGTCTCCCTGTCCTCATGCAAAATGTCTTAAAATAAGAACACTGTGGACTTTTGAACTGGCATTATGAGTGCGTGAAATCTTAAGCAAATCTTGCAACAAGTACATGTATAAACACACAAAAAAAAACAGACACTTAAAATTTATGGTCATTCAAACACACGACCTTCGTTCGAACAAGAAGAAAACCTAGACTGAATATTATATACGTATGTATAAAGCAAAGACTAGAGGACTATCAAACGCAACAATATTTTATCAATTCGAACCAGAAGTTCCTGAGATTAGCGCGTTCAAACAAACCAATAAACGAACTCTTCGATTTTTAATACCTTAGTACAGATTTGTATGTAGTTTCGTTACCATTAAAAGCTTTAGCCCACCGCCATAACTTTGCAGCTCTTTGTCATGATATTCTGTAATAAATAATGTCGTTTCTTTGATCCCGAACTTTAGATTGCTTATTGTTATTGGTCGATTACTTATGCACGGCAAAATATAGTTAAGCTCAAAGCCTCAAAGGTAATTGTGGTTGGATGTTTTATTTATAAGAGTCAGTTTTTTAACTGAGATCTTTTATCGGAATGTTTTTGTAGACGACGAGTGCTGCTTTTAGTTAACATGTTTGTTTGAGATCTTGTTTGTGCTACTGAAATTGTTTGAAAGGTAGGTAACACGCTATATGTATGTGATGTTACCACGGTTAAGCTGTCTGAGGCCATATATCGCCTGTAAGGAAGTTAAATCAAGAAGAAAAAGCCGTTAGTATGGTTTTATTCATTTCAGAAATTTAACACAGAAGTGACAGTCCTTGTACTGAAAAACAAAATTATTTCCTTAATTATTGTACTGGTATAAAAAATACAAGATTTGCAATGTAAGCTTGGTATATTTTACTCATCATTCCTCTTAGTATAGTAACACATCAGGCCGCAAAAACGCGACCGAATTTCGGCGGGATTATGTTCGCAATGTAGGTATTTTAAATGGAAAATAATAACGTTTCTTCCACTAAGTGCGTTTCTACCTACATATAGTTTTTATTTTAAAATAAAGGTAACTGATACAAACTGTATGTACACCTGTTGTTATTATTTTTATTAATTAGATATGAATCTGTGGCGTACAGCCACTTTCCTTTAGGCTGTTTAAACTATCTTTCCTTTGCCTTTCATATCTCCTCAATTCAATATCATTCTTCTACTCACTCACTCTGTCATTCACTTCCTTCTTCACTCTTCGTCGCTCGCGCTGTACACACGTCCTCCTAAAATATATGTTAATATTAAGTGATAAATTTAAGTAACATGTGGAGTCAGAGAATACAGTGTTGTTGAACAGAGAAGCATCTTTTATTTATAAAGTCCCAACAGTGGTGACTACCGCGACGTGTAAAAACTCCAGATACGAGAGACGCCGAGTGACGCAATCTGTGCCTGCAAAGCTGCATGCAACCATCGCGCAACATTGGGGAAATATTGCTTTTCGTCGAGTCAACGCGAAGCTCTTGTGTGTGTGTGGTTAAGCTAACAAGTGTAAATAACCCATTAACAAAGTTGCATGGTGAAAGCTTGAAAAAATTTCATATTGACGCCATTTTGGACGCTTCGATTTCCAATAATTTATCATCTCGCATTGATGCTAGCGCCACGCTCGTGAAACATCGGTACTAATATCGCACTAACTCATTCGCTCATCATTCGCACGTTCCATCTCACGCTCACTGAACGAGTGAGAAAGAACGGACTGAAGCAAGAACGGAAGTTGACATTGACATTTGACAATTGCGTGTTTTGTTTTGGTTTTGTTTGTTGTGAAACTATTTTGTCGAACTAATCTTTATGTTTTACTAATTTTTGTGCTGAAATTGTATTATTGGATTGTGCTTTATGTGTTGGTACGTATTTCTTTAACTTTACTTTTGTTTATATCGTGTTTTTCGTGTTTATTTGCATTGTTTTTGTGTGCGTGTGCTTATTTTTGGGAAAACTGGAGCTTAATAACAATTAGCTATTTCATTAACTACTAATTCATAATGCAGGACAACGCTAACCTACCTCAAGCTCAAAACGCTAACCCACCTCTTGCTCCTGCTGAGGACACGAGGGACTCGAAAGAGTATGTACAGAGAATAACCATACGCACACCTAATTTTAACAAAGAGCGACCAGCTCTGTGGTTTGCGAGCTTAGATTCACAGTTTGTGATTAATTCTATAACCTCAGAGCTAACCAAATTTCACTATGCAGTTTCACAGTTGGACATTTCTGCCACACAAGAGGTCGAAGACCTCATTCTTAATCCTCCTAGACTCACACCATACACTACCTTAAAGGAAACCATTATATCTAGGCTTTCTGATTCCTACGAGGAAAAGGCTCGGAGGGTCATGGAGAAAGAACAGATGGGGGACAGGAAACCTTCTTCTTTCCTCCGTCATTTGCAGTCCCTAGCTGGAGCTTCCTTTCCTGAACGTCTCCTGAAAACTATTTGGAGCAATCGCTTACCACGACAAATTCAAATTGTACTTGCAGCTCAGAAACAACAGGAACTGACGGAACTGGCCAATCTTGCAGACCAGCTGATGGAGATTTCAGCCAATGATACCAACGTGTTGGCTGTATCAACTGCTTCCCATCCACAACCACAGTCTGCTGAAGCGCAAATACTGGTACTGCAGAAACAAATGGCCGACTTGACCAGGACTGTGGCCGCCCTTACCACTGGAGGTGGTAGCCGGCAAAGCAGATTCCGCAGTCGCAGTACACAACGGCCACGCAGCCGTTCACGCTCACGAAACGAGCAATTTTGTTGGTACCATGACCGATTTGGAAAGAAGGCCAGGAAATGTATCGACCCCTGCAAATGGTCAGCTGATTCAAAACAGGGAAACAAGACCAGCGGTCAGTAACGGCGAGTACTGATCGCTCCGCTCCTAGTCGCCGCCTTTTTATAACGGACCGGTACACTAACAACAAGTTTCTTGTTGATACTGGCTCCGATATATGTTGCTTTCCCCGCAGACTACTGAAGGGCCGATTTACTAGCAGCGGCTATGACCTCAGAGCAGCCAACGGTAGCTCTATTAATTCTTATGGCAGCATTAATCTAAATCTTAATTTAGGTTTGCGCCGTGCTTTTAAATGGAATTTCCTTATAGCTGATGTAAGCACTCCCATCATTGGCTCTGACTTTCTCAGTTATTATAATTTGTTACCCGATTGCAGAAACCAACGGATAATCGACGGCACCACTAAGTGCACTGTAGCTGCTTCTCTAGCACTCATCTCCCAGGACAGCATCAGGGCTGTATCACATTCAGGGGACTCACCTTATGCTTCACTGCTAGCTGAGTTTCCAGACACCACACGCCCGCCTGGCCGAGATCGAATTGTGAAGCACTCTACTGTGCATTATATCAACACCACAAAAGGACCACCAGTCAGCGCCCGCGCACGCCGCTTAGCACCCGACAAGCTGCGTACTGCTCAGAAAATTTTCGCTGAAATGGTTGAGGCAGGCACTGCCAGACCATCTATGAGCTCTTGGGCAGCTCCGCTGCAGATGGTCCCTAAAAAGGATTTAACAGTGCGTCCATGTGGGGACTATAGAGGCCTCAATGCACGCACTATCCCCGATAAATACCCAGTGCGACACATTGGGGATTTTAATCATAACCTGGCAGGGTGCACGGTGTTCAGCACTATCGACCTGATAAAGGCTTACCAGCAGATTCCTGTACACCCTCCGGACGTTTGCAAGACGGCGATAATAACCCCCTTCGGGTTATTCGAATTCCCGTATATGTCATTCGGTCTCAGGAACGCAGGACAAACCTTCCAGCGCTTCGTAGATGAGGTGCTGCGAGGCCTTGAGTTTTGTTTTGCGTACCTGGATGACATACTCGTCTTTTCCAAAGACCATATCGAACATGAACAGCACCTGCGCACATTGATGGCACGTCTCAACGATTATGGTGTGGTCATCAATCCAACCAAGTGTGTCTTTGGTGCAAAAACAGTGAATTTCCTGGGGTATCATATAAGTGCTGCTGGCACCAAACCACCCCAAGAACGCATCCAAGCTCTTATGGACTACCCGCCTCCCAAAACCATTCAAGGCATGCGCCGGTTCATTGGGATGGTGAATTTTTACCGACGTTTTCTTCCAGATGCAGCTAAGCACCAGGCACCACTCATCGATGCCATAGCTGCTACACAAAGCAAAGGTTCAAAACCTTTCCCATGGACGATGGAACTCGAAAAGAGTTTTGAAGACTGCAAAAGTAGCCTCAAGTCAGCTACAATGTTGTCCCACCCTAGCAGCAGTGCCAAGCTCGGTCTTTTCACCGATGCCTCTAGCACACATATTGGCTCTTGCTTACAGCAACAAACTGGTGAGAGTGGTGACTGGCAACCAATAGCTTTCTTCAGCCAAAAGCTGAAGGAAAAGCAGAAGGACTGGCCGGCTTATTATCGTGAGCTTCTTGCCGTTTACGAAAGCGTGCAACATTTTCGGCACATACTGGAAGTCCAGCATGTGACTATTTTTACCGACCACAAGCCTCTTGTGTATGCTTTCTCTCAACGGCGAGACAGACTCCCGCCAGCCCAACTTAACCAGCTGTCATTTATAAGCCAATTTACCACTGACATAGTCCACATTAAGGGCGAAGATAATATTGTAGCGGACGCTATGTCCAGAATCGAAGCTATTTCCCTCGAAGAAGATTACACCTCGCTTGCTAAGGCTCAAGCTGTTGACGAAGAGCTTGCTCAGCTGCGCTCTAGTTCTTCTTTGAAGCTCGAAGATGTAACTATTCCCGGCATGGACATAAAGGTGACGTGTGACACCTCTACAGGTAAACCACGCCCATACTTACCAGCTGCTTTCCGTCGCAAGGCTTTCCTCAAACTGCACAACCTCAGCCACCCGAGCGCGCGCGCTAGCGCCCGCCTGGTCGCTGACCGTTTTGTCTGGCCAAACATGCGGAAAGACTGTAGCTCCTGGGCGCGATCATGTCTCGCTTGTCAACGAAACAAGGTAACGCGACACGTTACCACACCTCTGGGAAACTTCCCAGCTACTTCAGGCCGTTTCCAGCATGTCCACTTGGATATTATTGGACCACTTCCTTGTTCCAGGAATTTTACTTATTGCCTCACGGCAATCGATAGATTCTCGCGGTGGCCTGAAGTATGGCCCATGCAGTCTATAACAGCAGAGGAAGTAGCGGAAACATTTACCACAGGGTGGATCTCGCGGTTCGGCGTACCACTCGTAGTAACAACCGACCAAGGTCGCCAATTCGAATCCTCTCTGTTTGGTAAGCTGATGTCTTTTTGCGCTAGTAAACGGATAAGGACCACAAGTTACCACCCACAGGCCAACGGGATGATAGAGCGCCTTCACAGGCAACTGAAAGCTGCGCTGATGTGCCATGACTCATCATGGAGCCAAGCCCTACCTCTCGTCCTCCTTGGCATCCGCACATCACTGAAAGAAGACCTTCAGTGTTCTGCAGCAGAACTTGTGTACGGTGAGCCTCTTCGGTTACCCGGCGAGCTCATTGTACTTCCATCACCTGCAACAAAGATTGATACTAACGATTTTGTAGGCCAGCTCCGCTCTAAAATGGCTAATTTACGCGCCGTCCCTGCCTCGCGTCACACGCAGCCGTCGACATTTGTCTTCAAAGACCTGCCGACAGCTACACACGTTTTTCTTCGTGACGACACTGTGAGACGGGCGCTCCAACCGCCATACACTGGACCCTACAAGGTAATTTCGAGATCGGCAAAGACTATCACACTAGAGATTGGAAATAAGAAGATGGAGGTGAGTCTAGACAGGGTTAAACCAGCACATCTAGACTGGACTGATTCACAAGTACCCAGCACTTGTCCAGCTCCACCCCTTTCACCATTACCTCCAATTGCTGCTGCACATCCTCCAGCACAGCTATCAACATCTCCTTGCCCAGTTTCTAGTGAACCTGCACTAAAACCTTTCCCGGCCTCACCGGCCCCACAACCTGTAACCACCAGGGCTGGTCGCAAAGTTAGGTTTAGGGATATTTTAGATTTATAAATATAAACTTTATATAGTATAGATTTGTGTGACTTATTAATAATAATTTTGTGTTAATTTTGGATCTCACTGTATGTGTTAGTTTTTAAGTTTTAAGTTACAAAAACATTTTTTTTTTTGTGAAAAACGGTCAAATTTTTCTCTTTAATTTGAAAATTTGTTTTTATTTTGTGTTAGTATTAAGGTTTTACTTGCTCACTAGCAAGTTTTTATTTCTGCTACATTTTGCATTTTGACAAAAGAATTGATTTTAAGTTTTTAATTTGTGACTGACTAGTCTTAACTTTTAATTTTCAAAATTTAATTTGTATTCTTACCTTATAGTGTGAACCACGAGCCCAAATATTTTAGGACTAGCATTATTTAGTTTCTACTTAGCTCTAGATTGTCATTATGCTGTTAATTTGTACCTATTTCTCTCCGTAGGGGGGTGATGTGGCGTACAGCCACTTTCCTTTAGGCTGTTTAAACTATCTTTCCTTTGCCTTTCATATCTCCTCAATTCAATATCATTCTTCTACTCACTCACTCTGTCATTCACTTCCTTCTTCACTCTTCGTCGCTCGCGCTGTACACACGTCCTCCTAAAATATATGTTAATATTAAGTGATAAATTTAAGTAACATGTGGAGTCAGAGAATACAGTGTTGTTGAACAGAGAAGCATCTTTTATTTATAAAGTCCCAACAAATCTATGGATAATTCTGTCAACTCGACTGACTTTCATTACACATGGTCTAAAATATATTTTGAAGTTTAAATTAAGGAATTTAAAACTGTTTTTACTATTTTATTCTCGAGAATATCGTTAAGATAATAAAGTGGTTTAGCAATGACTTCCAATCTTGAACTTGAAGATAGATTTACAAAGCAAGATGTAGTCTTGGATCCTGTTGAATTGGGTGATCTATCAGGTAAGAACAAAATTAAAAATTTAGCCTTGCAAATACCAACATTATTTATATTAAAAGGGCTCGATGGCTGAGTGGTTAGCGCTCGGCATGCGATTGCAAAATTAAAGAACTTTTGCAGAGACCGGTTTGTGGGTGACCAAAAAAATTCTTCTCTGTTCTTCGGAAGACACGTTTAGACGTTGCCGGTCTCTCTACGGTCGTGGTTGATTGCTGTCTCACCAAACTACGAGAGTGGGAAATAGGGAATAGGAGATCGGCGAAAATTGGCCGGAAGGGTATTATTATATTTTTAATTCTCCCATCAGGTAATATGGCGTCAAGCGATGATAAAAGCATGGACGAAGGCAAAGGTGGTAAAATTGAAACGACAACTGCTTCATGCCCGAGCACAACTTTTCATCATCCATGTTCGTGTTGTAATGACAGCGGTAAGATATTTTTGCCCATGTATTTAACATATTACAAGTTGAACCTGAAGGTAGTTTTTCTGAAGATTCTCACAGCCGGAGTGACTATTTACCCAACCCATACAAACAAAATAACTGTCCGATGCGGAAGACATTATTGGCCACCAAAAGAATTGAATATTAACTGGATTTTACCACCAAATGAGAAATGTTACCTCGCTGTGGTCTTCTGCAAGGTACTCCTCATAATAGTGAATGTCCACTGGTAACTTTAAATAGGCTTCTTGCTACTATTATCATCATCCTAGCGCCTTTTCCGGCTGCATCCTTTGCCATCTCCTCCGAACCCAGAGAACGCTGCGGGTATGATCCTGAATAAACCAGGCTGGTTATTACAATGGAGCGACTGTCGTATGACCTCCGCAACCATTACAAGTAAAACCAGTACATTTGGATAATAGCCGGTACAAATGGCAAAACATGATTCTTAACGGACGATTCGGTGATTCAATTCAAGCCTGCAATGTCCTAACCAAACTGGAAAAACCAACAAAAAACTTTAAGTGTTCTCCACGGATTTGAACCCACGACCTCCGAGGTTTTTGAGCACAGCGCTCTATCCACTACACTACGAAGGCAGTTACTTTTTGCCACTGTGTAAAGGCGCATTGCGGAAGGCCACGGCATGACAGACGGGCGCATCCGACTGTCGCTTGCTCCTGCGACAATGTAGGAAAGTCGCGCACTGGAAATAATGATAACATGTTCTACGTACAGTTAGTCTGATAGATAGTGACACTCAGGAGGATGCTCAAATAAATACAACTAGAATATACATAGTTTCCATATTGTTGTCAACATTGTAATCGTTCAAAGAGTCGACACATTTAAAACGTCGGCCGTAATACCAACGGATAGGATACCACTTTGGTACCGCATCCGATGTCGTAGCAATTAGGGCTCCTCTTATGCTTACCGTCAGGCATAGTGGAGCCAATATACCCTGCTAATTTATTTTAAAAAATCCGAGTTTGTAAACCGTTGCGCCGCCGAGCTCCTAGACGTACACAGGCTAATACTTTACTTTTACTGTAAAGTTGGCTTTGCAGTGGCTAGTGGGTCGTGGCGGAAGCCGAGGCGGCGCCCGCATCCGCCGGACGCACACCAGTCTTGCATAGCGTGGCGCTGCAGTGTAATAAGTATGTTATGAAGTTAATGTTGGGTTGCAAACATCGATTAACAGACTAGATGAAACGATAGTTGTATGTATGTAGTGCTATGAGGTGGTATTTGGAAAAATCGTGTTCCTCATTATTGAGGGTTGTGCGTGATCATTGTATGAAATGAGACTCACAACAACTCTCTTCGTAATTTTAATGGAGTGGTTTGCCATTATTACCTTCTTCATTTCACACTAAAGCGGGGTTTACACGGGTTGATTTTCGCCGTGCGGGTAATCGCTTCACAAATCTTCTCACCAAGCTGCATCGGTAGTCCATTTACAATGTGCACGCGACTCGGTCATTCCCTTCGAAAATGTTGAGAAGAATGCGGCGGGCGATCACCTGCAACTGATCGATTACATGGTCGATTTTAGTCACCAGCCGCATGCGGCCGGTCGCCGCGCGGCCGAAGTCGGATGCTACCCAACTTTGGGGCTTGCGACTTCAGTCACTTGGGACTTAGCCGAATTGACATTTAGAAGGTCGATTTTCGCCGCGCGGCAAAAATCGTGCGGCTTTAGGCACCCGTGTAAACCCCGCATTACTCGTCTGTAGGTGCCCTCACGATGTTTTCCTTCACCGAACAGCTGGTATGAAATTACACACAAAGATTTTTGATAATTCAGAGGTGACGTCTGACCGGATTTGAACCGCCGACCTCACGCATGTCAAGGGGCGCTCTTACTACTAGGCTACCGAGCTGTGTATATTTAATTAACCTTTTTAAAAATGCTAATTATGGAAAACATCAGTAGGCAGTTGGCCTAATGATGCATGACTCACGAACGTGGTAATTGGCACACTCTTTAATATTGAAATGACTCTGCTCATGCGTGTGGTTCATTCGTATAATAAATTGCTGGCTTTGGCGGTGATATTAAACTTTCAAGGCTAATTGCGTTCAGTACTCTACTGCACACCATAGGTACGTTATAATAAAAAAAAACTATGGTACCTACTTCATTTATGATTTCAGTCGATGGATATGTGCACTCTAATTTTGTTTGTAAGTTGCGTCCTACCTTACAATGATGTCGCAATTTGACTTGGCTTCGATTAATACGTTATTTTTGTTTTACAATAGATTTTAATGAACAAGAGTTCATTAACGATCGATTAGAGGTTTCCAAATGAGGCGGACTCTTCACGTGCCATTTGTGCCGTCTGTTCATTAATTCTCCTTCATTAAGTAAAATCCTTAAAACTCTTACAAATGAAATATCCCAGCTCAATGTTATATATCCTACACTCACTTACTGAACGATTTTTTCGGCAAAAATCCTTTGTAAACATTACCGACGTTTTGTGTGTTTAGTAGAAGGAAAAACGCTTGTTCACGTTCCATTATGGAAAATAAATAAAGCGTAAAGCTGAAATTATTTCAACTCTCAAACGGAAGGTGGTCGCTCATGACTCGGCAGCTCCGGCCCGGTTGAACAATAGTTGGGGATCGTCTATTCACTTTATATCGATGATTCTTCGTAAGATTGTTGTTCGAAACAGATTGCTTGAAGCCATGGTTTTTCATACATTCAGAGAAGAGTTGTACTACAATAGTGTTGCATTTAGCACGGTCACTGTGTTGATGTAATTGGAACATGCCATTTGTGTTCTACACAGCATATATTGATCCGCAAATAAATCGACAAAATTTTTTTTTTCAACATTAAAGACGCCGGAAGCCAAAGTCAATCAATATTTCCGACATAACTTTTTAAGAACATAACGAAAGAAAAGTGGAAAGCCTCCGTAAACTCTATCCACCAAACCACTAAAGATTCCAACATCGGAACACCAGACATAACTAAACGATGTACGACATCACCCGAACACAAAAACACAATCGTAAAACATCATCCATTTAGTAAGCGAAACTTTAACATCGATTTCCGATTACACCCGCTCTCACGTGGCCGAGACTGACAATCCAGCATCGGATCAATACCGCATGTGCGGCAAAACACAATACAACAACCGCGACGACCACGCGCTCATTAAACCGGCCGCGTGCAAAAAAGCCTCTATCGAGTTTTCAGTGCAAAAACGCTCGACAATTTATTCCGGGGCGGGTTGGGCATCACTAATCGGCGTCATCAATCAGCTGGTCTGGCCCGATCGGATCAAGTGACGGACACGCCGCCGCCCCCCTGGGACCCCTTTAATGCCGAGCCAGTTAATACCTCGCTGGGGAAAAATGCTCCACTGTTTCTGAGGAGTGTTTCGGTAAGATCATCTTTTCTAGATGTGGATGAGAACGATTGATAGGAAGATCTAAGCCGGTCAATGAATAAAAATTTTGACTACTACAGCACACAGCCACAGTGACGAATATTTTTTTATCTTGGAAGATATTTTCAGATGGTATCAATTGATAAAGACCTGTCAGAATTAGTTCTACTTCATTGACTTGGTGCAACAATGCCGGCCAGTCCAAATGTTGTTATTTAATTTCCTTTGCAGTTTGTTTGTTGCTAGGTATTTTTTTTATTGTTTTTGATAATAATAAGCGCTAATTTCTGTAAAAGAACTTCAGTTTAAATTACATGGCAAGACTTAGAATGTCGTAAAATTTTGATTGCAAAAAGGGTTATTGCGGTCAAGTAGCTAAAGTCTAAAGATAAAAATACTTTCGAGATTTTAACTTTTCCATTTCTAGAACAGACGCAAGTAACAACACAAGTATTGTGTAATCCTACCTTTATAATACCATCCCAACAATAAACTCCGTCGAGAGGGAAAAAATAAAAGAAAAATAATAAGAGAGATACCGAAGCAACATTCCGTGGGATTAAACAAAGAATACTTGAAATTTCATCCGCATAATATTTGACAAAGCCAATGTTTACCTCAGTCGTCGGGCTGGCCGTTCTGTTTTCTGTGACAACAGTCTCCTCCCGATGGTTCTAGTCGCAGATAGCGATGCCCGCTGAAATATTGTGTCGCAAGTGAAATTTATGTCCCTCGGATAGGGTTCAAATCAATTTTGCACGAAACAATCGCGGCTGGGCTGCGTCGACGCGGGAACGTTTGCAGGGCCCGCTCTGAATTGATTTACCCACATCTGTTAATGTCACTGTTTTTTTGGTTTACGTCTCCCGTCTATTATGTGACCTCTATTCTCCAGCCACACAAAGATTAACACATTGCAGAAGCGTCTATATTAAAACATTTAAGATAAATCAATAAATAAAAAAATAATTTCCTGGACAACACATCTATGGATATATAGGGAACGGATAGACATACTTAAATATTTTTATAAACGTCCATGACTCGAGTACAAATGCCGAAGTTCATCACACAAACATTTCCCCCTAGCGGGATCCAAACCCACGACTCTCGCTTTTGTAGCCAGTGTCCCTGACCGAACCAACGGGCCCTTCACATAAAATATAAATTTAGTAAATACATATTTATAAGCCTGATACGTATTGACTATACTCAATAGTTCAGTTTTGACAAAGATACCTTAATGTGGTGCTGTATGTACTACGCTTTACAACTGACTTCTTAAACGAAAGACTAAATAACGTTTTGTTTGAATATTCATTATGTCTGTTTGCTATACTGTTGGTCTGATTTTATAATTTATTGTTTCAGAACGAGCCATTCTTAACGGTTATGTGGCTCTCATGCGTCAATGTATCGAGCTAGCTGAAAAAATGGTAGACGTCAAGGCATAGTCATAATTGTATGGTTTATGTTAACTTGAATAAATTATTGAATATTTATCATAATATTTTTTCTTGCTTATTATGACGTCAAAAAGCAAATCAACAGACAGGAGAGACATTAATATTTCTTTTAATGTTTCCAAATCATAGTAATCATAGAAGTTAAACTCGTTTGTTTAGGTGAAATGTACTTTCACCTGTCGTTCATCGCAAAAATATTTTAAAATATACGAATAACAAAGGGTTTGAATCCATCATTGAACAAAAGCAAGTCGTAACTGGTCACATATTGCTTCATTAAAAGTTTCGAGGAGTTTTTCACAAAGTCCTTTAGCTAGTTCCATATAGAATTTTCTTGCACTAGTGATGGTACTAGCATTGGTAGTTTTGTCTATGTCGTAATCATTACTTGTTTCAATATTGTAGTTTTTGTTATTTTTCTACACACTATTTTAGCTACGGAAGAAACAACTTTTTAATTTTTTTCATCTTTACGACGCGCGCCAAAAAATACATCAAACCAAATAACGTTAATCGACATACTATAACTGAAGGTATTATATGACTTTTTTTGAACATAATTTTTATTGAGGCAAGTGTTACCTGAAAACTTTTGTCCCACATGATGATCGTTTCGCAACAAAAATTATCAAAATTTTTCCTGGAATGTTTCCCGTAAAATAATATTCGTTCTAAATATGTAGGTAATTGTGTTACTTGTCGCATCACTGTCTTCCAGTGCACAAAGGACTCTGTGACCTTTGAACTCCGTTTATGCATTTATACCCTTCATTAAAATTCCATTGCAAAGCATTCACGTCTGAGGAACCGTCAGATATTCCAGCTAAGTTTACGCGTTGGAACGACGTCGTTTGGGGGCGTTAAATGAAATCTATTGGGTCTTAATGAGTATGGTTTACTGAATTGGTGCCGATTGGTTGTAACTATATGCTAGGGTTGTACTTTCGAATCCCTATTAGGAAAATGGTTTCAGTAGTGTGTCAAAGTACTAACTTAAAGCAGATGGCTATTTTTGAAGTATATTTTATCACTTTTCAATAATTTTATTATTGACATAATTTCGGATTCATTCTTTGGCTTTATAAAACAGACATGTAAGTTGAAGATGCTTAACCTTCTTTTATTTGACCGTTTAGCATTCACTTTCATAAATTACCTTAACACAACGACCATCCATTTGCCTTTCAATCCGGCAAGCGAATCCTTTTATAAGCTTGCAGCTCGATATTAATTAAAACTAGATTTAATCTGATCCGTGAGATATTCAGTCGGTAACCGAGTTGGGCGGCGGGAAATGACATGGCGGGAACAACGGATGCGTCTCCACTCAATTTGACGGTGCTAAATGTGCCCAGTTATTTTACCTCTGACAGATCACTTCTTTTGGTTTGCATTCCTGTAAATCTTAAAAATGTTCTGATAAAAAAATAAATAGGATGGTGGATGAATGAGACGGTAAGCATGCGAGCGAGAGAATAAATGAAATGACAGAATGACACAATGGCGTCGGGCTATGTATAGGAAAGTTGATGGTGTAACATTACTTATAATAAGTGTGCTCTGTGCTTTTTCATCTATTCCCGGATCCTACATATTAATAGCAACGATTTCAACATTTTCATATTTTGGAAGATATAACTAAACTTGTGCATCATGCTAAAAATGACTCGATTTCAATCGTAAGAAGTAGTTGGTAATAGGTAAAATAACTGTGAACGAATTTTTGTGGGTATTTTCTTCGATGGTCAGTAAGTTCCCTATCATCAGTAGTACAAGCTTTAAGGTTAGTTTGGAGCCAGGCAACTGGTGTGTCAGAACAAGATTAAAAAAATATATATTTTAGTTCGTGAGATTTTCAGTCGCTAACCGAGTCGGGCGCGTGCGTCCAGCGCGGGTAATGACACGGCGGGAACGACGGAAGTTGACGGAAGCATCTCTTCCCAATTTGACGGTGGTTCGGACATTTTCGGAATGTTCCGATGTCACGTGATTACCATTCAGAAGCTTTTTTGGGGAATGACGTCATGGTAAGAACGACGGAAGCGTCTCCTCCCAATTTGTCCCTCGACATTTTTACCGATGTTATCTAAGTCAGAGCTGACGATCAGGTTTGATATAGTATAACGCACCTTAAGTAATTTTAATTATATCTATATTGTCATTGTAGTTAAAGCAAATATAATTTGAACTCGTAAGATACCCACTTCTACAAAATATGGCACTTTTCTCCAATTTGGCGACAGTTTGTATAACGTGACGGACGAATAATTAATTAGTTACTATTCTTGTTTCACCACCCACACATCCCAAAAATATAGCGATAATTCATTTTCTATTGTGTCTGTATAATACTGGTAGGTAATACATACAATTAATCTTCCCACCGGTTATAAAAATAACACACAAACTTACAAATCACGATACAAATAGGTTTTGGGCAGAGTGTTACATATTGGTTGCGAGATTTTTTCATTGTTATTGTTTTAAGTGTCACTAGTTAAAGCAGTTTCAAGTTTACCATGTTCATAAATATTTTTGCTCAACTAACAAATTCATTCTATTCAAAAGTTCATTGCAACTGTCAGATACAAACGCACTTCAACATTGTTTGAAATATTCAACAAAATTCCATAAGGTCTGTTTCATTTCAAGTTTTTGTGCATTGCCATTCACAAGTTCGTATGTTTGAAATGATGGCGATGAAAACTTTGCGTTAGTGTGTGTTTCGTTATTATGTATTGAAGTCTTCATAAGGGTTCATGCAGGCTGTGGAAATTGTAAGTAATGAATTTATGATGATACTAGCGACCCGCCTCGGCTTCGTTACATATACGCGCATTCGGCCTGCGGTTGCTAAAGTTAAGCAAAGTTCGCAGTTGCCAGTCATCGGATGGGTGACCTAAAAAAATCATCTCGAGCTCCTCCGTGCTTCGGAAGGCACGTTAAGCCGTTTTTGGTGCTGCGCCTGATCTCTCTACGGTCGTTTCAGATTGCTGTCCCACCGAATTATGAGAGTGAAATATAGGGAGTGCAGCTGTGCTTGCGCACTCAACTTGTGCACTATAAATATTCTGCGTATCTGGCTGATCGTAAAATCGGCCGCCATGGCCGAATACGGCCGGAGGGTATTATTATGTACTTATGAACTCTTGAATCACTATTTGATCAACCACCGTATGAGAATTTGGTTGCGTAGTTTTAGAGATTTAAGCATACATAGGGACAAGCAGGAGAAAGTGATTTTGTTTTCATTGATGTCACTAAAATACTAAGCTAAAAGAGTTTAACACTGTACTCTGTCCACTATATGAAGCGTCTTTTGACAGGTCGCCGATTGACAACATTGGTGATGTCCTAAAGTATCTCAAATGTGTCAACAATCCGATTGTACTATTATCATTATTCGACTTAGGTACGTAAAAAATAACCGATTTCGATAAACATGCGTTTTGATTTAACATTCTCTTAGATTTATTGTAAACAAATATAACCATATATTTGAGTTTATAAATTAAATATAAAACAAGTAAGTCATATTAGTAAAAGAAATTTAAATCCAAATGTTGTTACCTTTCTATGTAAAATATACATTATACCATATGAACATGTTATGAAGAAGTTTAGATTTATTCATAGCATTTATTTCTATCGATTGTTTGTAATCCGGGGCACAATCGTTCTAATCGTTTTTCGTAGCTCATCACTGAATTGGCAGTAACCGTCCATGAAGAGCAATATTCTTTTTTCGAAAATTAAACGAAATAAATTCGAACTTTCATGGGCGTGAGCTGTCAAAAGACGCTTCATAAAGTGGACAGAGTATAGTTGTCTTAATTAAGTTGTCAAGATTTTGTCACTTGTGTGGGTTCATCGCGAACATACTTTTGACCTTATCCTTTAAGATACCATCAAACGTAACTCTTCAAGAGGTAAGAATCCCAATAGTCACCAACTTGGTTATTACACATAAGATGAAATAAATCTGTTTCCATGCTCTGATCAATTTCGTTTTCTTACGGTTAACTTAAAAATGGTTTTGAGAAAAAATTTGCAAGGCATTACAACACATGTATCACTTTTAATGAAAGTTGTTCCTACCTTTTAGCTAGGATTCCTACTACTACCTGAAGTTTAGAAAACACAATAAGCTACGACAGTGAGGAGAAGCCTTAATTAAAAAGGTAAATGCAAGGGCAGACGTTAAGAAGAGCATTAAGAAGTCAGTGTACTTTTAAAACTGCTTGAGTTTAGTGTTGCCAGTTTATGTAGTGGTTAATGGATGGTTACTAATAGAAGAAAAATGCTTTCTGACCCGTAGAACCTAAAGTGTTTCACCAACAACTAGTTGACCACGGTTTTGTTTCCGTAAATCACCTAGGTGAACCATTTTAGTTTACCACCGAGGAGAATAATGTGAAACACTAAGGGTAGAAGGCATACTTGTTTAAAGCCTCGTGAGTCCATAGATAGAAGCAAGGGTTATGGTAGTAACAATGGGCGATGTACCCTATCGAAATTTTCTTTCATAAATTACTGACTTTATGATAGGCGTAATGAAATTAAAATACTTAATGAGCTACAAATTTAACCGCGACGTAAAGAGCGTTTATTACGAGTACTTATCGATAAATTGATAACTTATCATATTACGATTAAATCGTAGCTGTAATCTAGAATACAGTTAAGAAGTCGCGAAATTGTTAGCTCATGTTAACTTTTTGGCAACACTAGAGCTACAAAGTGTTGAAATTTACACCGCCGTCACCGAAGAACTGTAATCTCACAGAGTCGTTTGAATTCAAAACGGTTATGGCTGGTTCTTTTGAACATTCCCCACACATATGCTCAGTTGATTAAGATCGTAAAATGGTCTCGGTGGAGTGATTTATTCATCTTTGAAACAGTGTTGAAAGTTAGGAATTTACTTCTGAACGTGAATTCTCTTTTAGTGAACGCCAGTGTAAGATGAGTTACATGCCATATCGACTGTAAATCTTATTCCTACTGACAGAAATAGAATATTAATTAAAGTATATTAAAAAATATGAAGTTTAGTCTAAAAAAATCTAGACTGAATTAGTTTGCATTTACCGTGATCGAGAAAAGTCTATTTATCTCCTACTGTCGTGAAAAGGCTTCTAATATTTCAAAGTATGTCATATTCACAGTGATGAAAAAAAGTATCAGCCTAATATTGTCCCACTTCAGGGCAAAGGCCTAATTTCCTGGCCAAAATCATTTTAAATCATGTTTTCCTAACAGAGATGGATTTAGGCACAATCAGCAAGCTTGCCAAATCAGCTTGTTGGCGATCACGAACCCGGGCTGTGTTTAAAAAAATAAACACAATTTTTTCCCGACCCGCAATCGAATTTTGGACCTCGGGACCACGGCAAACTTATCAAACCTTAACGATAGCCAAACTAGGATTTGTAATAACAAGCATAGGCTGTGTTCGGAAAACCGACACAAAATTTTTTACCTTGAGATCACGGCTAGTTTAATTAAACCATTAGACCAGAATTTGAATTCAAAAGAAATTAATTATATTATATCAAATCATTACAAAAATATGTTATGAGAAGAAATTAAACTTTATTTGAATATACTGTGAAAATTTTAATAACATTAAAAGCTTCATAATGAGCAAAATAATGTAGAACAGTTTCTGTTGATTAAATAATAAAATATACAGCAGAATAACCGAGGCATATGTAATTATAAAAGCTGTGTCCACAAATTGGTTTGTGCAGCGTCATTGTCAGTAGAAACACATTTTAAAAATTATCTTGAATGTTAATATTTATATTGTAATATAATTTAATTTTATTACGTTTACAAATAGTTTGTTAATTTGTTTACATTTGCATAGACTTTGATTAGGTAGTGATGGAAAACTGTCGATACTTTTCGAGTATTATTTTTAGAAAACTACACACACTACAACTACTACAGTAAGGACAGGTGAGAATATTGATTGTGAGTCAATTTCAAGTCGTCAGAGTCATTTTAGTTAAAAACTTTTTATCATCATCATCATCATAGCGCCTCTCCCGGTTGCATTTTCGGCTATTGTCTCCGAGGGTACGCTGCGACTATGATCTTGCCCAGTTAGAAACTTCACACCCAGATGTGAATAAAAAAATCATGTAAATACATAAACTATTTTTTAAGGCTCTGAAGGTGTTGTCGTTGATTCTCAGTGCCGTAAACTTTAAATGTAATTTCTAACAACCCCGAAGATTTCGTACATGTATAATTTTTTTCGATTCATTGAATGCTGACAGTCTCATGTTTTGCTATGCCGAAATAATGGTGGCGTTTTCTACTTTCTTTCAAGGCTTATGTTCTTTTTCCCAAAATCTGATAAAATTGAAGTAATGGTTTGTCCTTCTAATATTCTCATCGTTTTAGTTTATCGATAATCTCTAAACACTCGATCGGTATCACTACTGTTAGGTTTCCAAATAAAGTTCGCAGCCGAAATACATAATTTCATTCATAACTATCTCTGAAACCTCAATTGGGACGAATTGAAGTCATCAAGTTCTGTGGATTATTATTTCTCGCCAGGATTATAGTCACCCTTTGAAATTACAACATCGCAGCAAACAATAAGAGGCTGGGGGTGACAATCTTTTCAAAGAAAGTATCTGTAATTGCCCCGTCGAGGTCAGGTGGGTATTTGTTGAATTGAAAGGGCCTTTATGCCGGCTACTCCTTGATTTTCTTGCTTAGAACAAAGGACGGTTTCCCAAATGAATATTTCGTATTTTACTTCGTTATTTTTGGGGATATTGTTCGAGGGTTATTCTGTTTTTATGTAGGAACACACTAGACAAAGTTCGGCGACCGGCAGGGCATTTTCTTATAATACGCGACAAGTTTTCCTTTAATACAAATTACGCGACGTAATGCCGGCACATTGTGTCTTCTTCCATTCAAAAAACATGGCAGGCATAGTCACACCGAACTTCGGTCGCGTTTTTCCCACCTAGTGTGTTTCTTTATTTAATGATTGTTTCGAGCACCAAGATTTTTTTTTCAGTGTCGTACTCTTTTCCACAATATTAATATAACAGGCACCTAAGTTACTTGTACCATGATGATGAATATCCCGTCTTCCTATGTTATTATTTATTGTTCAAGAATTGACAATGAATACAGCCGTTAAATTGTTTAGCTAAGCACTTTTCCAAAAACAAAAATGTTCCTTTCATATCAAGTAAAAATAAAAGCGTAGAAAAATGCTTAACATTTCAAAATACTGTTGTACGATTGCAAATAAGTAAAAGCATAATGAAATTGAATGTCATACTCATAACACGTATTGTGAAAAAGCGCTGTCGTTTTTCAAAGGTAATATTTCGCGGTGAAAACTCTAGGTGCTTATTAAGAAATGTTGGTGCCTTATTACGAATAAGGGAGGGAGAATAATTTAGATTTAATGGTGTAGAAGATATTATAAGCTACCTCCGCTATGTAGGCATGATGAATTGGGGTAAAGTTGTGAATTTTCGTCGAGTTTGAGGAATCCCCTGCTCGAAGCGGGCACGGGAGCATTCGAGTGTTTCTTTACGATGGAACTTGAGGGAATTTTTGAAATATCGATCCGAGTTTTATGTGGCCACTTTGGGAGAGCTCTGCACTTGAAATTTATTATGAACATATTACATTGAGTCGGAGGGAGGCCGCGTCTGTTCGAGTTTGAGAGTTCTTTAAAAGAGAAACGCTGTTAGCTATGTTCACAGTAAATCCTAAGTGTTCAGCACTAGGAAAGCTATTATGAAGCTGATACACACACAGCTTTGATATGAAACTTGAAAACAAAAGAGAAACTCAACAATTTTGTACTCATTTATTGAAAATCAAACCGGTAATAAAATACCGCTTCGGTGTTCTTGTGGTTTTAGTCCCGGTTTTGGGTTCGATTTCTAGGCTAGGCATATTTGTGCCGATTTTTCTGAACACAGCCCGGGTTTGTGATCACCAACCCGCATTAGGCAAGCGTGGTGTTTGAGCCAAAACCCATCTTTGTAACGAAAACAGGATTTCAAATGATGGAGGCCTTTGCCCTGCATTAGGACATTAATAGGCCGATACTCTACTTCACTTTATTAAAATTAAATCCAAAGCAAGCCGCTTGAAACGTCACGCTCACCTATCGAGTAACATGATCGATGTGTACCAGCCTACGGCTCAGATTTATTCCCCCTAAAAACTATATCTAAATATCTCCGACTATTCGGTACAGACCATAAATCATTGTGACATTTGAGCGAGCGACGACGGCGACATCGGTCGTTAGTCGCGCTAGCAGCCCCTGCCGATAACACGCAAAAACAGGAAAACTGCCTCGGATGGAGGCCACTGCAAAGCAAACATAGTACACCCTGGGCTATGCAATGTAGTCTACACTAGGTAACACTGAAGGAAGGAATGCGAAAAACGAAATATATTTGACAGAAACTTTTAGGCAGGGAATTTTTGGTCTGTAGATGCTCTTTAAGTCACTTCTGAGTATCTCTCCAAAAACGTCAAAAAATCACTTAACTTTTCACTTACGAGTAAGTCTATTTCTCTCTCAGACTCTCTCAACAGAAGACGAGGGCCACGCGATAATGACGTCATCCCATCCGTCATTATGTCAAAAACGTAAGCTTTCATAAACTGTATAAAATTCTAAGCTATGGTTTTTAGTGTCGATGATTTGATCAAAACGCAATAGTAACTGTAGCATAATGAGATGTGCATACTTTTGAATTTCGTCAATAATTTAACATCCAATTCTGCTTAGTTTTTGCTCTATGGGGCATTGGGGAATGACTTATGCGGGCCGTGTCAAGTTGATAGCCGGATAAGAGCCAATACAAATGCTGGTGTTGTGTGCAACATGCGAGTTTTTGACTAACAAACCGATTCCGGGATCAATCAGTGTTGTGACAACAGAATATATGCAAGGTATCGCTGTATTATTTGTTAAATCAGTTCGAAAATTAGTTCACAGTTCATCTGATTCTAAGTTACTATTGCTGGTTGTTCTATTGAATGATTAAATAGTCCAAAACCATGCTTCTAATTTGACTACCCTATATTTTACAATTTTGTCTAAGTATAAGACCTACAAATTTTTTGAGGAATAATTGCTATGCGTATTTTATGAGGGTAGGTAGACAGTGTAGAGACAAACTAATTAATGCTATGTTTAATTGCATCATGTTTTACAAGCATAATATTAAATCACATCAAAACATTTTACATGGAAAACAACACACGACCCTTATCAGCCAAGCACTTATTAACTTATTAAACTTCTAAAGGACAATCTTCAATCGCCGTTATAGCGGTATTGATCGATCACCTGTCATTTCTAGCCGGCAAAGAGATCAATTAGGTGGATATTAACGACTGATCTGCCCTATATCGAACAAAAGCGATAAAAGCTAAACAAAATGTCACTAAATGGAACCACTGACTTGAAACCTAGATAATGGAAAACGTGTAATGGTGCTACTATTAGTTGGATGAGAAAGTGAAGTATAGGATACATTAGAAGATATAGGTCATTAACGTGTAGTAGTTCATTTATTTGATTAAAACACTTACTTTATATAAAAAATAATTATGTGAGTAGTTTCATCGGCAAAACGTTGCTTCTATTTTATTTGTAACTAGCGGCCACCCGCGACTCTGTCCGCGTGAATTTCGATTTACAATAGCCTAAAGCCTTCCTCGTTGAATAGACTATCCAACACAAAAAGAATTTTTCAAATCTGACCAGTAGTTCCTGAGATTAGCGCGTTCAAACAAACAAACAAACAAACTCTTCAGCTTTATATATTAGTATAGACTAGCGGCCCGCCCCGGCTTCGCCCGTGGTACTTGTCCACTATTTAATGGATGATATTATACATAAAAACCTTCCTCATGAGTTACTCTATCTATTAAAAAAAACCGCATCAAAATCCGTTGCGTAGTTTTAAAGATTTAAGCGTTCATAGGGACATACAACACACATAGGGACAGAAAAAGCGACTTTGTTTTATACATACTATGTAGTGATTGGGGAAGGCTACCTGGACCAGGAAAATCTTTGAAGAATTTATTTTAATAATTATTTTATAAAGATGTATGTTACACTGTAAGGTATTTATGATATGGGCCTCTGTTTACACATATTTAACATCCATTTATATAAATATTGCCTGAAATAAATGATTATTATTATTTATTTAGCGTAAGGACTGTAATAAAAAAACATTTTTAATAAATTCTGAGTGTTATGCATATTCATTAATTACATTAATAGTTTCAATGTCTTTAAAACACGTTCTAAAATGTGATTATTTGTTTCCTGATTGATTAAGTTTTGTAATTAATGAAGAAGTTTAAAATTAAATCAAATAAACTAAGACTGTACACAATTGTTTAATTATTATCAATGTTCCTTACAGCTTTGTGCAGAATTTAGTTAAAATACATGAAGTGCTCCATTTCTATCCGGACCTATTAATCATGTCTCTTTGTCTGCTTTTGACGTTAAGAGATAACGCTGGGAAAAAATCTTGAGTCTTTGCAACTAGATCAACGGCTTTTTGCTATGACAGGAAGAGCATTTTTTATTTCCTGAGTATTTTTTATTTCCTGAGTATCCATCTTACCACAGAATATTATTTTTCTGAATTCCGTGCATCGCACCGTCTTTGTTATAGGTACCACCGCAGAACACCGCAACCTTAGAACATTAGAAAAGTCAGTCAGTCAATGTTATTATGGATAGTAATATAATGTCAATCTTGGAAGTCAATGCCAACGTAAATTAAAAATTTCTTTAGTAATGTTTCCACATGCAAGCAAAACTATTGAAGCCATCATTTTCGAGCCCTAGCTTCTTAGTAAGAGAGCCCACGACCAAAACCATGTCTCATAGCAATACGGCAAAAACCCTATAAAATCGTTAGATTGTATGATTCTGAACCCGACTAGTAGTGCAGTCATTGAAGCGAAAAATATGGTCAAACCTCCGAATTTTTTTACTGTGAACCGATTTGCATGAAATTTTGGAATTAGTTTCATTGCACCCTTAAATTCAAAAGTGAAAATGATTTGAACGCCGCAACTACCCCTGGAGTGGTTGCCACCCCATCTCGGGGGTGAGTATCCTTATTTTAAGATAACCTCGGATATCGATAGAGAGACTAATTTTAAGCAAAAAATCATCTGTAAAGTTTTTCGAGAAATCTAATACTTTTCAAGTTATTGGCAATTGAAAATTCACAATTTTGTCACTTTTTTCATCGGTTTTTTGCAAATATCTCCAAAAATATAAGTTTTATCGAAAATTTTATAAGGAACAAAATTGTAGCTGGTGAAAAATTAAATAATTTTGTTTATCCTAAAGTTTTCTAAGTGCAATATTAAGATATATATTGAAGATCATAGCCGTTTTTTATTTTGTCTCCAATTTAATCGATTTTGTCAATGTCATCTAGCGGCGAGCAGATGCATTTTATGCATTCTAATAATTAAGAGTTTTGTAGTGCTTGAAATAAGCTTTCAAATGAGTACAATTAAAAGTCTTTTGCACGTAAAATAAGTAAGCTGTATTACAAATAAGAGGATCATCGAATGTTTTTTCTTGTAAAGCAATAGGTTTCACAAGTGCCATTTCCAAGCTATTCATGCTATCACCATTTCAAAAACAGCATTGTAAAGGCAATTAGAAGAGCTACAACATATTTTATTGAAATTTATAGTAAACATTTTTTTTCTTAAACGGTGTAGGGTTAAAGGGCTTAAGAGAGGCTGTGATTGCCGCTGCCACGCGCTCTTTAAACAATCATATCTCCGTCAGTTTTTGTTTGACAGAAAAAACAAAATAACTAAATTTTTCGTCAGAAAAATACCAAATTATTTATTCCTACACTTTTATACGCATCTGTCGTAATTTTTGAGATATTATGAAAAGAAGGTGGATTTTTAAAAAATATGAGAAGTTTTATTTTTATTTTAATCATGTCTATTTTGAAAAATATGTATCCTAAAGCAGCCAAACTGATATAATTTATCAAACTCTTCATAATAAAGTTAATTCTTGGCGGAATACGATTAATTTTAACTCTGGTGGAAATGGCACTTATGAAACCCATTGTTTTAAAAGAAAAAACATTCGATGATCCTCTTATTTGTAATACAGCTTACTTATTTTACGTGCAAAAGACTTTTAATTGTACTCATTTGAAAGCTTATTTCAAGCACTACAAAACTCTTAATTATTAGAATGCATAAAATGCATCTGCTCGCCGCTAGATGACATTGACCAAATCGATTAAATTGGAGACAAAATAAAAAACGGCTAGGATCTTCAATATATATCTTAATATTGCACTTAGAAAACTTTAGGATGAACAAAATAATTAATTTTTTTACCAGCTACAATTTTGTTCCTTATAAAATTATCGATAAAACTTATATTTTTGGAGATATTTGCAAAAACCCGATGAAAAAAGTGACAAAATTGCGAATTTTCAATTGCCAATAACTTGAAAAGTATTAGATTTCTCGAAAAACTTTATGGATGATTTTTTGCTTAAAATTAGTCTTCCTATCGATATCCGAGGTTATCTTAAAATAAAGATACTCACCCCCGAGATGGGGTGGCAACCACTCCAGGGGTAGTTGCGGCGTTCAAATCATTTTCACTTTTGAATTTAAGGGTGCAATGAAACTAATTCCAAAATTTCATGCAAATCGGTTCACAGTAAAAAAATTCGGACCCAAAATGCTTCATTGCCTGCACTATAGGTGTGTAGTAACGGTCGAAAGTGTAGCAACTGCGTGGGAGGCCATTTCTGCTGTGTCAAAAAAAAAGACAGTCGGTATTATAGCAATACGTCTGATAGTGAAAATGTACATAGATTTTATAATTGTATTAAGAAAAAGTTTGTTTTCAGACATTTTGCGCGTAGCATATAGCCTGAGCGCATTTTTGAAAATGTCAACAAATTTAGCCGACCTGTATCATAGCAATACGGATAATTATTTTTTTCAACTTTTCGTATTGCTGCCATGATTACCAAAAACCTGTTTTCAGACACTTTAAGTGTAGCGTATACTCCCAAGGTAGAGAAGGTGCTACACTTAATTTGTCTGATATAAACTTTTTGCACATGTGGGCAACTAATTTTATCATGTCCAACAATTTTCAGACATATTGCTATGATACCGATCGGTAAAATTTGTTAACATTTTCAAAACGGTCTCAAAATTTAATGCGTTCACATTTCCGTCTGAAAATTGTTTTGTTCGCATCAAATAACCAAAATTTACTAATAAAAAAATTTTTCAGACGTATTGCTATGAGACATTTTTTTTGTCTTATTTTTAATTTTTTTAAGTGATTTTACGGGTTTGCGCTACACCACTAACGTCTGAAAAATATGTTTCCGGTATCTCAGAACTATCATTCAACTACAGTCTGCAAATCAGACATATTGCTATGATGCAGTTCGGTAAAATTTTTGACAATTTTGAAAATTCGGTCAGATCAAACGCTACGCGGAAAATATCTGATATTGGTATTTTCGAGTTCAGGATAATCGTATCTATCGATTTGATGCGGTTTTGGCCGTATTGCTATGAGACAAAAATTTTGGTCGTGGGCTCTCGTTCTGCAGGGCAAGAAATAGCCAGGGAATAGATTCCTGGCTCAGTGTTAATACACTTTATGAAGAAAAAAAGTAGATTATGATGATGTTGAATATTAAATTAATGATCCTCATAGATTCTGATACCTACAGTATATGTATAGTGCATACAGAAGTAAAGTAATCCTTAAGCCTATATTGGGACCAAATTAATTCGAAATAGGATTGAAGATTGTTTAGATAGTTTGACTAGATAGCGAAAAAGATTAACCTCGCACAGTAAATACTCTATTCAGTTCGACATTGGCTTTCACAAAAACTTTATATAGAACGAGAAAAACCTAAGCGTTCCTAGGATTCCTACAATATTCTTGAGTTGCTTTGTGTTTAAACTTCTAACGTTTTACAAATCTCAACAAAAAGTAAACACTGCCTTCGCTGCTAAGGTAAATGAAGGCGATTTGTTTTTGTTTAAAATCCGCGAAATCCGTTTCGAGACAGCGTGGGGGCATTTAAATCTTCAGCCAGACACCTTTCTTAGTTTACAATGAATAGTCACTAATTAAACAATATTTTGGTAATGAAATAATTTTTTCATTTGTTTCAAGTAGGTATTCAAGAAACTGGCAATAGAAATGAACAGTCAAAACTAAACATGATAAAAATATCCAAGGAATATCTGTGTCATTTGACATGAGATAATCCTGTAGCCTGTAGCATTTGACGTTAGTTTATACTATGTCTTGCGAACCACAAATCGACAATAGGATTCAATTTTCACCATTGCCAGTAACACAGATAGTCTAAAAGTAGAAACATTACATACCTATGATAACTTTCACTCATAATTCCCTCCAGTTTAAAATTAAACAGAAACTGTTTTGCTATGTTTCTGCTGGTGAGTAAGGTTGCCAGAGCTCAGTTGGGGAGGGTATGGGGTTAAGGCCGGCAACGCATCAACGATACCTCTGGTGTCGCGGATGTCCATGGGCGGCGGTAATTGCTTACCATCAGGCGACCCGCTAGCTCGTTTGCCGTCTCTGACATAAAAAAAAACATTAAAGTCCTCAGAGGTTATGGAATGTTGTCAATTTGTCTATGACTATAACTGATCGATTGCCACTCGAGCTCTGATCGCTATCACGCGAAATAAACGTCCATCGAGAGCTAACTATTCGCTGTTGGGGACTTAAATTAATAGATGAGCCTATGCGACTGGCAATCTAACTTTTTAAATGATAAATAATATGAATTTGGGTTGTAAGATTTGATATTTTCTCGTTAAACCACCAAAAGACGCCAGATGTTATACCTACATAGGTAGGTACTTTTATGCTTATGTAATAATAAATATAAAACGTAGATAATTTACTTCGAACATTATTGATATAAATAATTGTCAAGTACTGTACCGTTTGAAATAAGTTTTCCTTTTTTATTAAATTTTTTTCAATCATTCACAATTTGCCCAACTTTTCAGCGTTCGGCAAATAAGGCACATTTTTATGCCCCTTCTTTCGATACTTCAAACCAATAATTTTAGCAATTATGAATCTAGTGAAATGGTGGTGGTCTTGTTTGTATTATTGTTAGTAAATCAGCTAAACGTAAAGATAGTAAGTTAATTTTTATAAAAGTGTATAATAACACATCTAATGATTTAAATCTCTGATCACCGCGTGATTGGAGAGATTGTTTGATTTATTGAAAGCGTCATTCATATCATCGTAAATAGCCGTTTGGAGTTGATCATCCGCTGAATTCGAGCAGACTTTGATAACGTAATGGAATGATACTCGTTATTCAATCGATCACAATATCCTCATTTATTTTTTACCGGTCCATTTGTTAATATGCCATGTCAAATATTTATTTGATATATGAAAAACTTTGAAGTAAAATCATTTAATATGAAAAGCATGGAATATCAATTTTAAGTAGTTTGTCTTCATAGTTTAAAACTATACATTACATTTTGAACCTTATTTGTAACTACATAGTTAAGTGGCCTTCCATAACACAACCAGGACGTCGTAACGTATGTAGGAACATTGCTGAGGTGTAATAATCTAAAATTCATCAAGCGTGGAACAAGACCCGCTCAGCCGGGTCAGACTACTAATTTGCAAAATTAGAGTTCATAGGAAATTACCGGGCGCACGTCGGTACCAAATGAAGGCACAACTTTAACCGGACAAATAGTCCGGTCAAATATTAATTCAGGTCACATTTGCCGGTCCCGATGTCCGTGTTTGCCGGTCCCGATGTCCGTGTTTGCCGAGATACAACTTTCGGACCATCGGATTTGGAATGGTTTACTTTCGGCTCTATGTGTTTGGCTATTTATGTAAATTGAATGCGACTTTGTAGTGGTGCGGCGACAAGTGCAGGCGACACCGTCGACCCGAGTAATCCGATACTTTACGCGTAAGATACTCGTAATAATTAATTTAGAGGTCTTATGTCTTCTGTTTTGGGTTGGGTGGAAAACAATTCATGGGTCATGTTACTGTGTTATTGTTTTCGTGCTTCCAGTCTTCGATGTGTATGACGATACTTTATTCATTTCACGCATAGGTAAGGGCATTCAAATCCACAAGTTTAAGGATGGAAATTTGAGTACGTGTAAACGTTTGAATGGGTTCTATTAATTACTAGCTGACCCGACAGACATCGTCCTGTCAAAAAAAATTGTAATCTGGCAGGGCTGTTTTAGGGTTTTCCCGGCAATTATTCGATTTTTTCTCACTGTAAGAACCATCCTTGGACTTCAACGAACATTTTAAATAAAGAATTGGCCAAATTGGTCCAGCCGTTGTTGAGTTATGCGCTTACCAACACATATTGCGATTTATTTTTATATTATAGATTATAAAACAAGGAATGAATAATTACACTATTAGGTTTATTACTCATAATATATATATATAAAACAAACGCAGCCTTTGTTTTCTTTAGTTTGCGAGCCAATTTGGTTATTTGTTAACAATAAAATAGAGAATAACAAGAGACAGCAGCGAAAACGCATGCACAATATAGTAAAAAATAAAATGGAAAATAATAAACAAAGGAGACAACACAAATTGGTTTTGAATACAGGTTTTGAAGGCTGTACAATTCTGAGCATCATGTAATTCGGTAGTGGAAAAGTTTTCAATAGAATGAAAATATTTTTATAACAAAAATGAATATATTTCATGTAGATATTTCGGGTTATCCAATCTTTTTTTTTTGGAAAGGACGCTTTTGTTACGCCATTTATTCTTAATTGGACTATATCTTGACGTCAGCAATATGCAATAACTTATGCTTTTTAGTTTAACAACTTAACTGCTAACACGAAACTTTAATACTCCAAAGATTTTACTATCAAAGGTGAAATAAAAAGGCTGGCATAAAATTGTAGGCACATTACAACGTGCATTTAAACGTTAAACTTCTACGGACGTTCTTATTACATAGTTTATGATTTTACTGCCTGGAGTGCCACCGACAGGTTTACGATAGAAGCTATGAGAAACAGCTATGCCTGCAAGAAACGGTAGCGTTTCTCTGTACTCTATATTACCTTCTAGCGGCCGCCCGTGACTTCGTCCGCGTGGAATTCGTATTCTGCACACATAGTGTTATACTTAAGCTTAAAGCCTTCCTCATCAAATGGACTCTCCCATGCCAAAAAAGTCTTTCAATTCGAACCAGTAGTTTCTAAGATTAGCGCGTTCAAACAAACAAACAATCAATTTTGCTTTACTTTATTAATATAGATTATATTAATAAAGATATGTAATATGTATGAAACCTTGCACATCATCATATACTGACAAGCTTGACTAACATTTGGACATTACAAGAATGTGTTAAACAAGACAGTTTTATCTAATAAAAATCAAAATTTCATACGACCTAACGATACATAAAGAAAATAAAGTATTCAAGCCTTCGGTCCCACCGAAATATGGCCGATGCAACAACGCTATGGACATTCGTGCCACCTGTGCCCCAAATGTTCATAGGCGGCGTTAGCTTCAATCACTCACCTATAGATGTTATGTTCTATTCGTTCGCCTACTATAAAATACGAAAGTAACTCTGTCTGTTTGTCTGTCTATGTGTCTGCCACAATCTCCTGCTTAAACCTCTCAAACCTGAGAAAGAATATAGGCGACCTTTTATTGCGAAAGTAGGGATCCGAAACCCAACCTGTGATTGAAATAATCGACACTTTACCGGACCCGGGAATTGAGCCCAGGGACCTCATGACTTCAACCACCATTGGGCGCCTTCATAAAAAAATCAAGCAGCTATGGGCGCTAACGCCTCATAAATTAGGAAGCATATTCGGGATTCAGCTCGATTCGGGAACACGATAGGAACCGATTCTTTGTCGGAACATTTCAAGTCGGTGCTTGGATGATTCCCGTCAAGGCGGTGCCACTATCTACCCATCACTCATTTGTATCTGCTAACAATCCTGTTTAATCAAGGAAATTGCTCCTTAGTTCGCTCCAATATGATAAACGAAAGCGTTGATGGGAATACCGGAAAATGCTTTTTTGCAAACGCTTGATTTCGACAGACTGAATGGCATGACAGCATGTAGTTTTGTTTTATGCGCCAAGAGTTGTGAGTCTGGATTTCACCACGACAAACATTGATATGATGAATATTAAGTGTGTACTAATGTTAAGTGTGTGAATATTAAGTGTGTATCGAGACGTTCATGTATCAATTTATTTGTTTAAGAGAGGTAGAGCTTTGTGAAACTTCCACTCGAATGATGAGCGGTACCTTACAGAAGAACACAGTGAAGTTTCACTTCGAAATGTTGTGCTATGTTTCTGCTCGTAAGTTTGCCAGATCTAAGTTGGGGAGGGTATAGGGTTTTTAAAAGCAGGCATCACATACCCTTGTACGGTTGTTTATGTCCATGGGTAGCGGTGATTACTTACCATCAGGTGACACTCTTGTCTGTCTGCCTCATTATCAAAAAAAAAACCTTTTTAGCTAAGGGGCGCCCACTGCTGGCCTCCTCAAGTGATGAAAGCAATTTGTTCAATACTATTTGAGTAACTGTGATTGTAGCAGTCCTTTGACATCTTCAACTGCATAAAGTAGTAAAATTGATAGTTGTATTGCACGCGTGTTAACCGGCTCGAGCTCGAGAATCAATGTTCAGCCGTCAGCATCTCACGGCTCGCTGGCGTGTCGCTGCCACACAATCGCGCGTGACATTGCCCCGTCAACTACATCGAGGTTTTTATTAAGCCAACAGGGCCCTTATCTTTAACATATTATTTTGTCACTGTGATTCACTGATTCGATATCTTGAACTTTAGCACAGATATTGATAGTTGTATTCCACGCCTGTTAACCGGCTCGAGCTCGAGAATCAATGTTCAGCCGTCAGCATCTCACGGCTCGCTGGCGTGTCGCTGCCACACAATCGCGCGTGACATTGCCCTGTCAACTACATCGAGGTTTTTATTAAGCCAACAGGGCCCTTATCTTTAACATATTATTTTGTCACTGTGATTCACTGATTCGATATCTTGAACTTTAGCACAGATATTGATAGTTGTATTCCACGCCTGTTAACCGGCTCGAGCTCGAGAATCAATGTTCAGCCGTCAGCATCTCACGGCTCGCTGGCGTGTCGCTGCCACACAATCGCGCGTGACATTGCCCTGTCAACTACATCGAGGTTTTTATTAAGCCAACAGGGCCCTTATCTTTAACATATTATTTTGTCACTGTGATTCACTGATTCGATATCTTGAACTTTAGCACAGATATTGATAGTTGTATCGCAAGCGTGTTAACCGGCTCGAGCTCGAGAATCAATGTTCAGCCGTCAGCATCTCACGGCTCGCTGGCGTGTCGCTGCCACACAATCGCGCATGACATTGCCCTGTCAACTACACCAGGCTTTCATTAAGCCTACTAGGCCTTTAAGTTTGATACTAGGGTCTGCCAGTTTATTTCCATCCATCCACAAAAAAATTCGACTGGTCTCTCTAAACCTATACAAGATAACTACATAATTAAAATCGGGCTTAGTAATCTTAGTGTTATAATGCAACGCAAGAGTCCAAAATCTTATATTGTCTCTCCAAACACTCAATATAACACACTGTCTACTGAGCCCTTAATTGTAGTTCTATTCATAAGAATTCTGTAGTAGCACACCCTGCAATATACATATTTATGTAGGTATTATGGTATTAGTCTAATGTTCAATAATTTCTCCAAATCGTTCCTCTTTACTTTTATATCATGCATCATATTGAAATTGAACTTCGAACCTTCAGAGACCCACGCTCGGATCATTGGGCCCATTCCCAAGAGGTAAAGTGTAAAAGTTGTTAGTTCGTTTTAAAGAATAAAACGTAAGCACGGTTGTTCACGGAACGGTCGGGCGGGGTGGCATTAAATATTTCATTTTAGAGAAGTTTTTATTACAGCAGCCGAACGTGTTTGCGATAAACGTGGCGGACGTGACTAGAGAACGTTGCTTAGATCGCTGTGCACCTATCGAGGACATAGGGCTACTACTGGAAATGTGGATGTACTGCCACTTATTTGTATGCAAACATTCATTTGAGAAGGAAATGCCAATTTTTATAACACTATGCAATGTTTTCTTTGATTTTTGCCACTACTATCTATACTTTAATACATAGTATAAAACAAAGTCGCTTTCGCTGTATGTCCGTATGTATGCTTAGCTAAAGATTATGCCAACAATTGCTAATTGAAGTCGCCAAGCATACAACTTGACAACAAGGATTTGTAATTCCGTGTTATGTTAGATTTTTTAAATCATAATGCAATGGATTAAATGTTTAAGTTAGAAGGCTAAAGTTATGTTTCGGAGACCGATAATTAAATTTTTGCTTAAAAATATAACTGTATGAGTAAAGAGCGTCTAAATCATGTAAAAGAACTTATCCAGTTTATTTAAGTCTATATTCTCCATCGACCAGCGCTCCGCGTCGACCAAACTTTGTCTAATACACTTTCCAACGTGTAATCCCGTGTACACTTCCAAACTAACCATAATTTTGATTTTCTTTTCCCCTTTACTTTGCTTGATATATTCAAGTTTTGAAATACCTTGAAATAAGTTAAACATGTTTTTAAGATAATGGATAATATTTTAATGTAAAAGAAAGGCAAATAAACAAGAAGGTTGTCTGAAGGTATTTGATCACCGCTGCTCATGGACATCAGCAACTCAACAAGAGTCGCTAATGCGGTTTCTGCCTTTTAAGGCCCATACTCTCCCCAACCGAGCTCTCCCGATCTTACTCACCAGCAGAAACGTAGAACAGTTATGAAGAGCTACTTCACTGTGGTCTTCTGTAAGATGGAGGTAATTTAGTCCCGAATATTCCGAGTACAGGATAAGCCCTGTTTCTACACGGATATGACCTTTGAATCTTTGCGAAATGTGCCTATACATATTGGAAGCTTATTTCTTTTGGTTGTTTTTAGATCTTGTGGGTGGCGTCTATTTCTCACTCCCTTTAAATACATACTTCCTTAACTTCTCTTCATATTATTTTTCATAGTAAATAGACACGATAAAATGTTAGTTCTTACTCCACTGAGCACCGCTTTAAATGTACGAGTATGTTACATACAAAACCAGCAAGTTACATAATCCAAGTCGTTCATATAAGTCAAAAAGATAAGCATAGAAAACTTTGTGTGAATTGATAAACTTGCATATGAAACTTGGCAAGACTTCAAAAGTTTTGAAAATCGTGCCAAGGTTGATTTCCCTCTAAGGTTTCAAATTCATTTTTCGCTTAAATTTATGATTATTTTTAGTGTAAGTAGGTTAAAGAAATGTCGGTTAAGTTACTGTTAAAAAGTTGCTTGTTTTAATTTTAATTGGCTTGTCACATGCACCATATTGTGTACGAAAAAGCGCTATTGTTGTGTTATATGAGTATTTTTTTATTATTTGCGATTCGTACATCACACACAATGTTCAATCAAGATTTCCCATACTACCAAGCCGGGAGAATAATATATATACATATTCTACCCTAATAAAATCGATTTGAAAAATCGCTTCGTCGAATTTATCACACTAATTAAAACGATGGACACCGAAAAGCCGCGTGCAAAGCGTTGTATTCAAAATTCGAATATGGAAGCACCTTAAAACGCCTGACAAAATAGCCTCTGCAAATAACGGGCTTAGCCGTTCGATCCTGGCTGTCATGATGCTTATGCTGGCCTTTAAGCTCTGAGCGGGGGAGTGTGGAGGGAAGGGGGGGGGGTAACTCTGCTTTCCATACAGTGTGGAGCTAAGCGCGGCATTATCAAACGGCAATAAGCCGGCCATCCTCAATTTGATCGCTGTCTGCGCGAAGCCTGACAGATGATAGCGGCGAGCCGCGGACTTTGGTGGTTGGTGTAAGTGGACTGGTTCAAGTTGGGTACTTTGGTCAGATACGTAATTTAAGGAGGGAGATTAAAAATAAGGCCATTAGATAGTAAATACATGGAACTGACGCGGTCTGAATAGCACTAACTTACCGATGGAATTTGGCACTGTTTTTTTTATGTTACTCTAATAAACATAATATGATCCGTCCTGGTGGAATCCGCCTCCGCCGTCAGTGATGGATCTCGCTCCAAATATCTGATCACTCTCTCAGCTATTTACTTGATAGTACTAGTCTAAGCAATAAGTTTTCAATGAATTTAACATCTTTTTTGTCTTTTTGAATGAAAAATCTGTTTTTCTTCTTTAATATTGCGATTTATAACCCGAGGCGTCCAGTTTGAACCAGACGAGCAATAGTTGAGTGCCTGTGTCTCGTGGCCAGGTAAGATGCATCGACGCTATGATCCGCCCTGACGGACGCCGCCTTCGCCGTCAGTGATGGATCTCGCTCCAGACGCCTGATCACTCTGATCTTTGCTATTTATCTCGATAGCGTAAGCCTGCGTGATCATTTTGTTAAGAGTTTAACATCTTTTTGGGCTATATAAAAGCACAAAATCTTTGTATTGCTTTCAGTATTACAATTAATAACCAGAGCTTCCAGTTTGAACCTGCCGAGCAATAGTAGTTGAGTGCCTGTGTCTCGTGGCCAGGTAAGATGCATCGACGCTATGTTCCGCCCTGACGGACGCCGCCTCCGCCGTCAGTGATGGATCTAGCTCCAGACGTCTGATCATTCTGATCTCCGCTATTTATCTCCATAGCGTAAGCCAGCGTGATCATTTTGTTTAGAGTTTAACATCTTTGTGGGCTATTTAAAAACACATAATCTTTATATTGCTTTTAGTTTTACGATTAATAACCAGAGGCGTCCAGTTTGAACCTGTCGAGCAATAGTAGTTGAGCGCCTGTGTCTCGTGGCCAGGTAAGATGCATCGACGCTATGATCCGCCCTGACGGACGCCGCCTCCGCCGTCAGAGATGGATCTCGCTCCAGACGTCTGGTCACTCTGATCTTTGCTATTTATCTTAAAAGTGATAGACTGCAGGATGATTCCGCCAAGAATATAACATCTTTTCGGGCTATTCGAAAACACAAAATCTATATATTGCTTTCAGTATTGAGATTAATAATCCAAGGCGTCCAGTTTGAACCAGTCGAGCAATAGTTGTTGACCGCCTGTGTCTCGTGGCCAGGTAAGATGCATCGACGCTATGATCCGCCCTGACGGACGCCGCCTTCGCCGTCAGTGATGGATCTCGCTCCAGACGTCTGGTCACTCTGATCTCCGCTATTTATCTCGATAGTACTAGTCTTAGCAATAAGTTTACGAAAAGTTTAACATTTTTTGGGGATTAAAGGTTATTTTGATTCGCAATTATCCGTCAATAGCTTTTTACCACGGCTTTGCCCGCGTGGAATTATAATGATTCTTGTTGTATCCCATGATTGCATTTAATCGGGTTAAAAGTATCCTATCACTTATGTCAATACCCTCTATTTATAGCAAATATCAATAGAAAATAGAGTGTGATTTGCTATCACATTTCTTGTTGATATCAGTGTCAGTTTGTATTTCAAACGACGTCAAACATCATCAGGGTGCAACATAATTTTCACGTCATGGCAATATTCATGCAGAAAGGAACACTTTGATCGTATTATTCCACCCGAAGTAAAAACAAAAATGAAACATTATAGGTACCTGTGTCATCTGAAGGATAATACATTATTAAATTGATGCATTAAACGTCCTTTTTCACACACCGTAAAATAAAATCTTCCACTGAATATTTCTTGTTGGACTCTCCGTATTAGCCAATTAGGCTAAACCGATCTTAAGTAAGATAAAATACCCGTATCGATGGCTAATTGCCGTTCAAAAAAGGGGTTTAAAACCTCGTCGGTCTCATAAATCATTCGTCAACGCATCGCCCAAATCTGTCTCGACCCACCCTTGTAATCTGTAGATAATGGCGGCGGATTGAAAAATCATCCTCCTATATGTTCAGAGACGGTACTCCACTTTGAGCACCCAATTTTTGAGCACGCGCACCTAGAGCACCTGACATAGTACACTAATAATCATATTATTATTGACAAGCCAAAAATATAAATAAGTTATGCATACTCTGAACGAGGTAGTCCAATTTGACCACCTAATTTTCGTGCAGATGAAACTTTAGCAGCTGGCCTTTTTTGGCAGGCCTATTTGAATTTCGTTGCGAGTCATAAGATGTTTAATTGTATAGGTTCTCAAAGGGAACTAGGCCAGTATTTTAGTATCTTGAGTACCTGGCCTAGTCAAATTTGAGCACCAATACAATTATAGGTGCTCAAATTGGCCCGCTAAAATATTAATCGGTGTCCAAAGTGGACTAAACCAGGTGATCTTGTTGCGGTTGCTCAAAAATTGGGTGGTCAAAGTGGACTACCTCGTTCAGAGTATGCATGACACCTCAACTGCGGCGTAATTTGTCACAGTACCCCGTACCCGGTTCTAAGTTAGGTTATTAATGGCAGTGACCCGGATCGTACGTGCATGTGTAGCGGTTGCGTTTGCAGCGTGCATTTGTTTGAACGTATTGTTTTGAATTTATCCTGCATTAAAAAGGAAAATATATACTTTTAAAATGTTATATTCCTTTCAAAAATAAGCACTAACATGAACAATGAATACGGCGTGTTACACTTATTTCAAAATTAATTAAGTAAGTTTCGGTTTATCGCAACTGTTTAATTTCCACCACATGGTAAAGTACGTCGTTTTACTGCAAATCAAAGTAATACTAAGCATAAATATATTTTTTATTTATGTCAAAAATGCAGAACATATAAAACCTTTTCAATTAACATCATCAATAATGACGAGTACGAGGGTCCTCGAGCGCTCTTGTGAAAGGTGTGTGATTGGAGCTGTGCCAACGTTCAGCTTACACGTGCGAGCGACGCGGCTCCCGCGTAGCACGGTACTACTCTCGGGGCTATACTACTTACATAACAGAACAGTAAATGTTCCTATTATAAATTTGTCATTTTGAAAGTAATATTATGAAACACCATAAATATACAAGACACAATCATGATTAAACTATTCAAATAGCTTACATAACTGTTCTTTATCAATTTTTTTTTGTTGTTGTCAAAGACACAATATGCACGTAAAAATAAAAATATTCTAAATTACATATTAAAAAGAAACAAACACATAAATTAACCCTTTGTGTTTGTTGATTGAAAAGCCCTTTAGGTCACAAATAATGACGAGTACGAGCGTCCTCCTCGAGCGCTCTTGTGAAAGGTGTGTGATTGGAGCTGTGCCAATGTGCAGCTTACCCGCGCGAGTGACGCGGCTCCCGCGGAGCACGGTACTACTCCCGGGGCTATACTACTTAGATAACAGAACATTAAATATACCTTTTTTATGTCAGAGGCGGCAAACGAGCTAGCGGGTCGCCTGATGGTAAGCAATCACCGCCGCCCATGGACATCCACGACACCAGAGGTATGGTTGATGTGTTGCCAGCCTTAACCCCATAACCTCCCCAACTGAGCTCTGGCAACCTTACTCACCAGCAGAGACATAGCACAACACTTACGAAGTGCTACTTCACTGCGGTCTTCTGTAAGGTGGAGGTACTTCCCCAGACGAGCGGCTCATTCGAGTTACCTATTTAATCTGTCATTTTGAAAGTAATATTATGAAACACCATAAATATACAAGACACAATCATAATTAAACTATTCAAATAGCTTACATAACTGTTCTTTATCAAATTTTAATTAATATTTTTTTTTTGGTGTTCAAGACACAATATGCACGTAAAAATGAAAATATTCTAAATTACTTACTAAAAAGAATCAAACACATAAATTACCCCTTGTGTTTATTGATTAAAAAGCTCTTTAGGTCACCAATAATGACGAGTACGAGGGTCCTCCTTGAGCGCACTTGTGAAAGGTGTGTGATTGGAGCTGTGCCAACGTTCAGCTTACACGCGCGAGCGACGAGGCTCCCGCGGAGCACGGTACTACTCCCAGGGCTATACTTTTCGGATCACACACAGTGTAATAAAAATACTTATTTTAGATATTATCATTATTATTATCATTATTATTATATTGTCATTATAACAAATTACTAAAAAAGAAACCGTCCGGTCTAATATTTTAAAGGTAATATTTTGAAACATCATAAAAATACAAGACACAATCATGACTAAACTATCCAACTATTTTCAATAACTGGGCCCGTAGCCAAGATGTTACTTTGGCGAATTCGCCATACGCTTTCGTAGCCACTTATATCTCCATCCCGCTCACATAAATAGTTCGTGTGCGGGCTGGCAGTAAAGGTCGCAACGAAAGCATATTAATTAAAAGCCTACCTGTTTTTTTACATTTTTTTTTCTTATCTTGATAATTGAAAAGTCCTTAATATCATCAATAGCTACGAATAAAAGCGGCCTCCTCGAGCGCTCTTGTGAAAGGTGTGTGATTGGAGCTGTGCCAATGTTCAGCTTACACGCGCGAGCGACGTGGCTCCCGCGGAGCACGGTACTACTCTCGGGGCTATACTTTGCTGTGCCTTTTAGATACCAGAACAGTAAATATACCTATTATAAATATGTCATTTTGAAAGTAATATTATGGAACACCATATATATACAAGACACAATCAAGATTAAACTATTAAAATAGCTTACATAACTGTTCTTTATCAAATTTTTTTTTGTTGTTGTCAAAGACACAATATACTAAATTACATATTAAAAAGTATCAAACACTTAAACCTACACGCTAGGTCGAAAGTCCCAGGCGCCGACTGACATTCCTCCCTCCTCCTGACAAAATGCAGTCTAATTACCTTCTCTCCCTCCGACTATTCCAGACTGCTCGGTTTTCAGTGAACGATAACTTTGCTAGGTACAGCGCTACGGCTGTCAACATTTTGTGCTACCAGTTGTACAATGTACACGGTAGGTACTCTAGGTACTAATATACTACTTGCTATATTGGTCTACTCGCTTGAAAACGCTGGACTTAGAAACTTAAGAAATTGTGGACAGCATAAATGCACATATCTTAAACAGTGCCTTTTCGAAAGATGTGGGGAAATTAATAGTTTGATGCTTGGAGTATGATTTGTCTAATAATAATCACCAATATGAACAGTTATATATGTATTTGAAGGCAACTGTTTTTCTTGAATATATAAAACCGTCTAGCGAAATCATTAATCACGAAATAATCAAACTCGTCTTGATGAAGTCTGTGGTAGCCTTCAAGCTATGATATTAATAAACAATCCTCTTTTTTGAGCAAACAGAAATTAATATGTACTTTTGTGACAAAAACTTTATTTCTGCCTTTTTCTTAACCAGATAAGTGCCGGTCAATATAAATCACTAATTGCAAAACTCTCAATATGCATATGTGTTTGCTCACAATTTTTGAATGCGGCATTATGTAGTGATTATAAGGGTGAATCCAGCCAGACGGATTCGCGCGTTTTTGCGCGGGAAGCGCCGGCCATAACGACCGCCATGATTTATCGGCCCTGGCACTCGACGGTTTCAGCCGGCTTGTGTTGGTTTTTGAGTGGCAATTAACTGCCAATCTATGCCTTTAGGATTGAATTTATTTGTAACTAGCGGCCCGCCCTGGCTTCGCCCGTGGTACTTGTCCACTATTTAATGGATGATATTATACATAAAAACCTTCCTCATGAGTTACTCTATCTATTAAAAAAACCGCATCAAAATCCGTTGCGTAGTTTTAAAGATTTAAGCGTTCATAGGGACATACAACATACAACATGACAGAAAAAGCGACTTTGTTTTATACTATGTAGTGATGATTAGAATAAGCAAACATCTGGCAATATTTGCACACCTCAGGTCTGTCATTAATTATGTTGATTGGCAATATTTTACTTTAAAATAATACTAGTAACATCACAATCTCTTTTATTAATTTTTCCTCTTAAAACCCATGTTGATAAAGATAATTAAATACGGCATAGCTGTAGTCAAAGAAATTAAGTGAATACACATATTTTATTATGTGGTAGTATACTCATTTTACAAATGTATGCAGCTAGTTTATGCTCGACAGTGGAAGTAATTATTTATGGTTCACAATAAAAATAATAAAATAAACAAGCTCATAATAAAATATAAGCTGAAACATAAAACCGTAAAAATCCACTCAACGCATTTAATTGCCCATACCGAATCCTCTCTCGTTTCTCTCCGAATAAAATCATAACATAAATTACATACAAAATTGAATAAGCCATCCAACGATAATGAGGCATCCAATTATACCGGAGGATAATGTTTTTATTTACTAAAGACGGTCGTTCGTTACTTTTGGTCAAAATAATGAATAATACATTACACGGATTATTCGTTCAATTACTTGGCGGATGAATTTTGATTCGAACCCTCGACTTCATTTACATGCAAGAGACACTGACTGCGATGGCTTATTCAAATTTCTGGTTATTTTATCTCTAACTAAATAAAAATCGATGGAAGTTTAAATTGTAAATATTGGACGTGACCAGGTTCGTGTTTGGTTAATCGATTTATTGACTTGATTATCTTGAAGTCTTTATTATGGATTTGCATCGCAATTTAAATAAACTTAATAACACTTTCGAGATTGATTAGGGTCACCATTCCGAGGAATAATCAATAATACTTCTCAGAATTCGTATGATGGCTTGGTATGCAGGTTTTTATGTATTTATGTATGTTTGCGCACGTAATTGTGCACTATAATACATATATTCTGCGTATCTGGCTGATCGTAAGATCGGCCGCCATGGTCGAAAACGGCCAGAAGAGAATTATTATTTTACTATGTTTGATCTTTTTTGGTTGATTATAAGACCGGTTATAGTGACTTTCAGTGTTAAAAAGGATCTCTTCCGGAATGAAGATCCAAAATTATTTTACACACTTGTATAAACAGATTTCTAAGCTTTTTAATGTTAAAAGTAATTGTAAGTAAATCATTAAAATAATGTACTGTTTAAAGAAAGTCCAGTTACAGAAGGACGAAATAGACAGTTCATTGCATTTTGTGCTTACTTCCACAGTTTCAGAACCGAGTGATAGTGAAGTCCAAGTAATGCAGGCGGAAATAAATTATAGTGACCATTTATTACATTTAGTATAGAAATACACTAGATGGAAAAAAAGCTGACCGAAATTCGGCTTGACTGTGCTTGTAATCTATTTTAAATGAAAGATGACACACCATGCCAAAATTCTTCTTCTTCGTCCTAGCGTTTTCCCAGCCTAGTGCCGGGGTCCGCTTTCCTGCTTAACCTCCTCCACTTTGCCCGGTCTTCTGCATCCTCGGGAGTGAGATCGTTCTCTGTCATGTCGGCCCTCACGACATCCAGCCAGCGCTTCTTGGGCCTACCGCGTGATCTAGGACCTTGGACAGTCATTTCAAGGCATCTGTTAAAATTATGTCGCGTAATATTGTATACAAAATGAATGCTGCCTAACTTTAGTTAGTCGCGTTTTCAGCCTGGTGTGTTTCTATACTTAGGCTCTTATTAAAAAATCGCACTCAACTCTGACACAGTAGACGAACAGTAGATCATCTTCATACAAACGTGCCGCTCTCGGTTTGAATGTGTGCGTGAGCTCCGCGCGCCGTGTCGGCACGCGGTTTCACGCACACGATTGCATAAAATAGTCCGGACTAGTCCGGCGCCAGTACGGGCTGTGCCGCGCAGCTGTGAGCACGCGCGTACGTCGTCACACGACCGCTCGCGATCGTCAACTCTCGCCGGCCACTTACCATAAGTATAATGACTTCAAGAAGGGAAAAAAGCTATTGTTGTGTTTTCGGGTGCCATAACAACAATTTCGCAAACCCGGACTTATCATTTTTCATAGTTCCTACTGAACCAGAAATGTAAATACCTACTTTACTTAAAGCTTATTATAAAATGTTGTGTTGTATTGTTTATTTCACAGTTAATTTGCTTTATTAAGAACGAAGCCGAGTCGCATTTTTCCATATAAATGTATTCCCAAATTTACTTCCTGAATACTATGTTTAAAGATAAAGTTTATTTTAAGAAGTCTATAGTTCGGCTGTTCAGAGAATGCGTTCCGTATGACACGTCGCGATTGAACTGACGACGTAAAGTAAAAGTGACAACCCTCGCGATCAACGCAAGAGTAGGCTAATAACTCGGCGGGCGGCCTTAGATAAACTACTGTTCTGTACTTACTGTGACTCTGAGGTCGATCTTGAGTACGAATTAGATACATATGTCATTCTCATACAAAACAGCACCTCAAGTTTGCACTCAAGATCGAGCTCAGAGTTGAGAGCGATTTATTAATACGAGCTTTAGTGGAGGTCCTGCCAGAACAACAGCGTTGCCGCGGTGGTATACAAAGCCGCCGTGGTATACAAAGCCGCCGTAGTAACTTATGCTGAGGTACGGACCTGGTTGGCATACCACGCACACACACTTGTGTTGTCTCATCTGTACACAGATCAGCAATATCATGCTGATTGATTTTTGTTATTTTCTTCTTCTTCTTGCGTCGATACCCCAGTTACTGGGGGTCGTGACCTCTTGGATGAAGCAACTTGTGCTTTATTATTGACCGCCATTGATGTCGATCTGCGGCGGTGTGGAAAGCGTTGTGGAGTGTGGCCTCGAGTGTGGTGCGGATCTGGTCGGTCCAACGTGTCGGGCTTCTCCCTCTGGGTCGTTTTCCTTCGACTTTGCCTGCAACCACAAGTTACTCAAGGTTGTCGTCTCCCTTTCTGGCAATGTGACCGAAGTACTCAAGTACCCTGCGCAGGCATATGGTGGATAGCCTGGTCTGGATCCTTAGCTCACGCAGGATAGACACGTTGGTACGGTGGGCAGTCCAGTGTATATTTAACATTTTCCTTCAGCACCACATCTCGAAGGCATCTATGCGATTTCGGTCGGCCTTTTGTTATTTTATATGAACTGTTTTTTTTATTATGTTTTTGTGAGTGTTTGGTCATGCCAATAAATGTATTTTCTTTCTTTCTTAGTGTTCATGACACGCTCTAAATGTTGACATAACTGACAGTAGTAGGTCTAGTCTAGGTAGGCAGGTTTTATTGTTGCCAGGGCCTTAGTATTTCCATTGTCACCGCGATCATTCTTCATCTATTGTGATCGCTTGTAAGTACAGTTTCTTCCTAAGCTTTGTCTTTTTCACAAAGAGTAGGCTTTTGGGCGGGATTTTTTCTGGAAGTAGGCTACGTTTATGTGTATCAATGCAATCAAATTTTCTTAGTAATTTTCACTTTGACCCTGGCTACTACACCAATGTTGGAATCCTACTAGGGGAAAACGTTTGTGTGCTGAATGCATCGGCATATGTACTCGAGTCATGGATGTTTATAAAAGTATTAAATTAAAGTATGTCGTTCCCAAGCATCCATAGAACAATCTTATAACTAAGTTTGGGGCTAGGCAATTGGTTTGTTAGACCAAAGAAATAACAATGTATGTAAGTACGTCTTTAAAACATTTATTGTTAAAGTCCTCTGACCAATCAATATCTATTTAAATGATCAAAAATTGTTCTACTCGTTAACAGAAATCGGAAAAAGTTATAAAAGTTTCCTTTTCATTTAGCACTTACACACGATATAAATTAGTTCAGCTCCCAGTGATATCGCCTCACGTAATGAGAAAATGTCTGACAAAATATCGAGCGAACGCCAATTAAAATCAAAATTCCCCCATTCAGACGTAATCACAATATGCAGTCAGACTACAAACAGAACTTCGTAATATTAAAACATCTGCGCTTTGTGCGAAACTAAAACCCGGTGAATGGAGTCCAATAATACAATCACGTCCCTGGTTCATTAGGAGTAGCATCAAAAAGCTTATTCCGCTCAAATTAAATTGGCTCAATAATCCCACTTCGTGATAGTTGCTTTGTCCAGTGCAGCCGGTTTTCCAGGATGTCTCTCAAAAAAGATAACGCGACGAACTTTAGGTGCATAGTGCACTGTTAGGAGTACCTAAAAGTTGATACACTAAATATTAATGTAAAATGAAGATCAGCCCATCAATGTGCGTCCCACGCACTACAAGACAAGGGCAATCATTTGAAATAGTTATTATAGTTTTAAGGATCACTAGGCGGAAAAAAACGGAACGAAGTTCGGCGGCAATGCATTTTCTATACAAAATTACGCGACGTAATTTTGGCATGGTGTGTCATCTTCCATTTAAAATACATTGCAGGTAGGCGTAGTCACGCCGAACATCAGTCGCCTTTGTTCCGCCTAGTGTGCTTCTATACTTAGAATTAAACATACTTATCATGCTAATCAGATTGATCATATTAAATTTAAATTTAATAGCTTTTGTCCGAAACATATTAAATTGCTATTTAATATGATCAGTGTGATTAACATGATAAGTATGTATAATTCTGACTTTTTAGGGTTCCGTAGCCAAAATGGCAAAAAAACGGAACCCTTATAGATTCGTCATGTCTGTCTGTCTGTCTGTCTGTCTGTCTGTCCGCCAGTCTGTCACAGCCACTTTTTTCCGAAACTATAAGTACTATACTATTGAAACTTGGTGAGTAGATGTATTCTGTGAACCGCAACAAGGTTTTCACACGAAAATAGAAAAAAAAAATAAAAAAATGGGGGTCCCCATAGTTAGAACTGAAACTGAAAATATTTTTTTTCATTGAACATATACGTGTATCTATGGTATATGGTATATATAGATGGGGTATCTATGGTAGGTCTTTAAAAATTATATTGAGGTTTCTAAGCTCATTTTTTTCTTAAGTGAATACTTTACGTGTCAGACTCTTCCAAAGTGGAAAAAAGTGTGTCCCCCCCCCCCTCTAACTTCTAAAGTAAGAGGATGATAAATCTGAAATAAATATATAATGTACATTACCATAAAAACTACCAACGAAAATTGGTTCGAACGAAATCTATTCAGTAGTTTTTTTAAAACGTGAAAAATAGAATTTGTACGGAACCCTCAGTGCGGGAGTCCGACTCGCACTTGGCCAATTTTTATTTTTTGGAGTTGTGACAACATTTTTTTCCTACATTCGTCGTTCAAATTTTGCAACTGCATGTAACCCAAAGTAATGACCATTCCAGTTTCAATGTATTAATTGCTGCAAGGTTCTATTGTAAAAGCTTTTTCTTGCAGTGCAAAGGCTATAAAATACTACCTTCGAAGCTCATCTTTGCAAATCGACTAACATTTCATTGTAAAGCTTCGAATCTCTTATTGCATTTCTCGAAGGAAATCACTTTCTAGCATGCAGTGTAACAATGTATTAAATGTCCAGTGTATAAATCCGGACTTTAGGTCTTATAATGGAAGAGTCTCGTTACCATTTCATTATAGAAGTTTAACGAATGGAATTAATACTTTGAATACTACGTAGATAGTTAAACCAATACCTCCGCTGATATTGAGCAAACATTGTATCGGGATCTGTTGTACTTTGATTTCAGATTGAAATTGTATTCATAGTAATGCAATAGCTAGCTTGATGGCGCATTTGGTAATAACGTTGCCTTATTCAGCAGGGGTCGAAGATAGGAGTTATTGTAGGTACATTTGCTACAAAGTGAATTCGTCACAGTACTTTTCGAAGTACTTACGAGTACGTACATTATGTAGTCTTTGTTATACTTAGTGTCCTGGTATTTGTTGTAGAGAAAATCAATAATTCTAATTAACAGATTATATGAATGTGATGATGCTTTGTTTACGCTTGAAATTGTTTTTTTGGGTGACAGTATGTAACAAGCAATAGGCAATCGAAGACCGAATATGAAACCGGATAAGTTACTAACCTTTTACGATTCCTTCGTTTATTACGATATACACAAAACAGACGCTTGAGTTAATCTACACTTCTACACTAATATTATAACAATTATTATTTTTGTATTTTTATATGTAACGAATAAACTCAAAAACTACTGGACCGATTTGAATTATTATTTCACTGTTGGATAATAGTTACACTACACACTTCCCGGTGAACATAGGGTAATTTTGATTCCTGGAAATGTGGGAGGAAGGGGGGGGGATATTTGAAAATAGAAATGAGGTGCGAGTGAAACCGCGACGGAAGGCTAGTGCTTAATATAATATCAAATAAGTGTAAAATTGCCAAGTTGCCAACAAATAAATTGAAGAGCAGAAGGCAAGGTCGCTAGCTATTAGGTATTCCTATGCGCCAATCGAATCCGGATCTGACGTGCATTTAAATTGAAATAAGTCCATCATCATCCTATCGCTTATCCGGATCGCATCATCGGCCATTGCCTCGGAGTCCAGGGTCCGCTTTCCTGCTCCTTCTCCTCCACTTCGCACGGTCTTCGGCATCCTGTGTAGTTAGTCCATTTAAATTGGCATAACTGTTAACCCTTAAAATGCTGATTGCACCGAATTAAAATTGTTTCGATGTCCTGACTTGGCGATAGTTGCTAAAAAGGATTCCCGCATGCAATCAACTGTTCTGTGATTAGCTCGCTTGGACGGATGACACGCGCTCCGTGCTTTATTATGCCTATGCGTTCATGCAACTTGTTATTTTAAATTGGACGATGCATCGAAAACGTATGTCGGCCGCGTGTTGTTGTCAACATTTTTCACGTTTTGCCAGTTTATGTTGTCAATCATTTTGAATACGTTCGAGTTTTGTTTAACTCTTCTGCCGTAGTAAATTCGGAGTTGTAGGAGGTTGTGTCAAACCACTGTGTAACATCTGTTTTGTACAGTTAGCTATCTTGATACTCAACAAATCGCAAATCCCTCCTTCCCCATTCCGCCAAAGAACCGTGACTACTATTCCATCGCAAACACAGAAGTTAACACTTTATTTATTTGCTGAACTATTAAGCGATGGAATGTGTCATCAGTATGCGTGTTTCCCCCATCCTATAGTTTAGGCTCATTGAAGAAGTGACTTGCATCGCCATGTGTCGGCCCGGTATGGCGATGCCAATGGATAACGATACCATATATATATACCGCATCCGTTGTCATGGCAATTAGGTCTCCTTTTTTGCTTACCATCAGGCAGAGTTGAGCCAACATATCGAGCAAAAAAAAAACAAATAGTTGTATAAAAATTGATAGCTTATTTTCTGCGAACATAAATTCCAGGGTCGTTACTGCCTAGCGGTTCAAAAACGTCTAAGTGAAAACCAAGTGAGTGATGTCGAGCAACTCCGAGACGGGAAAAATTCTAAAACAACTTCTGAGCTTCAGCAAGTTATCGGAAGCCTCTTTGTGAAATACTATCCGATATTTCCCAAAGTAACTGCGGCACAACTCGGCTGAGCTGAAGGATACGACCAAGTTGACTCTAACTCCGAATTTCACTTCCAATTTCTTTTGTGACCGAGTGTAAGTATAATTTTTGTGAGAATAACGAGGTGAAAACTTGGTGAGGCGATGTCATCAGGCTCACAAACATAATGCGGGGCAAGTTGGCGGCGGACGCCTCAAATTACGTAATACTTTAAGCAAACTTGCGAACTGAAGTTAGCGAGTTCCAGCGCAGGTGCAGCATCGACTGGCTCCTATATTCAGGACGGCGCACATACAAATTGTTAGACGTGCCTTTGAAATCTTCCAACTCGTAACTGACGTTAAACTAAGAATTCAGCATTGCAGATGTGACTGTTTTATCTATTTTAAATCTGTAAAATATATGTTTTTTCCAAATATACAAAACTATTTCTTTTTTTATGATCATAAGCGTGACTCTAGTTTATGACGAATTTGACCCTGTGCCCAAGAATATCAAAGAAAAGAGACTGAGTGGAAGTCCATTGCACTGGGAAAAAAGACACATATAATTAATTCTATTAGAATGTTCAAATGCCAAGTTAAACGTATAATATGTGCATTACAAATTTAAAATATTTTCATTATAAAATATTCTTCTACACTAATATTATAACGAGTATTTTTGTATATAACAAATAAACTCAAAAACTACTGGACCAATTTGAATTATTATTTCACTGTTGGATAGCTACACTACACTCTTCCCGGTGAATATAGGGTACTTGTAATCCCTGGAAATGTGGGAGGAAGGGGGGGATATTTGAAAATAGAAATTACGTGCGAGTGAAACCGCGACGAAAGGCTAGTGCTTAATATAATATCAAATAAGTGTAATATTGCCAAGTTGCCAACAAATAAATTGAAGAGCATAAGGCAAGGTCGCTAGCTATTAGGTGTTCCTATGCGCCAATCGAATCCGGATCTGACGTGCATTTAAATTGAAATAAGTCCATCATCATCCTATTGCTTATTCCGGTCGCATCATCGGCCATTGCCTCGGAGTCTAGGGTCCGCTTTTCTGCTCCTTCTCCTCCACTTCGCACTGCCTTCGGCATCCTGCGTAATTAGGCCATGTAAATTGAAATAACTGTTAACCCTTAAAATGCTGATTACACCGAATTAAAATTGACTCAATATCCTGACTTGGCGATAGTTGCTAAAAAGGACTCCCGCATGCAATCAACTGTTCTGTGATTAGCTCGCTTGGACGGATGACACGCGCTCCGTGCTTTATTATGCCTATGCGTTCATGCAACTTGTTATTTTAAATTGGACGATGCATCGAAAACGTATGTCGGTCGCGTGTTGTTGTCAACATTTTTCACGTTTTGCCAGTTTATGTTGTCAATCATTTTGAATACTTTCGAGTTTTGTTTAACTCTTTCGCCGTAGTAAATTCAGAGTTGTAGAAGGTTGTGTCAAACCACTGTGTAACATCTGATTTGTACAGTGAGCTATCTTCAAGATACAACTCAACAAATCTCAAATTCTCCATTCCGACAAAGAACCGTGACCACTATTCCATCGCGAACACTGAAGTTTAGCAATTCATTTTTTTGCCGAACTATTAAGCGATCGAATGCGTCACCAGAATGCGTTTTTCCCGTATCCTATAACCTAGTCCTCTCCAAGATAAGCGTGAAGAAGTACTTGCATCGCCATATCGGCCCAGTATGGCGATGCTAATGGATAGGATACCACCTTGGTACAACATCCGTTGTCATAGCAATTAGGTCTCCTTTTTTGCTTACAACCAGACAGCGAGGAGCCAATATATCGAGCCACTATAAAAAAATAGATGTATAAAAATTTATAGCTTATTTTTCTGTAAACATCAATTCCAGGGTCGTTACTGCACAGCGGTTCTAAAACGTCTGACGCCTGTAAAGTGAAAACCAAGTGAGTGATGTCGAGCAACTCCGAGACGGGAAAAATTCTAAAACAACTTCTCAGCTTCAGCAAGTTATCGGAAGCCTCTTTGTGAAATACTATCTGATATTTCCCAAACTAACTGCGGCACAACTCGGCTGAGCTGAAGGATACGACCAAGTTGACTCTAACTCCGAATTTCACTTCCAATTTCTTTTGTGACCGAGTGTAAGTATAATTTTTGTGAGAATAACGAGGTGAAAACTTGGTGAGGTGATGTCATCAGGCTCACAAACATAATGCCGGGCAAGTTGGCGGCGGACGCCTCAAATTACGTAATACTTTAAGCAAACTTGCGAACTGAAGTTAGCGAGTTCCAGCGCAGGTGCAGCATCGACTGGCTCCTATATTCAGGACGGCGCACATACAAATTGTTAGACGTGCCTTTGAAATCTTCCAACTCGTAACTGACGTTAAACTAAGAATACAGCATTGCAGATGTGACTGTTTTTTTCTATTTGAAATCTGTAAAAAAATTGATTCTTCCAAATATACAAAACTATTTCTTTATATATGATAATGAGCGTGACTCTAGTTTATGACGAATTTGACCTTGTGCCCAAGAATATAAAAGAAAAGAGACTGAGTGGAAGTCCATTGCACTGGGAAAAAAAACAGATATTTAATTGTATTAGAATGTTCAAATGTTAAACTAAACGTATATTTTGTGCAATATAAACCTAAAATGTTTTCATTATGAAGCGTATAATATGTGCATTAAAAATATTTACATTATAAAATGTTCGATTATAAACACAATATCTTACGAAAACATGGGCCGATGCACTGGTTGCTGAGTTGTTTTTAGAAAGAGGAAAAGCCATTCTAATTTAATTTGCTAAATCTCTTCGGAGTTAAGACTCATTCGGTTTTAAACATCTTGAGAGAATGCCACACACTGAATAGCGAAAATTTCATTAACCCGAGTGCAGACGTGCATTTCATTTTATAAACAGAAATTCATGATAATGAAATTCGTTTAGTCGTAAAGGAATATACTAGTATTCCTGGCTCTCGAATGGCGATTTCAGTTCCGTGGAAGATTTGGAAACTGTCGTGATTCAACGAGATAACGATTTAGAACCAGGTACGTGCTTTTCGCATTTTAGTCATTATATTGGAAGATTATATTGGAAGAAATTTAGAGCAAACATTTTGGTGAAATGTTCGAAATGTGACACCCCTAATACATAATGTGTTTAAACTAATTTAAAAGCAAAATTATTTTAAAATGCCTGATGTTGCCGACGCTATGACGCTATAACTACTATGAAGGCATGTTATTAGAACACGTTTGGTACTAATTTGTTTTTCTAGTCCCACGAGATCATCATCTGTTAATAATACTCTAACTCTTTTTTTCACCTGTGATAATTAATATACAAAGACTTTTTAACCATCGGTTTCTTCGTTCTAGCTTCAATACAGTCTAAAGCAAACGCAAAGAAATTCACAACAAAATTATTTAGTTTTATGATACTCCTGTATTTTCCTCGAAATTCTCAAAGACAAGTATCATGTAAATACTTGGAACGATAAGCCTGGAGTACCGGAGGGCATATTCGTACTAAAGACGAGAGGTACGCACGCAAGTTCTTAAAAGCCTCTTCACTGTATGGTAAGGTTTATATTCATTTCTTTGTAGAAATGTTACCTCTGTAATTTCTGTATGGTTTCTAAGATTTTTCACGTTAAGGAGTTTTGTGGGGCGTAGTTTAGTTTCGTCATAAGCACCTGTGTTCTTCGTGAATTTAGATGTTTGGAGCTCACGTCAGAACTATGGAAGCATGCCATAACGCAAACGAAGTTATTGTGATTGACTAATTCTTAATAACTGAAAGCCCCTCATTCATTATAAGTCTCATGTAAATTCGACTTCAGTTTTACAGAAAACACATTGCACATATATTTCGATGTTTGTCCGTCAATCGAGCTGAAAATATGGAAAAGCAGAGTGTGGCCTGATTAAGATGACTTTTTATCAAATAAAACAGGAATCTTGATAATTGTCAATCACGCCGAAAGAACTAACGGATTTTGATGTCCTAATTCCAAGCGGGAAAAGCCGCGGCTATAAGTTAGTTTGTACATATTAATATATTCAGAAATCACTCTTTAAATAACATATTAGATCCAACATTTATAAGATACAAAATGTTCGATAGTCTACTTTATTCCTTTAATTTTCTTGCTAGACTAAATAAATTTCTTTATCTCTCTTAGAATTACTCAATGTGATTTATTTGAAATTGACTATAGAGAATATATTAATTAATATAACCTACCAAATGAACAATAAAACAATTGTTTCTACGTCTATCTATTATCTCTAATACCGAACAGGATATCTTTGCCATCAATTTGTTCAGAATAATAGAGCACGTAGTTTAGCCTTTGATTTTACGCTATGGCCTATTGTTGCTTGGGGGTGGGTTATATATCTAACCTCACCACATTAGGGTAACCACTGAGGTGACTTTAAATTATGAAATAGTTTAGTTAATAATTATGAAGCATTTGCAAACTGTTTATGTTTAAAATGTAAACATTTACGACGAGCCCGTTCGTAAAGTGGTCAGAGACCCTGGCTACAAAAACTAATCCAAAAATAATTCGCAGGTTCGAATCTCTAGAGGCAAATGTATGTGTTGTGAATTTGTGAAACATCGGCGTTTGAAGTCGAGTCATGGATGTTTTTAAAAGTATTTAAGTATGTTTATCCGTTCCCTAGTTTCCACAATACAAGCTTCGAGCTTAGTTTAGGGCTTGGCTAGAGTTATCTGTATCAAAGTTAAAAACCCTACACACTTTAAATTAAAATAAATCAAGACATTTATTTAAACGAGTATCACAAAGATCAGTAGTTTGAAATCTAGCTCATACAGTAACATTCAAAGAAATACCTTTGAAAGCCCTTCTGTCAAAATACCCATTTCCGTATAAAAGAAACGGAATAATATTGTTTCAAGGGAAGATAAAAAGTTGCGCCGTCTATGATCTACACCCCTAATAAAAATATGAAGCTATGAATAATATTTGTCCTGGCCAATAACATTTTCATAGCCACAGCATACAGTGGCGAGGATTTATTCACACGACAAGATTCATGGCCGTGCATCAGGCTTAGCGATATACTGAACAACGAGGATAATCCAATTATACAGGGTGAAAATGAAATCACGTTGCAACGCTGATGGGTTGGTTATAACACTTTCTCGTTTTGCGATTCTAATCTTTTGATGGTGCATGGAATGCGTTTTGAAGGTATTTGTGCATATGAAATTGCAATATTTGTGACTGGAGTCAGGATAGTAAAAAAAATACATATTAATATCGATAGGCGAATTAGAATATTTTAAATAAGCCATCGAAATATAAATAATATGTTCGGCATTTAAAAACATGCATGCCAAGCTTTTGTTATAGGCGCGGCACGGTAGGATGGCCGTTTTGACGTTTGTCCGCTCATGAAGATCCGTAATAAATATTTATGAATTTGAGAGAAAGCATTGCTACTTAATTTCGAATAGTAATGTGCAGAGATTCTATAAAAATATAAAAAATACTAAAACAGAATTCATTCAATGGTCATAGGCAAATACCGTTAAAAGAGTAACCTTCAAATTATTGCTCCCCAAAATGTTGATTGAAGGAAAGTAAAATATTTTCGTTATCCCTTCATATAATATGTAACCCTTTTCCGTGATTCCTGCTTTAAGTACAGTCATGAGCACCAACATGTATACACATACACATAGTCATACACATCGACTCTTATGTCAAAGCAATAAAGTACATATTTGAATGTGTTTGTATGTCGTGGCTATATCGTTGAAATGAACATTTCATGAAATGGCCAAGTCTTGACTTTCCACTTATCTTTGACCAGATCGTAAAATCGTCTACATTTCAAAATAATAATGATTGCATCCACCCAATAATGTAAAAGAGGATAGTTTTAAAGGGTTTACAAAAAAACAAAATCTTAACCTACATCAATCACACAAGTTTTCCCTCCCAAAGAAATGCAGACGATTTCACGATCTGATCAAACTGATTTGGCCATTTCATGAAATGTACATTTCAACGATATGACCACGACATATACATGTTGGTGCTACAGTATTTTTACACCCAAAACAATGAAACCGTGATTAATGACAGCTCTGGATGAACCGACAGCGGCATAACATATGACATTTTATGAAGATTTATCATCCTTACGGAATAAACCAAAGTTCGGGAAAATATATTATTGTCTTTTTACTAATACTCGTATCAGATGATAGGGTTTGTTGGTGCACCTAATACAATTGTGATGTTTTTAGATTGGTGTCAGTCAAGTTGAGGTGTCTTGTTATTGAAACTCGGATTGCTAATTTCACATTTATTTTTCTCTGTGACCGATGGATCTGTTCAGTACCTAGATGGCGTTTCAAATGTGTAGGAGGGTTACGCTTCTACTAAAATAATAAATAACTCTTCTAGTCGGTACTCTTAAGTCACTCGTAATAGAATTTCATTAAACACATTCACATCACATCCGTAACAAACAATTATTTAAACTTCTTATAACTAATATAATACAACTGCAGAGTTTTGTTTGTTTGAACGAGCTAATTTTAGGAACAACTGGTTCGAATCAAAAATACATTTTTATTTTGGATAGTCCATTGGTCGAGAAAGGCCTTAAACTAAACCGTGTGCGGAAACCGAAAACCATGTGGAAAGAGTCGCGGGTGACCTGCTAGTCTATACTAATATATAAAGCTGAAGAGTTTGTTTGTATGTTTGTTTGAACGCGCTAATCTCAGGAACTAATGGTGCGATTTGAAAAATTATTTTTGTGTTGGATAGTCCATTTGACGAGGAAGGCTTTAGGCTATTGGAAATCGAAATCCACGCGGACGGAGTCGCGGGCGGCCGCTAGTTTGCATATTTTGCGAACCTAACCAAAACTCGACTAGAAAAAAACTCATAACCCAATTCGCACGGCTAAAACACTCTCGAACAAACTGATGCAGGTATAAATAAAGCAGACGACCCACAACTCATCTAGCGCTGTTTAAAAATTCACCATATTTCTAACCATGACACCCACTAAACCGAATTTGTTTCACACGTTGAGGGATCCACCGCAACGGATTAGGGCGCAGTCCGCACACTAGCGCCGCCATTTAATTTTCTTTTATTGTGTAAAAAAGATATTTCAATAAAATAACGCTCTGTAGTGCACTCTAGAATAAAATTTATGACATAAGTAAAGTAAATTTTATGGCATTGTTCATAATTAAGAAGTCAAAATCATTATTATTTCTAAGTGGCCACTTTAAATAACGCATAATATCAACCGCAATTAATCCCGCGCTGTTTAAAAAATCATTATACATATTTCTAACCGAAACACACTAAACCGAATTTAATTCACACGTTGAAGGATACACCGCAACGCGGATTCATAAGCTGAAGTCCGCTGAGTAGTACCGTACTTAGTTTTTCTTTAATTGTGATAGATTTAAGACCATCATCATCATCATAGTCATAGCCTCCGGCCGCAGGGGACGATACGACTATGATTCTGAATTGACTAGCCTGGTTTTTACAACAGTGATACATTTTAAATACATATTTAGATAAAATAACGCTCCGTAGTGCAGTAAAGAATAACATTTATTATCGTTTGAAAACTACTTTGAATACTTTTCACATACAAAGATTTTTGCTTATAGTAAAAATATTTAGCAATATTTCTGATTTTGACTAATAAGAAAATTTTATTAATATTACATTTAAAATCGAACGGCGGCGCTAGTTTGCGTACAGAACCCTCTTAATAGCGCGGTCAGCGACACACGTAGTTCAATTTTAAACCCTGTCAAGTGTGAAATAAGGAATGTTTCTCGGTCGTGAGTTTTTTCGCAATTCTAGACCGCAGCCATCTCGATACGAAGCTTGGCATCTTCTACAGCAATTTAATCAGGTTTGTTCTTTATAAATAAGCTATGTTCCGACCAAGACTGAGCACCCTATTAGGTTTGAATTTTTCCCTCTATTTTTAACCTCGCAATTTCACTACGTAGATTTTTCAAAAGTTTATCATTTCCGTCTTATCTTTCAGGGAATTTTCAGTTTCTTTTTCCATAACGGCTAGCTAATTTTAATTTATATAGTTTATATTACAATTTGTGTAAGCATGTCTTATATCTAAAATCATCAAAAATACATAAAAAACTTACCAGGCAATATTGGTGGCTCTAAAACTTAAGGCCGGCATCGCAATTGTAAGTTTCTTAGACAGGACAAATAAGTATTACCTGGAAAGAACAAGAGGAGTTCATCACATTCAAAGGTAGAAACAACCAAATATGATGCATTTCAGAAGTAACAATGTCAAACAATTAAAAAAGTAAAATTATTCCCAACTTTAACTTTAATTACGAAAACTTAATGACATGACACTACCGTCACACCTGAAATGAATCCATGCGTACTCCTTATTCAGTCAAATATACATACATACTCGTACATGTATGTATTGTATCCCTTCATAAGGTCGTAATAAACCGACCCGTGTGTTCCGAGGCGTGGAAGTAATAACGCGATGCAAACATGCATGGCTTATTCATTATTCAGAGACACATGACAGGTCTTCAAAAAACACCTCGGATTGCAGAAGACGCTATTTACTGTGTGTGACCACAAAACCGAGCGTCGCGGGTTCCAATGCCGCAAGAGACAAAATTTTGTAATATATGTAAATATTGGCTTTTGTACTCGAGACATTGATGTTTATAAAAGTATTTAAACATTTCTATCCGTTCCCTAGCATCAATACATCCTTCATGCTATGTTTGGATCTAGGCGATTGGTGAATTAGCCCAAGAAATTTATTTATTTTATTTTATTCAGGAAATTATAAGCCACCTCGTAATTTGCGCTCATTCGAGGCCCGAAAGGAATAACGCGGTGCAAACATGCATAGCTTATTCATTATTCAGAGACACATGACAGGCCTTCAAAAAACACCTCGGTTTGCAGGAGACACCATTACCAGTGAGTCTAGTGGTTAGAGCCCTTGACCACAAAACGCGTGTTCGCTGGTTTAAGGGTGTTTACCTATCTCTCATCCAATAGTACAAGCTACTAGGTTAGTGTGGAGCTAGGCAATTGGTGTGTTAGTGACAGGATTAAATTAATTTATTTTTTAACGATAAACACAACGAGTATTGGCCGGTCGGCTTATGACAGGACTCCGAAAACCACCTCGGATTGCAGAAGACGCTATTTGCTGTTTGAGACCACAAAACCTTGTCGCGGGTTCGAATCCCTTGAGGGGCAGATGTTCGTGCGATGAATTTGGTATTTTTACTCGAGTCATGGATGTTTATAAACGTATTTAAGTATGTATGTCTATCCGTTTCCTAGCACCCATAGTACAAGCTGCAAGCTTAGTTTAGAGCTAGGTAGCAGGTGTATTTGTCCAAAGATATTTTATTTACGAAATTATAGACCTACTCATAATCTGTTCTCAAGAAAATTCACAAAATATAACGAGTAGATAATATATAACTTAACGAATACAAATTGGAAAGAGATTGGAAGCCTTTACAAATTGGAAAGACTTTAATGCGTAAGTAATAACGCGGTGGTGCAAACATGCATGTCTCATTCATTATTCAGAGACCTCTCTCAGGACTTCAAATAAAACACCTCGAAATGCAGGGGACGTAATTTTACTACCTCGTTCCGAAACTTAATTAGTGTTGAGTGACGATAAAGTGAAAACATTTTTATAGGAAACAATTTTGGCACCGGCCTCTGGGAAACATTGGGGTACGTCAATACGAGTATACCTACAATCTACATGTCCTTTTTCTCTCGTAAAATAAGGTAATATAATCTTGTGTTGATATTTTTCAGTCAGGATACTAGGTCTTCTCATAGACTTCATCCAGCATACACAATTGACCATACGCAAATTCGATGAATATGAATAAAAGCATTTTTCGAAAGTAATTGAAAATCATCTTGGCAGAGTTTTATTCGAAAAAATTTAATCCTTGCTGAAAATAAAATGAAATGCTTATTCTACGATCTAAGGGTGTTACCACTCCAATCGATCGATCGTCGATCGTCGCCATCGTTCGATGGTAGAATGGAATAGTCGACGTCGATCGATAGTTTCTACCAGACCAATCGATCGACTGTCGATCGACGCCATCGATCGATGGCAGAATGGAATACTCGACGTCGATTGATCTGTTTCGTCAATCGATCAACGTCGACCGGTGCCATCGATCAGCAATCGATCGATTGGTTAGTCGACTGGTGTCCGTCGATGGCGTTGATCAATTAAAGCTACCGCACCAGTCGATCAACATCGACCGATGTCGATCGATGGCGTCGATCGATGATCGATCGGTTGGTGTGGTAACACCCTAAGAATTTTGGCGCATCTGATATATTATTAACTTTCGTATTTACCAATAGATTAAATAGATAGTGGTTAGAGGTCGATGTCTAATGGCTGTGTTTTTGGAAAATGGTACTTATATATATTGTAAGCATTTTCATTTCATTTGTCGGTCGACATTATTATTGCAAAATTCTGTTCCACACCTTACACCATACATACCATAAAAACGCAGCTAATTTCCCTTTCCTTTGACTAAAAACACAATGAAAAACCTGATGGACCTCAAAATGGAATGCTTCAAATAATGTCCCTGTTACGAGCTCATTCCCCAAACTTAATTAGCGTCGAGTGACGATAAAATGCAAACAACTTGTATAGGAAATTAGCTAATAAATTGGGTCGAGATAAATGAGTTCCTGGCGTTAAAAGTAAACTAAAAAATGTTCGCGCTAGTCGTTTATTTAGTGCAGGTCATGCAAAAATTAGTCAAGCGGAATTTTTACTTAGGATGGTATGTTAGGTCTACGATATTTTTTAATATTTTTAGTTTATAGACTGCTTATGAATCATAACTCTTTATTTTTAACGATAGCATGAAGCATATAAGTATGAATATATAAGCATGAGCAGATAGCATTAGCATTAAATGATGTGAACTTCATGAGTAAGCTGTAAGTAAGCAAAAGTGGACGATATCAACACAACACCATGCGTTCCAAATGCGTTCGGAAACTCCCACATCGATTTTTTATGACAGACTTAGGAACGCAGTTCCCAAAGAACATGAATGACTATTTATGTCTTACAACAGATCAATGCGAGGCACTTAGAGGCTAGTTGTAACAATAAATACAGTCGTCTTCTCGTCCGTGGAATACAAAATAACCGTCATAATTTTCGCGAAAGAAACCGTTAATTAACTTAGTTTAGTGAGTGAACAATGGCGCAACAAGTAAAAGTCACCGTCTCGATACTCATCTGTCGGTTAGGCGTTTTTACGACGTCGTAATGTGACCTCACTGAGCCGATACCTACCACGCATTAGAGCGAGGGCCCAGTTGTGCGTTGCGTTGGGTCGTCGCAGCGTCGACGTTGTCTTTTCCTATATTAACATTCAGAAATTGAATTGGCAAAAGGGCCGAAGTAAATAAAAGTTTTTAGTAGGAGAAAATCACGAAATAAATATTTTGCCTATAATATAACTATAACTATAACTTTTTTTAAGTATTTTTTAAATTTTTTTTGTCCTAATTTCCCTATTGTCACATAAATTTCTTAGTGTTTTGTATACATACTTGTGCGGACTGCCCCACTATATCGTTGCCTCGTCGCATGCGACGACGTTCCTACGGATGATTGGGGGAGAATATGCTCTGCCTATTGCAGCTACAGAAAGATGATCAACTACTATAGCGTCGCAACGCAGGTTAGGCTTTCCATACATCGATAAGTTGCGACAACGTAACGCAAACTAATGGGGCCTCACTCTCAGGGACCCTTCTGTAAAGTAAATAATAAATTGTAATCGCGCCGCGGACACCTGATGACTGATAAATATTGCATCGTTACGTGCTTATAATGGATTCAGCGTGAATTATGGGGTACTACGATTATTCGTGTTAAACGTAGCATTGTAAGTCTAGCGTAATTTGTCACGAAGTTTATTGTTGGTCAATCGATAGGACTCCGAAGTGATTACTATGTGTTTTATGAAGTATGTTTTAAGCCCGAGTGATTCTATACACAACCGTATTTTCTTAGTTGTTTTGATTCATAAGTTTATTTGGAATTAAAATAAATTATTTTCAGTCAATTACATTCATTTATAACATTTTAGGTTTGAAAACACCAATAACTACGATAGTATTACCGTGTTATAACCATACTGTTGTGCAATTTTCGTGTAATCATTTGTTCCTTTGTCATAGCGTAATTGTATACGTGGTGAATATACGGACGTTTGTTGAATTTTAGTAAACAAAAATCGCTATAATTACTTGTGTACGTTCTAAAGAAAATACCTACACTTCTCTTTATTAAGACGAAAATACACAATCATCTTTAAAACGCAACGCGACAAGAAAACGCAACGCAAAAATCTCTACGCCGGCATCCGAGTAAATCCAATGCAGACGGTGCAATAAGCGTTGAGTACTAAATTCCCGTCTCGGCCCGGAGCTAATGGTGCGTGGGGAAATTGCATAACTTATAGCAATTTTCCCTTCCCCCCTCGCCCCGGTGCACGAGACGCATCATTTGCGAGCCCGTTTACGTCTGAAGCAATTATCAAAGCAGCCAGTCACACTATCTTGCGTCTTTGAAATGCGAAAATGGCTTCGCGCCGTTCTGGCAAGTATGTGATGGTCACAAAAATTAAAGAAGAAACGGAAGTAATTTGCTGTGGACATTACCAATTAAATGTTAAATACTGCTAAAAAATAATATGCTAGAAAGGTGAAGAGTTTGCGAGCCCGTTCACTTCTGAAGCAATTATCAAAGCAGCCAGTCAACACTATCTTGCATCTTTGAAATGCGAAAATGGCTTACGCGCTTTTCTAGTAAGCCGACGATGGTCACAAAAATTCAAGGAAGTAATTTGCTGCTTGTTTGGACATAATAAATTACATAAAAAATATATCAGATGGATGAAAAGTTGTGTAAGTGGAAAATTAATAATCTCCTCCTAACTCTTTTCACACTAAAAAACTAGCAGAAGGGAATAATAAAAACATCACCTTTTCTATCTTCTACAGATTCCAGACCTGTGGAATGTACCTGTTAATTGACCAAAATAAAAATAAAAACATATCAATACAAATATATTTGTAACTAGCGACTAGCCACTCCGTCTGCGTGAAATTCTTCCGATTTCTGCACACATAGTGTTATACTCTAGCTTAAAGTCTTCCTCGACTAATGGACTATCCAACGCAAAAAAAAAAGACAATTCGAATGACTAATCCCTGAGATTAGCGAGTTCAAACAAACAAACTAACTCTTCAGATTTATTATATGGATCACTTACCATGCGAAACGCTTGCTCGTTTGCATCCCAATACAATTAAAAGAAAATCCTCACCCATTTCGCAATCCTATCTATATAAGGCGCTATCACTAAAAAAACTAGTAACAGTAGCGCTAGTTAGGGAGGGTTGTTTAAAAACCACACGACGTACATGTTATTTGTCGCTTAGCGCTCAGCGGGCTTGCGCTAATTCGTTCCGAAAACGTTCCGCGTTCGAGTCTTTGTGCCCGGAACACGTATTACGTGTACGCGTGAGATGTTAGCTTTTTGCTGAATAAGCAGAATTTTTAAGTGAAATATGCAAAATTTTGTTCTTGCTTGTTTGATAGTTTTCTGTATAAACGATGATAGATACCTATACCTAATGGTTTTGTTTTTGGGGTAAAAAAATACGTTGTGGAACTACCCAATGCACTTGCTTAAACTTCTCGCAAAATCAAAGCGTTTTACCAAACAGTAAAATAAATATATAAACTTTTCTTAGATGCCCGAGGTAGAAATTGTATATGCACCCTGGCTAGCACATTAGTCAATTAACATAAACTCAGCTTACATGCTATGTATTCAGGCTTTAGGACGGTATTGAACTAACCGTCCTAGACAACTCTCAGGTATTTTCTATCACTGTGCAAACCTGGTGAAAACGTGACCTTAATATTTCATACCCGAAAAAATTAGAATAGGTTGGGACGGGTAAAAACCCGAACGAAAACAGTGCTAGAAAAACATTTGCAAAACAAAATCCGATCGCGAACGCACCTGCGTCAAATAACATAATGGAATGTTGTCATTTAATATCAGACGTCGTGATATGAGATAAGATTTTTCAAACGCGACACGTAATACCGGCTTTATCGATACGGCATGCAACTCACGCGCTAAGGGAATCGTCAGTCGTCTTTGCATCCCTCTGGCAATCGGTACCTGAACTCCCTGACATACTGTTTGTTAGGGTTAAAATTTGTTTAAACCTAACAAAAACACACATGTATTTCTTGTGATAAATAAAGAATTTTCTCAAGTATACGTTAAGCCATATTCATTTGTTTGTCGATCCGATGTTTTGTGAACTCGATTTGGACACTGATACTTTTGGATAACATTACAAAACCAAAGGTCGCGGGTTCCAATTCCGCTAGGGACAAATTTTGTGATGAACAGCGGCGTTTGTACTCGAGACATTGATGTTATGAAGTCTTTAAGTATGTCTATCCGTTCCCTAGCTTCCATAATACGAGCTTAGTCTGGAGCTAAGCAATTGGTGTGTTGGTCCTATGAAGTTATTTAATTATTTATTTACCGCGGCAGTAAGATGTATCTTTGTAAGCACTAGACCTGTGACATGAATGTTTAAAACTTCCATAATTTTACGTTTTAACTAAGCTATGAATCCTATAAAGCTTTGTTAATCGCTTCTGTAAATAAACTGATAGTCTATCCAAATATTGTTCATTGTAAACATAACAAACGTCAACCAGTTTTACGATCAATATGTGCTATACTCCTTTATATTTGGTAGTATCCATTTCATTTATTTTACATGCTCCACCTGAATGGCGGCATTGTGTAAGCCTATTCACGATAGCTTGATTGAATGCGAATGAAAATAGAAACCTGATATTTCCTTTTAACGAGTATAATCAAGTTAGTCGAATCGATGTCCATTTACGATACGGCATAAGTTAAAAATCACATCGGTGGATTTCATTCCTTGGTCACGTTCGAACTGGAAACAAAAATTAAGTACCTAAACAAAATGACGGTACATTTTAAAGAATATGAGGTATCGATAATCTGAATAAAAGCTGTGTATTTGTTGGCTTGCCCGAATTTAATTTTCCAATATAATATTGTTTCCCATATATTTAATCCACGGACCCCATCAATGTGAGGCGCAGTCCTTTCCACTAGGCCACCATCGTTCTTCTTTTATTTAATAGCATCCAGTGAAAATACGTCCGGAAAATATCGTGATTTTTTTAAACAATAACCGCCTCTGCCTAGGCGTTTATGTGAAATCTTTAAAATAAAGTTAGTACGTGCCGGGCTTGCCGTGAGATCTGCCAAATGGTGCAACAACAGATTTTTGTTATGTCCTGTATTGGTAAGCGAGGTCTGGCCGATCGCCAATTCGGTCATCGATTTACAAGTTCACTTTATGTTTTCCTGATACTTTTCCTACTTTTGGCGGAATACAAAAAATATATACCGACGTATCCGTTTTGCGTTTGTTTACGCACACATTTCTATGCTGATGTAGCAGTTCAAATGGTTTAAGTGCAGTACGAGTTCTTGGATTTTGCGTAGAGCGATGTACCATTGCCAAGTCGATTAAGGAAATCTTGAGAAGCAGGATTATAATGGCGGACTTGAGTTGTGAGTCATAAACAGTACCTCTTTATTTTTTAAAACATTACCCAAGTTTTTGGGCTTTTTATAGTGTTCTTACTCATTTTTATAGCATAACTGGCCTTAATAGCCTTAAAATTCTATGATTTTTGTAATTTGAATTAATTTAAGGTAGTGAATGTGGCAAAGTGGCCCAAAATTGTCTTATCAAGTGAATTTAATTAGTTGGAGAGTTGAATATTGAGGTATCGGAAATAAAAAAAAACCTTATTTTTACTCATCAAGGAACTCTACCGTATTATCAAAAAAATCGTTCTATTAATAAGGTAATGCATATCATGTGCGTTCTTTTATGATAACTTCAAAGGATTCCAACTCTTAACAAAGGTAAACCTCATAATCAGAAGAACCCAGTTAAAAAGAGCTTCCGCTAAAACGGACGCTTTGCATAAACTGTGTTTCTAACTAAGCGGGATTAGCTCCACTCTGACCTGCATTGCACGGCTTCGCTAGCCCCAATCGAAAAGATAGGAACAATACCTACTAGTTGCTGCTAATCTTTAATCCAGTTATGTTTTATTTTGCGTGTTTTTGAGGTGCAATAATTAACTTTATCATCTTTTACTACATATCGTAGTGTATGCGTCACCTCACCCCTACCAGTTAGGTGTAAGTTAGTAATAGGTATTGTTGTAAGCATAATGTTTCCTTAGGTTTACGTGACTGTTACTCATGAAATAAATATAGTTTGAAACGGATATAATCCGTACAAAGCGTCGTGTTTTTCTTTAGATATGTAGTTCTAAAATATACCGCGATTATATCCCTTTAAAAGTACTTTAATTTTCATTGTTGTAAGCATTTTAAATTCATTATGATCTGGTAATTGAACGTATCACTTGTTTTACTGGTCTTCCGCGCGCCTCCTCATTACAGGATTATGTTTCTGAATGTGATTAAAATAACATTCATTCGTATTATTTTTACTCAATAGCAGCTTTAAATTTTGTATAGTACTTCCGGTGTTGTGAGTAGTTAATTGATCGAAAAGATTGACACCTAAAACACGGAATTTTTTTTTCAATCATAATTAAACAACAACTGAGTATTTATTACGGTTTCAATAAAAACATACTCCGGGTTCTCCGAATGGTCTTTGTCTTGCCGAAGATAAAAAAAAATGTGTTTATTAACCAAGATAATACTCGTCCATTATTGAGATAACAAAGAAACTGTATGGGCCACCATACGAATACAAAAGATATTACATTAAATACTTTCGTGTTTCATCACAGCAGATGTATCAGACAGAAAACAAAAAAATTAAAAACAATTTCGCAACTTTGAGCATGTTGGAGAAAAAAGAAAATACGTAAAATATAAAAATGTGGACGCCGACTCTCACTTTATTGTGTAACTTGAGAAAAAGTCAAATTAAGTAGGCGTGTTGATGTCATGACTTCGAAACAATCCGCTTGGAAAGTTTGAATTCTGTAATTTCAATTCTATAGCTTCGCGCTGTGGCGTTGCCCGTTCTTTATAAGTAGGTATTTTGTTGTTGTGCAGATTAAAAGCAATTGGCCAAATAAATTTCAGTCCAATTCTAAGGATTTACTTTATAAGTAGTGGTGTGGCACCTCTTTCATTCATCAAAATTTATCGATCGGTCAATACCGAAAACACAAGTGTCAAAAGTCAAAGAAAAATTTTCATGGTAAACTTTTCAAGAATGAAGGCAATTTGTATTATTTTCTTAGCACTTCACGCAGTCTTATTGTATCATTAAATAGGGTCGTTGATTGAATGGCATAGCTAATGTAGCCAAATCAACAACAACAGCTCATCACAAACCAACAAAAAGCAATTGACACGAAAATATTTCACTTTACTAATGAACGGGCGAAAAGTCAAATGTTGCAGATTTCTAAGAGATAGGCCGACGGTGAAATATCGACATCATTAATTGAATCACAATATTGCTTTAACGAAACAAAAGCTGCTGTGGATGACAAATTTGCTTCCTCGGGGCATCAGTTGCTCTGCTTACGGAATTTGATGGGACCCTCTCTCGATTCGCGATACCAAATAATAAATTGAATCCTGAATGGGCCCCGGCTTAAGATATAACTTTACATTTTTCTTGATTTGTCAGACGGTCCGTGTTTTTTTGTAATAAGGAAAACGGCGGCTAAAAGTAGCTTTTATGGGTACGATGGGTTTATTTTGACTTATAAAAAATTGATTATTGATCTCCCTTCCCTATCCATTCAAAGTTTGACAACAGCCTGTAATACTTTTATTTTTTTTACTAACGAACTTTCTTGTGGATTTAGGTTTTCGGTTTCCGTAGTTTTATACTATAGCTTAAAGCCTTCCTTGTCAAATGGACTATCCAACAGAATAACAGTTTTTAATTCGATCCCGTAGTTCCTGATATGAGCACTTTCAAACAAACTTTTTTTTAAACTTTTTACTATATTAGCGTAGATTATTGCGGTAAACCGGTAAGTGACAACGCAGCCTACGATGTTCATCTTATAATGGTCTAAGATCCCGCCATACAAGGACCTTCATCGAGTTGGTTATTGGGTGAAACATTTTTTTTACACAATTTTACATGCCAATAATTATATTGCATATGGGTTGCCTAGTAAATTTCAGTCAAGAATAAAAAAAATAAAAAAAAATATAAAAAATTAAAAAGTTATTGAATCAAAGTTAAATGAAAATAAAGATAATTTCATTATGAACACGGTGGTATAGGGTTGCCTCCGAAAAATCAGTCCAGAATTAGGGTTGTCGCATTTTGAAAAGTGAAATAATGCCGCTATGAAAAAGAGTGTTCGCGTGCTATTTGATAGTGCAAATGACAAGGATAACGATAGACTTGGATATTCTGTGTATCATTTTGGAGCAATTAATTACTTAACTGGAAGAATAGTGTTGTAATTCAATTTTTAATTTTTTAAATCCAAATTAATCATATCCTGGACTGAAATTTACTAGGCAACCCATATGCAATATAATAATTGACATGTTAAATTATGTATAAAACATGTTTCATCCAATAACCAGCTCGATGAAGGTCCTTGTATGGCGGGATCTTAGACTATAAAGTAATAAATCGCGACTCAAAGACCCCATTATTATACTTGGTTTATTGATTCAATTTCAAAACGCAGCTTAAAGTAATAAAATACAGCTCAGTTGTAACAAATAAAACTACGTGTGAAAATAATTGTACAGATAGTGTATTTATAAATTGGACATAGTTGTGTTAATTTTCACATCATTTGGCCGCGGTACAGTCGGCGTATACGCAATAAATCCTCATGGGTCGTACGCCAATGGGTATTGTTAATGGTGTGCACCTGAATAACATTATTATTCAGAATAGATTTTTAACTGTATGCTGACAGAAACGCTCCGAAGTATTTTCATTTAATAACTGTTTAGTGGCACTTTGCGGTTTAAATAATACTTAATGTTAAGTTCATCATTGACAGAAATCTGTTTGTGTACTTATAATAAATAAATAAATCAACCTTGGATTGACTAGAATGCATGTAAGTACGTGATGCCTTTTTGGTAATTTTGGATTGCTACTATCGAATAGTGAGATTTAAGAAACTTGGTCTTGTGCACTCAAAACATGATTGGCACAACATGTAATGCAACTAGCGGCCGCCCGCGACTCCGTCCGCGTGGTTTTCGGTTTCCGCACCCATACTGTATAAACTAATGTATGTATATACTACATTTAAGCCTTCCTCAATAAATGGACTATCCAATAGAGTTTTTTTTCTGTTCGAACCAGAAGATCCTGAGATTAACGCGTTCAAACAAACAAACAAACAAGCTCTTCAGATTTATTATATAAGTATAGATTATTTAGTGACATAAAGCCGGCGTACATACCGGGTAAATGAAAAGAACGAAGAATGAAAGGAATGTTATTTATGGATTGTTTGTAAATTGACTGGGTACGGTGAGTGAGTTTTTCCGTCATACCATTTTTCTACATACTAGCATAGTAAAAGCCTAAAAGGAAATATAAAAAACCGGCCAAGAGCGTGTCGGACACGCCCATGAAAGGGTTCCGTAGCTAAAAGATAGCCCGACCGCATAATACACCATTTAGTAAGGGCAACTGCACGTCGTAAGTTGGTCGAGTTGTATAAAAATAACTATGTATGATACAGAGTTCGCTATAGTTTTCGTTGAAAGTACTTACTTGGAGGTATACAGGACATTTTTTTCAGAATTATTGTAATAGTATTTCAAAAGTTAAGGGGGGGGGGGACGCTCTAATTTTAACTTTGTATTAATATATCTCGAGACTGGGGTGTTTGATCCACATGGTTTCAAGGCAAGTTTTATTGTATTTAAAAATACCTTTTTAACGATACCCCACACGATGGGGTAAGTCGAAGTTTTTTTTTCGAATTTTCTTTCCGTTGTATGGGAGGGGGGGTAAAAATAATTATTTTTCGATTATTTTAAAAACCAATTCTTGAATTATCACTATACATCTCTCCACCAATTTTCGTGGCAATCGGCTCAGAAACGGCGGAGAACGAGCCAGGACAGACAGACAGACAGACAGACAGACAGACAGACAGACATGACGAAACTATAAGGGTTCCGTTTTTTTCCATTTGGCTACGGAACCCTAAAAATGCATTTTTCGGTCGATCACTATTGAAAATTTCCGAAACGCTATTCTCTGCCTACGTAGTCAGATACACCGTAAAATATAGTATTGCATAAACAAATATTTGAGCTCGGCCGAATGCCGAACGTTATTACAGCACTTCTCTATATGTGGTAACACATGTACGCCGCATAAATTTCGGCCCTGCGCGTTAAAATTAGAAATGTAAGCTCTGTACCGTGAAATATGTGCCTTTAAAATTTATCCAGCATTATATTTGTTCTCGCTTACGCCAACAATTGTTATTCGTAAACAAAAGCTCATAGTACACCGTTTTTGTGGAATGGACTGTGGTACACCTGCTCTTTTGCCTGCCTGCCGGATTTATGCAGGGCTACACGTGATAAATAACAATCATAATAATTTTCTGATACGGAAATGTTTCCAGGTTGCCGCTTTTTTATACTGAAGGTCTGGAGGTAAAAGAGTTATGTGGTTCTTTTGTTCGCATTAACATGATATTTTTAGATGCCCAGTAACTGAAAATACTTGAAACCTTGTTGGTTGGTTCATGCAATAAAAGAACGTGAAACTTCAAAATATTTTTTTTAAATCGGAATAATTTGTCGTTTGGGTTCTCCGACTAAGGCCGTTTTGGAGTGGTGGTATTTTAAAAAGAGAATTTGTAAAATATTACATTTGCCCTAAATTACCTTCAATTCAACATAACAAAAAAATACAATGTAGCTTTACACTCGTTCTTTTAAATTAGAACAGGAGACAGCGAAATAATTGTTCCAAAACATTGTCAGTAATTTATTTCACCAAATAGTCGTAACTTAACCAAATAAATTATTCAGATGTGCCTAATTTAATTTCGGCTTTAGCGATCGAGTCCGGCCATTAGTTCAATACAGTCACAGGTTTTAACTGGAAATATTCATTTGACTAGACAGTGAATAAAGAGGGTTGTTAATGTTTGCTCATTAACTTGATATAGTGGATATTGTCGATTGTCGCAATAATCATGGCGGTTACTGGTTAATAAATAAAGCTTTAGATATTAAAGTTGAAATTTTTCTTCGTCTTTTTCACTTTTAGGTTTTGATAATATTATGTAGGTACCTACCTATTGGAAGACAGAAGATCTCTTTACAGAACTTTGATATATATTTTTTATTCTAGACATTACTTTTAAGTCTTTTTTATTATTATTTCGTAACATCACGTCCGTACATTGATCTGACTCCGTGTCAAGTAGTTTAAGCACTTCTGTTACAGACATCAGAATGAACAGTGGTATATATTTAAATAGATACGTATAGCACCCAGATTTGTCCTGGCAAACAGAAATGTTCATGCATGCAAAATGTTTGTCCTGTGCGGGGATCGAACCCGCAATTTCTTGACAATTACACCAAGCGAGACGTCAAAAACGACTAAAAATACTGTCAGTAATATTGCTTCCACTTTGGGCTTCCACCATCCACGCTCGTCAAATAAAATTTAAAACTAAATACAAACAAAGCTTTACCCTCATAACATTCAAAAAATTAAAAATGTTTTAGTTCACAGGACCTATTATAAGTCTGGCAAAGGGGAATGTATTTTTGTGCGTTTTTCCTACAGAATTTCGTATTTGAAATTGTATAGCCGAAAACGTAATATTCCTCAAGTTAAACAGCACCATGTAATAGCTTGTAGCGCACGTAGCATACAGACTAGATCCACAAAGGGAACAAGGATGTAAACAACTGGGGCGTAGCTGGAAATGAAAGGGAATAAAATATGTTCCTCTGAGTTTGCTGAATCCTGATGGTGCTTAGTGTCGGCTAACTATTAATTTCTATATCGATCTTGATAATGCGTTTTCTATATACCGAAAAACCTGTAAACATATTTCTTTATTTTCTACTTCTGCGAGGATGTCATCAATCAGAAAGAGGCATCAGAGCGGGTCCGCTACGAGGAAGATAATGCGAAACGGCTATACAGAGCAAGGGCCTTCAGCATTAAAAAAAATGCCTAGCGTTGATATGAGTTTTCGGAGTTTTTGTTATGGAGAGAAAAAACGAACAAGAGAGTCACCTGATGGTAAGTGATCACCGCTGCCCATGGACATCAACAGCCGCACAAGGGTCGCAGAGGCGTTGCCTGCCTTTAAGATCCCATGCCCTCCTCAACTGAGCTCCGACGACCTTCCTCACCAGCAGAAACATAGCACAACAGTTACGAAGTAATATTTCCCTGTGGTATTTTGAAAGGTGGAGGTACTTCCCCAGACGAGCGGCTTATTCGAGTGGAAGTTCCACTTTATTTTATTAACCAATATTGTTCCACTGCTGGGCAAAGGTTCTCTTAAATTTCTCCACCTGCATATGTTTGCGGCCAAAATTTGCCAACCGCAGGAGAAGTGAACAAGATCGTCACACCACCACTAAGCTCTTCTTTACTAAAATCTTTAACTTAACTTAGTTTTGACTTAACCACTTGCTTTGTGATCACAACCCCGTGCTGTGTCTGGAGCACCACTTCGAACTAACTAAAAATATTGTTTGATTTATTAAATCGCCTTTGTGTTGATTTTTCTGAGCAAAGCCCGGGTTTGTGATCACCAATCCGCATTTGGGAAGCGTGGTGACTAAGCCAAAACCCATCTTTGTAATGAAAACATGATTTCAAATGATGGAGGCCTTTGCGCTGCAGTGGGACATTAATAGGCTGATACTTTACTTTTATTAAGTCGGGCTCTTCTAGTCTCGGCCATGAGTAATGTTCTAAACCTCCTGAAATCCCATCTCGTCCGGCAGTGCAGCAGTTTAATCAGCTTCATTCTTTCCCGGTATCTCCTATTATCTAAAGTTAAGCGCGGCGGATAAAAGTTTTCAATCAAGTTGAGCTATAGCTAATATACCTAGCTCTATAGCTGGCTATTGAATACAAAATCTTCTTAAATAAAGGGCAGTCCTTGAATAAATTAACTGTGTTACATCCGACAGATGTGAGTTTTTTGTATTAGTAAGGTACGGTGTAACCATTTTTGTGCTTACATAATGTCAACTTTGTCGTGTTTTCCTATCTTTAATAATACAGCGACGCTTTGAACGATATAATAAATTCGGTATTTTTACAACCGTCACATAATTTAGACTGTGGTGTAATCAGCTCTAAACTTTGTATAAAATGCACCAAACCCAAATATTTCTGAGCATTCTTCGAAAATAGGAAACTAGCGGCCCGCCCCGGCTTCGCCCGTGGTACTTGTCCACTATTTAATGGATGATATTATACATAAAAACCTTCCTCATGAGTTACTCTATCTATTAAAAAAAAACCGCATCAAAATCCGTTGCGTAGTTTTAAAGATTTAAGCGTTCATAGGGACATACAACACACATAGGGACAGAAAAAGCGACTTTGTTTTATACTATGTAGTGATAATGATACTAATGAATATGATAAATAAACAAACATGTAATGAATGAAGCTCTTTTTCTCGTAATTCATTTAGCGCACATTAAACGATTTTATTGGAACAGAGATGGATCTCATGAATCTTATTGATTTAAATATTGAGTTACGGGAAGCTTGTTGAACCAAAACCACACTACAGGAAGATTTCAAAGGATGATAGTTATCGACATACTTTCAGGTACAAGTGAGGTGCTCAAGTCTTTGAGAGGTGAAAATTCACGGGCTCCCACGAAACGGACGAGACATAACTAAAACACACTACAAATCTGACCACGGTTAGTGATGTGACTTTCTGTGATTTTTATCGATAAAAATAATCATTTTCATTCAGGAACTAAACACATTGGTTCTCGTAAGAAGAATATTCATAATAAAAACCATTTGGCTCATTTTAGGAGATGATGACAATCTCGACAATAAAGTTTCATTTATTAAGATTGGCCATCTGGAAGTTGGAGCACTATCTTTTTTATAATTATTTTTTTAAATACAATGGACTTCGTGATTTAAGTGCATTTGCCCTAAAAAACAGCTTTAGTTATTTAACAAAAGCTTTCTTGGTACTCTTAAAATCTAGTAATACCGCCTAACTATTCCATATTTATCAAAAAAATAAAATGAAATTCCTTTACGCGTAACCGCTGATCGCGGGGCAGTTCACAGGTTATGCAGGACTCAAGGCCTCAGAAGGGTACCCAATAATATGATAAAAACCTGACAGTACCCCTCCCAAAATAGTATAAATACAACTTCATCACTACATAGTATAAAACAAAGTCGCTTTTTCTGTCCCTATGTGTGTTGTATGTCCCTATGAACGCTTAAATCTTTAAAACTACGCAACGGATTTTGATGCGGTTTTTTTTAATAAATAGAGTAACTTATGAGGAAGGTTTTTATGTATAATATCATCCATTAAATAGTGGACAAGTACCACGGGCGAAGCCGGGGCGGGCCGCTAGTATTGTATATAGCACAAAACAAAATTGACGAGAGAAGCCTCATCGACAGATTTAAGCAGAATATCGATATTTTGGCTATATAACTAAGATTCCAAGCTGAATGGGGCTGACAACTTACTTGAGGACATTCTGAGGAGCAACTTGCCTTGGAAAAGCGTGAAGAAGACGGATTTTAACAAGATGGTCTTGAAAATTTTTAGACGGTCTTGTAAAGTTTGGTGTTACTTACAGATTTGCACTGTAAGAAAAACAAATGTGTTGCAACAACAAAAAATATACCACGAACGCGAATATTCCATAATATCATCAGAGTTCGTGAAAAAGTTTAATTAAAAAAAGTATATTAATTCTTTTTTTTTAAGGACAGTGAATTTGATGTAAGGTAATGTATAATTTGAATTATATTTTCTTTTAGATAAATCTCTCGATCGCCCAAGATATCGCTGGAAGGACATGGTAGAAGCTGACCTGCGTGAGCTCGGGGTTGAGGACTGGTCGGAGGTGGCGCAAGAGTTAGTTAGGTAAATCTTGGCCTTGTTATACGTGTTTTAAATGAGGTCTTTAGTTCAGAGAAATCTACCACAAAAAACTATATTTCTTATCTGTTATTACCCCAATAGTTTTATTGGATGGAAAGTTCTTGCCAAACTACTCAGATATTAGAGATATTTAAACTTGCCAAGTAGTCTTAGTGAGGTGACATTCTGTTAAATTTATTTGGAAACTGAACTTTAATTACGTCTATTAATAAAGTTTAGATTGGAACAGTCAGTTAGATCTTTGAGATAGTTTTAAAATATCGGTTATTGTAATAGAAAGTTTTAAAAGAATTTAATGGTGAATTGTAAGTAACATAAAATGTGTACATAATATATTATATATTCACATAGTAGCAAAAAATTTTATGACGAAATTTCCTTATTTAACTTCAGGCAGGAAAATACACATGCTATTCTAGATTATCTGTATATTTCACATGTTATTATTCATCACGATACTTATTTATTATTGCCGTAATATAAAATAACGATTGAACGAGCAAACATACCACTTGTTGGGCGCCTTTAATAATAATATTGGCAACGCAAAATACATTATATATTGTTGTCAACCCTCAAACGCTCTTATTTTGAACTTTTCTTTTAGTGAATACTAATCAGTGTTTATTCTTAGATATCCAAGAACTGATAGTTCATGTATCTCCTTACATTCTTCCATCTTGATATGTTGTTATACACGTACAAAATACTGGAAATCCCATAAAACATTTCGATGGCCGTAAAACAGATATGTTCAACTACATACCGATTATAGCAAAATCAGCCTTATAGGCTCCCATCAGGGGTCATATTCGCAAATAATGCCTCCCATTCGGAACTAGTGATCATTCCATCCCAATTCCAATCGGGATTCCAAGCGAAGCGTGACCGCATAAGAGGAAGATTAAGATTAACGAGACCGGCTAGATGTGGACGATATGCTCCATTGTAGCGGTTGATTGAATGACGAACCGTAAACAATGACAACACGGTTTGAGGGAGCGGGATCGGATTTTCGGAGTCATAAAGATAAAGCTCGGAAGCCTAGTGATAGGAGCGCCGCTTCAAATGAATGAGGTTGGCGATATCATAAAATTATCAAATCATAAAAATAATATATGTAGATTAAGTTAAATATGTAATTGGTGAGTGTGCTGCTCAGCTGCACGATTTGGTTCCGCCAGCCCCGTTCTATCATCGAACTACTAGACTCAGTCAGGGACTTCATCCGTATACATACAGTGGAGATTCCGCGCGTACGATATAAGCGATTTGCTTCATCTTTTTTGATACGGACTGCGCGGGAGTGGAATTCTCTGCCGAGATCTGTCTTTCCTGCACAATACAACTTGGAGCTCTTCAAGGCCAGAATAAACGGGCTTTTCCTAAGCAAGCACGCTCCGTCGTAGACCGCATAGTTGTTTAACATCAGGCAACTTTGTGGTCAAGTGCTAGCTTAGTTAAAAAAAAAACACCCCGTGTAAGAAAACTTTAAAAATAAAAGCATATTGAAAATCTACGTGCGTAATTTCGTACCAGCTGTACGGTGAAGGAAAATGCCGTTAAACCTACACACTAAGAATTAGTGTGTAGAATGGCAATGGCAAAACACTCCATTAAAATTGTGATCCAAGTGCTTGAGTACAGTAGTGGTAAAAAGTATCTAATCTATAATCAAGGACCGGCTAGATGTGGAAGGTATGGTCTACTGTAGCGGTTGATTAAATGACGAACAGTAAACAATGATAACATGTTTCTGGAGAGCGGGATCATAAAGATTACGGTGGTGTCTGCTACAAAATTGTGTGATGGAACACGGAGGTAAATAAATAAATATTAGATAGCAGCGTTACATGAATCGTAAGATGAGCGTTAGTGCTCCAGGTAATAGTATCGAATACAAAAGCATCGATGGATAGTTTTTTAAATTAGAAGATTTTTGAATGCTCAATATTCTTAAGAAAATAAGAAAATTAAAATCGTATCTTTAAGTCACTTTTTACTTATTGTGCAGCGTGAAATGAAGACGATTAGGTTTGTCGATGTTTTTAATGCGTGTTTACAATACATATTGACAGCTTGTGGTACATAATCACATAATCAGTAACGACATACAGCACTCGTTATTTCCCTTAATCACTAACCGCAATCTAAGTACACTCATTACGAAAATGTAATATTGAGAACACCAAAGTATTCGCTTAATTTGCTGTGACTTATCATCGTGTCTTACGAGCCTCTAACGTCAAGTTTGGAATAGAAAGAACGAGCTCGAGTGTACTTTCACGAGAACCTCATTATTCCAAAGCACGGGGCCTTTGTATGACGAAATAAGGTTCTTTAACAAACCTCACATAGCCACGTGTGGGGAAGATAAGAATAAAGTGATTTTTTCCTCCTTGGGAATTTTTGCTTGGAGGCCGAGACACGCATAAAATTAATATGTTGGGCCTTGTTGAACGTACGCGCTTATCCACGAATGTGAAGAGTATTTGATACTTCCACAGATACCGAAGTTATACATGTTTTTAATTTAGGTCGGAAGAAATATACTTGGAATGTTGAAAGAAATCTGATATGAAATCACTCTCATACCTCGATGTGAAACATAGCGGGTGTGACTCAAGCGCGACATTTATTAACAAATAAGAATTGAATTACTGTCTTAACAGCACTCAATAGAAAGAAAAATAATTTCAAAATCAAGGAAGAATAATAATGAATATCGTTTTATTACTACTCAAAAATAATTAATTCCTCCGACAGATATAAGAAAATAATAACTGTTTATTAAAATACTACCAATTAAATAATATAATCTTCCAAAAACCGACTTCCAAGCTATCTTATTGAGAAAAACTTTACAACAACTTTTATTATTATTTTATATATTCGTTATTTTAGATACACGGAGTGTCCGTGTATCTAAAATAACAATCAAACGTATTCACGTTCCACTCAATTCTTACGAAAAGCAAAAACTCAATTTAAATGAAAGTTGTTCGCTAAACATCTGTGGCATGCGACAGTCCGATCCAGCAGTAAAGACAGGGCCGGGATACCTTTCATTTCGAAGATGGTCGGAATATTTGAGCGTTTAAACACAATGTAGCCAGGGACGGCAACTTTGTCAGGTCGTTTGGCCCCGCGCGATCTCGCAAGTTATCCCGGAGTGCATCGGAATTACAACGTGCTCCCAACTTCGCGATTCGGATCGAGAATACGACGTGTCGTTGTCCGCTGGAAGTGACAGGTGGGGATTAATCTCGACTTGTCTGCTTCAGTTGTATTTATTTTTATTTTTGAAAGAGGGAGGCAAGTGTTGTGGTCACCTGATGGTAAGAGATCACCTCTGTCTATGGACGTCAACATCTTCTTAAAGGTCGCGTTGCTTGCCTTTGAAACCCCATATCCTCCCCAGCTGGGCTCTGGAGAGCTGACTGACCAGCAGAAACATAGCACATCAGTTATGAAGTTGGCTAGATGTTGTGCAACACATTGTTACAATAAAAGGTTACTATATTGCATTTATAAAGTCCGTCCCTATTCTAATATGTAAGTTATTTTAACTTTTGGAATAAAAGAAGTTCATTCCTAAATATTTTTTTATAGCTATGCAACAACCGACTACTGCAATATCATTATTATTATTCCAGGTACTTGGTGTCCAGAGTCGATTGCAACATCGATATTTGGCAAAGAAAAGACATGCAAGTGAAAAAGTTCTCCATTAAACATTTCTCAAGTAGGCGAAGTAGTTAAACACATTGTTGCAATTAAAGGACGCGGCCAACTTTGTCAGGTCTATTGGCCCCTTGCTATCTGCGAAGTTATCTTGGAGTGCATCGGAATTACAACGTGCTCCCAACTTCGCGGTTCGAATTGAGAACGCGATGGTTGAGACATGTTCGCTGGAAGTGACAGGTGGGAATTAATCAGCTACTACATTGGATTTTTCGAGTCCACTCCTTTTCTTTTTTATGTAGTATACAAACATTTTTTTTTGGAATATAAAAGTTTATTCACATTTTAGTATGATAATGCAATACAACCTGCCGACCATTCTAAGGGGTTCCGGGGCGGTGTCATATTTGAAGATACTTTTTTTTTTGACTAGACCTATGTGCCTTCCTTTGCGACCATTGAACATACTTATTTACATTAAATAAGGTATTTTTTAAAACTAAGTAATGCGTGATAATTTTATGCTAGTAAAAAAAAAGAAAATGGTCCGTGATTAGATCCCTAAAACATTAAGTTTTTAACGCTTGACAGGCCCGTTGGTCTAGCAGAAGTGATAGTTGGTCATTTGCCATTTAGCGGGTTCGAATGCTTAAGTGATGAACATCGGCATACATAATAATATGTACTCGTCATGGATCTTAATAAAAATATTTAAGTATGTCTATATGTATGTATGTCCTTAGCATCCAATTGGCGTGTTAGTCCAATTCATTATTTATTATTTACTAGCGGCCGCCAGCGACTCCGTCCGCGTGGGTTACGGTTTTCGCACACAGTGTTACTATAGATAGCTTAAAGCCTACCTCGCCAAATGGTAACTGGACTATCATACACAAAATATTTTGTCAATTCGAACCAGTAGTTCCTGAGTTTAACGCGTTGGCGCGCAAACCAATTTGGATCATGAGTTACACGTGTTATTGTGAGTCAACCATAAAAGATAGACATATGCTGTTGGGGGATATTTTTTAGGAAATTTTATGTTAAATATTTCCGTCATACATGATTTCTATTTGACTTTAACCATTAAGGCTGCACACGCGACTGAAGCTTAAGAAATGGAGAAAATTCTCCCGTTTTCCCCACATTTCCCTTCACTACGCTACTCCTGTTGATTGTAGCGTGATAAAAAGTATCCTATAATATGCCCAGGAGTATGAAGAATAATTGTACCAAGTTTCGTCAAAATCCGTCCAGTAGTTTTTGTTTCTATAAGGAACATACAGACAGACAGACAGACAGACAGACAAAAAATTTACTGATTACATTTTTGGCATCAGTATCGATCACTTATCACCCCCTGATAGTTATTTTGAAAATATATTTAAGAATTTACCTCTCTACAGATTTATTATAAGTATAGATAACTTCGACTGTTATAGCAATTGAATTGTTTACTTTTGGATGATCCGAAAGTCAAAAAAAACTACCGGTTATGTACAAATGGCAAGACGTGTATCTTCCAGTTAGACTTTATTTCAACGCTATTAAGGTACACATTTGTGTAAAACGCTACGTGCTAACTTTGAAGAGATACCTAGGAGAATAAACGAACTTCGAGTGAACTTGAATGATAAGTTTTCAGAGCGGAATAGGGAATTCTATTTTTTAAGTTGATGAAATGATGGCAATAGACTCAACTCTCCTTATTACGAAACATGTTTGAGATTAAATCAGAAAATAAGTTAAATGGCGGGTTAATGATACGGAAACTGATTTGTAGGACACATTTTCTTGTTCTTGTTTCTTGGGTTGACATGATCCGCAGAAGATATGAGTGGTTTTCGACTTTGGTATTGAGTACAGACGGGATAAAGGCTAAAAAATTGCTTCACATGACTGTAATTAAAATGTGTCTTTCGCTAAATGATTTTGACGACCCGCTTGGTGTAATGGTCAAGATGTTGCCTATTACGCAAGAGGTCGCGGTCGCGGGTTCGATCCCCGCACAGGACAAACATTTGTGTGCATGAACATGTCTGTTTGTCCTGGTCTGGGTGTTATATGTATCTATTTATGTATATTTGTAATACCACTGTTGATTCTGATGTCCGTAACACAAGTTCTTAAGCTACTTAACACGGTGTCAGATCAATGTATGAAATGTTGTGAAATACTTATTTATTTATTTAATGATCCAAAATCCACGAATTGAACTTACAGTGTCATTATTATTTTTCTCAATGCTAGAGAAAACAATTGTCAGTGTAGTTAAACTCTCGACTTAGTCTGCTGTTACTTTTGTGGTGATCTTTGGGATAGCAATTGCAACGAGTTTTACGAGTAGACGACTAGTAAAATTAATGCCATGTCCTAAACGACTTCAACAACAAAGCGATATGAGCAAAGTCGCAGTCTCATTATAGTTAATATACAGACAAAAGAAGAAACATTTTAGACTCATTTCGTACTGTTCATTTGTTTTATAACTGAGCCATGTAAAGTTTGATACTTAAAACTTTTCTTTGGTTCGTGATATTTTACAGTTTTCCACGTTATTATAAAATGCAAGCACTTCATCAAAGCGCGGTAGTAAAATTTTAACCCCGTCGCAAGTACTCGCTCATAAATCATGTTTGTAAAGCTTTCTTTACGGCCTATAAAGTTCAAAAATTTAACTATTAAGTTGAACCAAGAAGTTCCGCAAGATGTTGGGTGCATTTCTCGTAAATTACAACTCTCTTCGCCACCAAAGGAATCCGTCTTGGTACACTCAGCTTGGTGAACTATGGATTTTATCAGGTTTTTTTATTTAAATTAATAATAAAAATGCTGCGTGGGAATTTGAATTCACCGACATTTTTAATATTATACCTAGCTAGGCTTTTTTTCTATGCTAAAGGTGACCTATAACTGGTGAATGGCGGTTGCCTGTACATTAAAAATGAAAAAAAATATGCACGTCTATGAAAATGTTCTAAGAGTAACCATGCCTATATTCATATTGAAGTCATTACCTTTACCGTGATTTGACGTCAGCCAAAAATCTATTTGTGAATCGACATACAAAGAAAAGTTCATGCGACTTCCCAATTAGATTGAAGCACAGACTTAACATTCTCTATACTCGAACACGCGAGTGATTGTACTTAATTTTTCCGGCAGTTTGTTGGGGTCGAAATAAGTGATGAGTTACCGGCAAGTATGCCCGGCGCTCGATCGACGTCACTATGTGGGACACAGCGCGGTGAAACACTAACACCTAGGTATACTAACACCTAGATTCACTAACTCTTAGATACACAAACACTTTGTTAAAGAAATATTGATATCCGTATAGGCGAATTTTAGCTGCAGTGGTCAATTCGTTATAATAAGAAAACTTATGTGCATCATACTACTATACTCGAACACGCGAGTGAGTGTACTTAATTTTTCCGGCGGATAGTTGGGGTCGTAATAAGTGATGAGTTACCGGCAAGTATGCCCAGCGCTCGGGCGACGTCACGATGTGGGACACTGCGCGGTGAAACACTAACACCTAGATGAAGAAGGGAGCTATACTTCTATGGACACGTTGAACGTATAAGTAACAACAATTGATGTTAGTATTTAAAAAAGTTCTAGCCGAATTACAACAGATATGGCCGATCATTTTAAGGTCAGACAGGTGCGCATAATCTATCCTAATATAATAAGACTGCAGAGTTTGTTTGAATAAAAACGTAAGTTTTTTGTTTCCACCGACTACCAGAGCAAAAACAAAAACTCATAGTTAACACGACAAAGGTATTTCCATCTGAACCTGCGGCAAACCTAACTCTAAACAGACGTCCGCGATAACAAATCAAAAAAAAAAACGCACCAAAATAAAAATTATCGTATCGGACAAAGTTTTTCCATTTGCCTCGATTCTCGTATCGGGGACATTTCCGCAGGCAACTTTTTCATTTTCCCTCCTCATGTTAGTCTGTGAGTGTTCACTCCATTCAGAAAGCCTCCCATTGTGCGATAGAAATATTGACGGCAACTTTCATTTGTGCAAAATATTCAGACGCTTTTGTGTCTATACTCTGCGGCTCGAGTGATTCGGCGTAACAAGTAATTCAGATGGAGGTTGCTTCAGTGGGAGGGGACAATAAAAGTGAAATAAAGGTGTCGAAAACATAATACACGTGTAACGTAACTGACGATCCGTTGACACGTGATATAGGTATTGCTTTTGTGAGGGTTCTTAAAACTCTCAACGAATACTAATACAATTTGTAGTTTTTGCTATGAGTATGGCTATATTATTTATTATCTATGAGAATCTTCTCTAGGAAATGTTTTAAGCATATTTACACTATAATTTGTGCTTGCAAAAACACAAAATTACGTGGCGTTTATCTTTAATTAAGTTTCGTTATTATTCAACAGTAAAAACCTCCACGATCCCAACCTCCTTTTTTACGCAACTCGTATTCAGTGACACACAGCAAGCTGGCTTAAAAAATAAATAAAAGCCAAACCTCATTTGCTAACTTTAATTTACGTAACTATTAACTGCAGCGTGATGCAAAAAGGAGTTTCGTTTAAAAATGCATGCAACAAACTTTCCGCTTTTAATCCGTTCAGGGACAAATTCAAAGCTGCTTTTGGTGGGCTTTGCTCTGTCGTTGTCCGCATGCGGATTTTGCCCGGCCGGGCAGTTTCCAGCCGGGGTTGCTATATTGCAAAATTGGTTGCGTAATAAGTAGTTTTATCCAGTAGTCTCGTTGACGGCCATAATCGGTCGGGCAGTTCCCAGCCAGGGCTACTTTAATGTAAAATTGGTTGCATAATGAGTTGTTTTGTCCAGCAATGTTGTGGGTGCCAAAAAAATATCTGTTAAAGATTTAATGATGTTTAAAATATTATCTTATTTGCCTTTTATTTCCCTTACGATATTAATTCACTAAGACGTATTAAAATAATAGGAAACCTAATCAATAAAATCAACGAAAACCGGAAACAAAAGATAAGTTACTAGGAATACTTAATTATGTTCACGCATAAAAAACCATATACATTTATGCGCAAAGACCTGGCAACACCAACCGGACGTTAACTACAGCCACATCGCGTCCGTAGATTAATGTGTGACGCATACCGCATCACGGTGCTCCCCAATTTGTAGTTTTGATTTTATGATTTAACGGTCGAGCGGGCGGACTGACTCTCCCGGAAATTTATCGTCACTTCGTTTTTCATAATATTTATTTCGCAGCTAATTAATGAAATAAAATCACACCCAATTGATAAAAATTTAAAGACAAGATTTTGGCGTCATAAATAAAATATTTTCATTAATTTACCTAAATAAAAGTTATGGCAACATTATACAATGCGGCCGTAGATTAATGTGTGACGCATACCGCATCACGGTGCCCACTTTGTAGTTTTGATTTTATGATTTAACGGGCGAGCGGCGCGGACTCGCCCAACAATTTATCGTCACTTTGTTTGGCCCGAGCTTGAAATAATACCTTTGTTGCGGCTCTCAGCGGCGATTTTATTATTTTAACTAATTTCGGACACGTGTTTTCGGCTATTCAGTAGATTTTTAGTGGTTCCAAAGTAGCTACGATTGATGTAGGTATAAAATATTTTTATAGACGTTGGTAGTGGGTTCATTGGCTATAACTTTGGCCACTGTTAAAATAAAATGCAATAGATGAGTAATTGAATATCTTATAATTTTGAAAAATAATACAACTAAAATGAAAACATGTACCTACATTGAAATTCAAATTCAAATAATCTAGTCTCAATGTGTAGGTAATTGACTACACAGAAATAAAATGTATATCTGCAATTTACTACTTAACCAACTTAACCACACAGTTTAGTTTCGACCGAGAAAATGTACTTTATCTATACTGCACAGACCATAACCTATTAGCGCTACAGGTTGTTATAATATCATAAATGCCAGTACAGACACAAACAGACCCGAATCCATTATCTTACTGTAAACTAACCATCAACCTATCCAAAGGAACCATTTCTGACAATAGTAGTCACATTCCTGTCTAACTACTAAGGTTAACATTGTACACCCAAATAGATTTTGGGTACCTATTAACATAGCAAAATGATCTTTATAGACATTCGAACGTTCGAAGGAGTCGGGTATTTGGTCCTATTCTAAGAAGCTGGGTTTGTCTTATTGGTGTCCTCGATTTGACCCGTGACCCAGACGTGTTTAACCTTGACAATTGGAATTAGTGTCTGTGTGAATTAAAAGAGTTGTTTTTTGTTTTATCACACTAATATTACAAACTAGCGGCCGCCCGCGACTCCGTCCGCGTGGTCTTCGGTTTCTGCACATACCTATAAGTTCATACTATATATAGTCTAAAGCTTCCTCGTCAAAATATTTTTTCAAATCCGACCAGTAGTTCCTGAGATAAGCACATTCAAACAAACAAACTCTTCAGCTTTATTATATTAGTATAGATACGACAGATGGTAATGTTGGACGTTTGTCCGTCAATCACGCTGAACGGATTTTGATTACAGGAATTTGGTTTACAGGCAGGGTATTGGCTGACTTAGACAATTTTATTTTGCTTTTTATCCTGATTAAATGCTCGCATGGGGTAAAACAGGCATCTTGAAAATCGTCAAGTACGCCGAAAGTACATATTATATGTTTTTATATCCTAATTCCACGACTTGGTTTGGGAATCGGCTTTTATTGGAAAAGGCTGTAGCTAACTGATACTCTTTCAAGTTTGTTTTCATTTCATTATGTATTTTTTGGCACGTGGCAGATATATCGTGTATTTTTCCTCTTATTCATTTATTTTCCTGCTCCTCGTTTTAATTAAGTTTGGGTATGACGAGATAGAAATGATATGAATCAGGTTCCACAAATATTTGATATTCCCAGCCCAAATCGATTATCAACTACAATAAGGGGACGCGAATGTCCCATTCTTTTATAAATAAATTAACACTTCACTGCTGCGGGTAAAAGCACGTCAGAAAACACTTTGCCGGTCTGACGGACCCTCACATTAGGGAAAAGACATGGATATGACACTTCGAAAAACAAAAATAACTGCGTTACAAACATAAAATATGTATTATATGAAAAAGTATGCATAAAATGATCAAGGGGCAAAAGTCTTTATTATTATGTAATTTAGAAAAGTAGATACATTAATAAATATTGATCAATAGATGTCAATCAAGACTATTATTATTATTATTTTATTGGATCTGATAATTTTATTTTTTATGTGATTCTGATAATCCTTAATCTATTATTAGTGAAACATGGATATTTATCTTAATAATGATTATTTAAATAATAATTCTGGATTGGATTAGAACGACGAAGATTTCTGTGCATCCATAAGAAATCCTTAATACGAATTATATATAGACCAATCATCCGTGTGAATCCCATAAAAGTTGTATTTACGAGTAATTCATCTTTAGTTGAATAAGGATACTTGAAAGAATCCTCAGAAAAAAATAAAAAAGTTCCCGACGAAGCCGCTTACGGAATCAATTGATAGTTTTATCAGGGGCCTGGCAGACCGTATTAATGTAACGGGTTAACTAAGGTCCTTTGTAGTAAACAAACATATCTATGTCTATCCGAAACCTATCTGATAAAGCAGTATTATGCCGTTACAATAAATGATTCAATTTCCTTTACGCAAGTATCGGATCCACTTAAGTATTATGAAAGTAATAGAAGAGAGGGAATAGTTTTCTTGCTGACGCTCCTTTTACGATAATGACAGAAAACGCGGTCCAATATCTATAAAATATTACAACCTCGTACTTCGACCGGGTCCGGTTGCCCGGCTCGACCGGACCGTCCGTAGATTTGATTGTCCGAATTAACTTTAACCGGGTATAGTAATAGATGGAATATCGGTGGGTCGTTTCAAAGCCACGCCGCTGTCATGATTTGTATTGCGGAAAATATGCTTACGCGAACTTGGACGAATGTATCTAATACATTGTTGTGAGTATTGCTACTCTACGGTACAGTTGCGGTTACGGTTTAATAAGAAAGATCTCTTTTTGCTGGCTACATTGAAGCCACAATGAGAACTCTAGTTTATGTTATCTTTGTTCCTTGATTACTTGAAGTAAACTTTGTGGGACAATTTTTTTTTACATTCTTCTTTTTAAACTAAGCTTAGTTCATCATACTATTCAGATAAAGTAAAAAATACATAAGCAATTTCCTCGCGGTTACTAAGTCATTTTAATGAAAATATTATAAAACTAGCGGCCCGCCCCGGCTTCGCCCGTGGTACTTGTCCACTATTAAATGGATGATATTATACATAAAAACCTTCCTCATGAGTTACTCTATCTATTTAAAAAAACCGCATCAAAATCCGTTGCGTAGTTTTAAAGATTTAAGCGTTCATAGGGACATACAACATACAACATGACAGAAAAAGCGACTTTGTTTTATACTATGTAGTGATAAAACGGATTTACCATTTTCCTGGGTTCTATGCATACCGTCATCGCAATTTTTTTGACGGTGTATCCTTTTTATTACTGTGTACCTTTTTTGACGCGTTACCTACTTATATATTTTTTACTGCTTAGAGTTCAGTCGTGACGTTTGCGAGTTTATCGTTACCTTGATAAGAGATAAATAACAAAAAATCCATGTAAGAGGCATGTTAAAACAATTTTGTGCACCACTGAATTGTCAAAAAAAAAATGCAATCTCATAATTAACGTCCACCAACAACGGCTTCTAAGTCACCAATGACACATGCATCACTCCTCCGGATACGGTCCTAATCAGGTGTATCGCTCACTAATGATGCCATCTCCGCCGAGGTATACAACCGTCATGCTTACTAATTCTCTGCTTTCTTTGCTAAGAGAAAAACGACGTCAAGCCATTCCAGATTCACGCTTTAACAGTTATGTGCATACCAGACTAAATTGTCAAAAAATGTGGAAAACCATTAATTACACCTCTTCAATTAACCTCTATTGCCGTCACGCGGGCTAAGTCACCAGCGACACATGCATCACTCCCCCGGATACGGTCCTAATCAGGTGTATCGCTCACTAATGATCCCTTCTGCGCGCTAATCTAGTTCCAGGCGGTTCGAGGGACGGGCCACTTTTTCTCTTTAATCCCTTCTCAACTGTCCCCTCATTGCCAACTAGGGGGCAGGTCTTTTCAGTCTACTACGTCACTACAAGGTGACAAATTAGGATGTAATATCGGAACAATTCTTCATTAATGGCTTGGCAAGCAATCACAAAAAAGAGGAAAAAAACCTAAGTAGCTTTTTCTGACACGATACCTTCTAAAATGTTTTGACCACTGCAGGATTCAGCCGTCATGCTTACTAATTCTCTGATTTCCTTGCTAAGAGAAAAGGACGTCAAGTCATTCCAGAGTCATGCTTTAACAGTTATGTGCATACCAGCCACTGAATTGTCAAAAAAGGTGGAAGACCATCAATTGCCGTCACGCGGGCAAAGTCACCAGCGACACATGCATCACTCCTCCGGATACGGTCCTAATCAGGTGTATCGCTCACTAATGATCCCATCTGCGCGCTAATCTAGTTCCAGGCGGTTCGAGGGACGGGCCACTTTTTCTCTTTAATCCCTTCTCAACTGTCCCCTCATTGCCAACTAGGGGGCAGGTCTTTTCAGTCTACTACGTCACTACAAGGTGACAAATTAGGATGTAATATCGGAACAATTCTTCATTAATGGCTTGGCAAGCAATCACAAAAAAGAGGAAAAAAACCTAAGTAGCTTTTTCTGACACGATACCTTCTAAAATGTTTTGACCACTGCAGGATTCAGCCGTCATGCTTACTAATTCTCTGCTTTCTTTGCTAAGAGAAAAACGACGTCAAGCCATTCCAGATTCACGCTTTAACAGTTATGTGCATACCAGCCACTGAATTGTCAAAAATGTGGAAAACCATCAATTATACCTCTTCAGTTAACCTCCATGCCGCCATGCGGGCTAAGTCACCAAGGACACATGCATCACTCCTCCGGATACGGTCCTAATCAGGTGTATCGCTCACTAATGATGCCATCTCCGCGCTAATCTAGTTCCAGGCGGTTCGAGATACGGGCCACTTTTTCTCTTTAATCCCTTCTCAACTATCCCCTCATCGGCAACTAGCGGACAGGTCTTGTTAGTCTATTATGTCACTACAAGGTGACAAATCAGCGTGTCGTATAGGAAACATTCTTCAGTGGTGCATGTCTGCGTATGGCTTGGCAAGTAACCACAAAAAGAGAAAAAAAAACCTAAGTAGCTTCATCTGACACGATACCTTCTAAAGTGTTTCGACCACTGCTGAATTCAGCCGTCATGCTTACTAGTTCTCTGATTTCCTTGCTAAGAGAAAAGGACGTCAAGCCATTCCAGAGTCATGCCTTAACAATAATATGAATACCATTCTCTGAATTGTCAAAAAATGTGGAAAACCATCAATTGCCGTCACGCGGGCTAAGTCACCAGCGACACATGCATCACTCCTCCGGATACGGTCCTAATCAGGTGTATCGCTCACTAATGATCCCATCTGCGCGCTAATCTAGTTCCAGGCGGTTCGAGATACGGGCCACTTTTTCTCTTTAATCCCTTCATTAGCGCATGTCTGCTTAGAGCTTCGCAAACAAACGGCTTAATCCTGTTTCGTAAACTGCCAAATTGTGCATAGTTATCTATAGCTTTGCCGCGTTGCCTTTTAATTAACAAGTTTTTTCGTGCTTAAGAGATAAAAGCGGGGTTATATAAAATGAAGTAAAGGTTTTATCGATATTACGTGTTTGAGAAACTCATGTATTTAACTGAGAGAAATAGAAATATTTGTGTTGGAAAGAATAAAAACTTGAATAAAGATTCGTAATACGATTTTTATTCTTATAACGCTATTTCAGTTTGTCGAGAACTCTGTTAGCTTTAAGTATAACAAGAAAAACAATAAAACAACGAACTCATAGGCAATAATTACAGTAAGGTTAACTATTTATTAGATGTAGTTGAATGTGTTGAGATTTAAAACCAAAAATTGTATTAAGATTTTCTTTTCGTTTTTTAGACATTGAAGATTGAAGATAATAAAATATAAATCACAATATGAGCATATAAGGAAGTAAACATTCCTTGAGTTATGAAGACGTGCGGAACCATGTATTATAAGTAACCTTTAAATTGACTTCACAGAGTATGAGTTTCTTGGTAAACTTATAACGACTCCATTTTTGGGTAAGATGGATATGAAAAAGTATTACTTTTCAACAGTATTCTTGGAATAAATACAATGACGATACAGGCTCGTGGTAAGTGACTAGGTTATAAACAGGTTAAAATTAAATTACATCTTTCATAAAAAAAAACATTAAACAAACATGTGCCCTTAGCGTGGATCGAACCCGCGACCCTCGGTTTTGTAGCCAGAGTCTCTGATCACAAGACCAACGGGCCGTTCCAAAGCCACGAACTAGTCCTAATAATTTACGATATAATATACTCCTAGCTGCTCGGCCAATATTTTCCGATCAGCCAGGAACGCGGGATAATATCGTGCACATGGAAACACGGATACAATTTTCTCGGCATGACCCGGGACTTGAACCTAGAACATATTGGCCGGCTATCTATTTAAGAGCAAACAATCTACGGCATCGCTGAACTTTATTATATAACTAGCGACCCGCCCCGACTTCGCACGGGTGCAACTAAGTTTATTAGTGTTTCTCTACTATATTATACATGTATTATAGATAAAAACCTTCTTCTTGAATCACTCTATCTATTAAAAAAACCGCATCAAAATCCGTTGCGTACTTTCAAAGATTTAAGCATACAAAGGGACATAGGGACGGAGAAAGCGACTTTGTTTTATACTAAGTAGTGATGCAAACTAACACTTATGTTTCATAAATGTAAAAATTTGTTTTGATGTTTGTCCGTCAATCACGCTGAATCTATTGAACGGATTTGATGTGTTATAAAGGCAGGGTATGGGCTGACTTAGATAATAGAAAACTTTTTATACGATTAAATAGTCCCATTGGACAAAACAGGAATCTTGAAAAAGCGTTCAAAGCCGTGGGTAAAAACTAGTTCATAATAATAAAAAGTCTCCGATAATTACTACAGGTTCATAATAATTGTCTGATAACTTGACTGCTTGTCCATCAAGCGATAAGCATTTAAGTAATTAAACAAAAACACATCAATAAAAACGTCAATTACTTCGCTACCAGTTAATTTATTTGATGGATAAAAATCGATTTACGATAAATTGTATGGTTTCGTATCATAGATTAATAAGATCTACTTTTCGAAATATGTACTTATCTGGAATGAGAAATAAGAACAAAACCTTACTGTTAAATAAAGATGTAGCTCATTTAATATTTAATCACTGTTTAATTCATCGACATATTTACATGAATGAAATCAACAATCAAAGCGTTGCTCGGCAACGGGAACCGTCCTTGTCACTGGTATGTGACACACCTCGGCGGCGATTCCTAGCTGCGGCACCAGCGGTGCTGCCAACAATTGATCGACGTGTCGGGTCCACGTAAGACCACTGTCTGTCTGAACCTCATAATGTAAACGGCCGATGCGTCGCAATATTGTGGCGAATTCCCAGCGAATGTGCGGGCTGCTGTAACTTCGTGCCTGGACTCTATCGCCGACAGAGAACTCCCTCGTACCTGGGCGAATCGTAGCTGCGGCCCTTCTGGAAGCAAGCGCCGGATACAGCATGGAATGTAGATGCGTCCTGATATCTCGGCCAAACATAAGTTCATAGGGCGACCGGCCCTGCTTATCCGGCGTACGCCTTAAACGGCATAATATCGTCATGATTTTATCAGAACCACTGCCTCTCTCCCCCTCCATAGCTCTTAAAGCTCTTTTCACGGTCTGGACGCTCCGTTCTGCCTGTCCATTGGTAGCCGGGTGATAAGGGGCAATCGTTCTGTGAGTTGTTCCACAATCTGTTAGGAAATTCTTGAAATCTTGCGATGTGAATTGGCGGCCGTTATCCGAAACTAATATATGAGGTAATCCGAATGTACAGAAAATTTCCTTTAATTTGTGTATACACCATGAACTGGTTGTGGTCTTGGTTGGGATTATCTCAACCCACTTTGAGTAGGCATCCACGATTATAAATAAATACTGGCCCATTATAGGTCCCGCAAAATCTATGTGAATTCTTTGCCACGGCTTGCTCGGCTCTTCCCAATGGTGTAGGGGTGCCTTTTCCGGTGAATTCTGTTGTAATCGGCATGATCTACAGGATTTGACTACCTTTTCTATGTCTCTGTCAATATTCTTCCAGTAGACATGGCTGCGTGCGAGTAATTTCATTTTGAGGATACCAATGTGGCCCGAATGAAGTTCTTCTAGTACATGTGTGCGTAGCGTTTGGGGAACTAATATTCTTGTGCCCTTTAAAATGCAATCATCCTGTAAAGTTATTTCATTGTCATTGTAACCGTAATTTTTCACTGAACGTCCTGTTTTTAAGGCTTCTAATAGTATGTTGAGTTCTGTATCTTTCATTGTTTCACGTGCGATTATTTTTGGGCTTATTTGTAATTGATTAATTTGTCTTAATTGAAATGCCGTATGTTGGTCTACTGATTTTTCTTTCACACGTTCGACCGGGAATCTGGATAAGTAGTCTGCATTACAATTTTTTGCTGCAGCTCTATATTCAATATTATAGTCAAAACCAGATAGAAAGTGTGCATAATGGAACAGACGCATTGTACTCAGTGCTGGTAGGGTCTGTTCTGGGTGAAATATAGACGTGAGTGGTTTGTGATCCGTGACAAGAGTAAACTTCCGCCCATAACAGTAATGAAAAAATTTCTTCAGACCCCAAAATATAGCTGTAGCTTCTTTGTCGATCTGACTGTAATTTTTCTCGCTGCTTGTAAGTGTTCTTGAAGCGAAGGCAATTGGGCGTTCCGTGCCGTCTGGTAGCTTGTGCGATAAAACGGCTCCCAACCCGTTTGGTGAGGCATCGGTGGCTAAGATGACAGCTTTCTTTGGATCGAAATATGTTAGTATTCTTTCGCTTGAAATTTCTTTCTTAATTTTGTCGAAGCTTATCTGACAATCCTTTGTCCATATGTATTTCACTCCCTTCTTTAGTAATTTATTTAATGGATTTGTAATGGATGCTAAATTTGGTATGAATTTATTGTAGTAATTTGCCATACCCAGAAATGTACGTAATTCATTGATATTCTTCGGTGCTTCTGTATTCATAATTGCTTTAACTTTATCCTGATTCTTATGTAAACCATCCTTGTCAATTGTGTGTCCAAGGTAGTTAATGCTACGTTTGAAGAAATGACATTTTTCTTTGTTGACTCTTAGGTTATTCTCCCTGAGTTTCTGTAGTACTGTTCTCAGTCGTTGGAATAATTCTTCTTCCGAGGATCCCTGGATTATGATGTCATCAAAGAAACATTTGACACCTTTAATGTCTTGTAAGAGTTGGTCCATAAATTTTTGCCAGAGACTTGGCGCAACTTTAACTCCGAACATTAGTCTGTTCACTCTGTACGTACCCAAGTGAGTGCTGAGTGTTTGTAGCATGGCGCTGTCGTCGTCCATTTCCATATTCAGGTAGGCTTGAGTTATATCTAAGGTACAGAATAACTGGCCCCCATTCATTTCTGAAAAAATATCTTCAATAATCGGAATTGGGTATTTTTCGTCCTTTATGACCCTGTTTAAAGTCACCTTGAAGTCGGCACACAATCTTATTGATCCATTCGGTTTTACAATAGGTACAATTGGGGTTCCCCAGTCTGATTGTTCTACCTTCGTAATTACGCCAATCTCGCATAGTCTTTTTATTTCTTCATCTACTTTTGGTTTCAAAGCGTATGGAATTCTTCGTGGTTTAATGAATATTGGTTGCGAACCTTCTTTTAGATGTAAGTGGGCTTTATAATTCGGGATCTTCCCCAAACCAGATTTGAAAACAGATGATGCGAATTCTTCGAAAAGTTGGTCTAGTTTAACACCATGATGGGTATCAGTTTCAATTGAACGTATGTCTGCTAGTTCTATTTTCAATTCATTCATCCAACTCCTTCCAAAGATAGGATCAACCTCCTGGTTAATGATGTATAATTTCCCATGAAATGTCTGGTTTTTGTACTCACATTTAACGTATGCGACTCCATAGGGTTTAATTATTTCGCCTGTATACGTTCTCAATTTAATTTCAGTTTTATGAATTTTCTTTGTGATGTTCATGCTTCTGTATTGTTTCAATGACATTGTTGTAAGTGTAGCTCCCGTGTCAAACTCCATCTGTATGTGTTTGTGTTCTATTTTCATTGTAATTATATATTTATCTGAGATTTCGCTTTTTATTAAATTTATTTGTCCCGTACTCTCACTGCTGGTTGTGCTAGTGGAGTCATCTAGTTGGTTGGTTGTGTTTGTTCGACGCAGGCATACTCTAGCTAAGTGGCCCTGTTTTTGGCATTTCCTGCAGGTTGAATTAACTGCCCCGCATTCATTGGCTCTATGGTCTGGTTTTCCACACCTGAAGCATTTACCTTGTAGTTCCTTTATTGTAAGTGTTTGCTTTTCTTTGTACTGATTCTTATGGGGCTGTTGTTGTCGTCTTTGGGTATTGTTATTGTAGGATGTTGTTGAAATTCTGTTCAATGAATCAGTGGCTTGGTGCATGTCATTCGTTATTTTTGAATTTTCCGTTTTCCCCATTTCCATTGCTGTTGCCATTGTGACTAATTCTGAAAACTGTGGGGTGCTTCTATCTTGAATTAATTTAGTTCGTATGTCTCCTTCTTTAAGTCCTCGAATGAATTGTAAGGTTAGAAAACTTTCTGCCGTTGTTCTCTCGCAACTGTGACATTTAAATTCGCAATTAGACGCAAGTCTTTTTAATTCTGATGAGTACCTTGCAATCGTTTCATCCGCTTTCTGCACCCGCGATATGAATTGATGTTGTAGCGCCCATATGCTCGGCTTCGGGTCTATATATGCGTCTAGCATTTTCGTAAGTTCCTCAAATGTTTTTGATAATGGATCGTCGGGTGAACATAGGTGGTATAATTTTTCGTGAAGTTCTGGTGATAATGTAGTTAGCAGAATGTATACTTTCGTTTTTGGTTCAGAGATTTTATTTAATAGTAGGTAAGTTGAAAGTCTTTTTGTGAAGCAATGAAACGTTTCATTTTCTTGGTATGGTTGGAATCTGATATTTATAGAATTATTCATTCTGGGATTTACCTGGCTCGTGTTTGGTGTAATGTCGGATTCACTTCCAGTTCTCGTAGTATTTGATCTTCGAAATGTCAATAATTTTGTTTTTATATTTGTGTAGTTTTCCTCAAAATCGTATCTGTATTCCATTTCTTCCTGTAAATTATTGTCATCTTCGGTTTCTAATTCTATTTGTTCTTGTACATCCTGGAATTTCTTAAATGTATTGTTCAGAACTTCCAGTCTTGACTCAATTTCCTCGTTTGACAAAAATTCGTTCGTATTAATGTAAGTCGTAGTTTTAGTTATAGTACCTTTTAGGCACGATCGTATTCTGATGGATTTTTCTTTATTCGTGGGCATCGTCGCCAATTGTTAAATAAAGATGTAGCTCATTTAATATTTAATCACTGTTTAATTCATCGACATATTTACACGAATGAAATCAACAATCAAAGCGTTGCTCGGCAACGGGAACCGTCCTTGTCACTGGTATGTGACACTTACCCTCTTGTGATAAATAATTTTGTTTTTATTCTAGAACGTATGGACGTATTCGAAACTCTTTTCCATTTCTCAATGCAGATGCATTGAAATAAAACTCTGCATACAAAGACGTTCGAATAATAACTAAAAGTAACAGCCTTTCCGATCTCAGAACATGTACTAGACAAGCAAATCATTAAAGAGCTCCTCTAAAAGTGCCCTCTGTAAGCGGACGGCGGACGGCTCCATTAAAACTTAGATACGACGTCGTACCGCTTAGTGGATGTTACATAAATACTAAAGATTACTTTAAAATGTGCACAGTGCAGCTGAACAAAAACTTATGTTAAAGGAACAGTGGGGCGTTCATTCTGTAGTAGGAGTACCTACGTACATATACATACTCGTATGTAGATGTGTAAAGTGTTTGACTTCTTTGGTGTCCCTGTGTAACTGTTGTCTGGTATTCGTGCTAAACATGCTCAATTATATTTCAGATGACGACCCACTTGGTGTAATGGTCAAGATGTTGCCTATTACGCAAGAGGTCGCGGGTTTGATCCCCGCACAGGACAAACATTTGTGTGCATGAACATGTCTGTTTGTCCTGGTCTGGGTGTTATATGTATCTATTTAAGTACATACATTTGTAATACCACAGTTGATTCTGATGTCTGTAACACAAGTGCTTAAGCTACTTAACACGGGGTCAGATCAATGTATGTGATGTTGTGAAAAAATAAATAAATATTTCATACTAGCGACCGCCCACGACAACGTTCGCGTGGATTTCGGTATCCGCACACGAAGTGTTATATTAGCTTTAAAGCCTTCCCCAACAAATGGATCCAACACTTAATTATTTTTTCAATTCAAACTCGAATAAGAGCGTTCAAACAAACACAACAAACAAACACTTCAGCTTTATTTTATTAATATACAAAAGGATCTATCGTTGTAAAGTCTTTAATTAACAACTGATGTGCTATGTCCTTGCTGGTGAGTTAGATTGCCAGAGCTCAGTTGGGAAGGTTATGGGGTCTTAAAGGTAGGCAACGCATCTGCGATCCTTGTGCGGTTGTTGATGTCCATGGGCAGCGGTGATCACTAGCCATCGGGTGACCCACTTGTTAGTTGGTCTCCATAAAACAAATACATTTTACAATTTTTGTATATTTTTATTTTAGCATATAAATGCTTTACCTTTTAACTATAATGTTAAAATTAGAAACAAAGAAAAATTCATCGGATCTCGTGGCTCAGGCGGGAATCGAACCCAGCGCCTCTTGCAATCCGGGCAAGAGGCGCTGGGTTCGATTCCTGCCTGAGCCACGAAATCCGATGATTTTTTCTTTGTTTCTAATTTTAATGTTTTACAATTTCTTTGGCACCTACATACATTCTACATCTTTTGTTTATACTGTTCATTTTACAACTGGTGTCTGTGTTCAGAGACACAGTCACTTCCCTTAAATCTCAGACACGGTCGTTGTTCGGAAATTGAAATTTCTCGTGAGCGGGAAACCATTTTGTGTCAAACAAGCTCGCATATTCTATTACGTCGATTAGGTACAAATGGAACAGAAATTATTTGTTGCTTCAAAAACTCGACAAAGGGTTTGTTTGTCTGTTTAAGGATTGAAATTGATACATTATCTATTATCTCAAAACGTCACATACACTGCCTATACATACGTACATTGATTTTACTCGGTGTTAAGTGCTTAAGCATTGTGTAACAGATAAAAGTTAAATTTATACTATATACAATAACTTCATCAACATTCATTGTTTTTCTTAGTAAGTGGTCAATTGAATAAATTTATAACAAATTGTTTCATGATAACTCTTTACGCTTTTGACGTTGATTGTCGAAGAAAATAGTTACTTTATTCTTAATTAAATTCGAATACCTCAATTCTTCTTTTATAAATTACCGGAATAATTGTATTACATATTTCAAGCACTCTGTTTGTACTGAAATGTTTTAAACTGAAACAGCGCGGTCTTAAGTTCCAAGAAAAACTCGTTGTAAGTTCAAGAATAAAGTCTAAGAGAACTAATCCGCTACCAAGAAACGTGAACACTTGATTATGATAAGATTTAAAAAAAAAAAAACTTCTAGAAAAAGAAATATCAGTTGCTTTTTAGACGCAAGACAAGATTACAAGGAATTATTGGCGAGGAAGCTGAAATGAAATTTAAAATATGACATTGAAATAAAGTTTCCGTACGAACGGCCACGTAGAATCGACGCAATATTCGATCTTTTAGGGTCAGTCTATCTATAAAAAACACGTAATTTATAATTCACTAGCGGCCGCCCGCGACTCCGTCCGCGTGAATTTCGATTTCCGTAATAATTTTTTTACGACCTCACATTAGAAACCTCAAAAATTGTAGCCTATGTGTAATTCTGATGTATAAGCTATATTGTGGTAAAGTTTCATTCAAATCCATTCAGTAGTTTTTACGTGAAAGAGTAATAAACATCCATACATCCATACTTACAAACTTTCGCCTTTATAATAGTAGTAGGAAGTAGGATAGTAATAAGTCGTCACTATCATACACATAATATTGGGCTGCTTTCATGGCTATCACGTACTGGCTTTGTTCGAGGGAAGAGACAAGGTTTCAAGGAATTATTGGCGTATTAAGATAAAATTAAATAATGTTACCCAACGCCTGGGCACGTAGAATCTACGTTCATGCTAAATTAAATCTACTACGGTCACCGTCTTTATCGAAAGACTTCCGATAGTGTTTTGCATTTTCCGGAGCAATGACCTTGAACATCTTAGATTCAGTTAGCTTCCAACCGTATCTGTATGGTCAATACTTTTTTAGTCTATCTAGTCGTCACTATGAATTTAATAATCTAATTTAAATTTTTTCACATAAAATAATACCTTGAACCAACACGCTCCTTGCCTTAATACAAACTAAGCTTTTAGGGAATAAGTAGAAATGGTACATATTATATACATACCTATTCAAATAAAGTTGTAAGTTCCCAAGACATAATTCCTGTTTCAACACGGAATAAACACACTGGGCGGATTAAATGCGACCGAAGTTCGGTGTGTCTGCGCCTGCATTTTATTTTCCATAGACAATGACACTGTAATTTTGTAGAGAAAATGGACTTCGACTTCGGTCGCGTAATTTCAGCCTAGTGTGTATTAAACGTCTGTCATGTTCTTTTATTCGAAATATTCACCCTAATACACATCAAACCCATACTAAGAACTTCATTCATCATGCTACAAATTGCCAATATAAACTTCTTCATTCTATATTTTCATATTAACTTTTACACTACCATTTTTACTTGGAAATATTGTGCTCATGATCAACTTTTTGCCAACACCTCTCCTGAAATGGATTTCTTAGTATTCCTTTATTTAGAACTTCTTTCTAGAGAAATTCAACTCACATCTCAAACTCACATCTTCAACTTCAGAATAGGAATACTAACAGCAATAGAACGTGTAATAGAAACGAGTTGATTTTAGTTGGATTTAATCCGTTTGCACACTTCACATCCGCTACGGATAGAGTGAATCAAACGGATACTCACGATAAATACTTTGTTAGTATTTCCTTCGAATGGAATAGATATTTTCCAGCTAACAGATTTGTTTTAGATAGACGTTATTCAATTATAAAGGATGTTACAGAGAAAAACAAATGAGAAATAGTGCTTTTTGATGGTATTCCATAACAAAGGCTGAATTACGTTTTTTACAAAAAATATGTTTTATCAGGTTTTGAACTCAAGTTTTGAACGTATTTTTATAAAAATATTTGAATAGACAGCTAAGATAAAAGAGTATACGTAACCTTTTTAATAGAATAAGAGGTTTTCTTTAGTAACCACAGCTCATGATTTGAGGATAAAATTGAAGTATTCTATGTGTAAGTTATGTACAAAATTACTGAAGGCCTTGTTGGTTATTTATCAGGACAATTTTCAATAACTGAATAATTTATTTAGGATTCTTGTACAAGGCACATTTAAAACGGACGCAGTCAAATAGTTTTTCGCATTACCGTCTTCAGATATTAAAGGATTTTTCCTTAGGAAGGTAAGTAAGTGTCGCGGGTTTGTAACCCCGCTAGTTTGCTAATGTTTGTGTGATAAACATCGGCATTTGTACTCGAGTCATGGATGTTAATAATAGTATTTAAGTACTACTAGTACACTTCGACTTTAGTTTAGGGCTAGGCAATTGTTGTGTTAGTCCAAAGACTTTATTTTTATTTATTATTATGTACTCGCATCTCATTTCTAGATGCATCCTCGTAATATCCACTAAGTAAAGCCCACAACATGCAGCATCGTAACAAGTTTCAGTTATTTTCGCAGTCATTAAGTCAGTGTGACGTCACACGCTGATAGCTCCGGTGCACGCAGTTATCGGATTAAGCGCGGCCGCAGCTGGATTGTCCGGTAATGGACACCGTGTACATGAAACGGAACGCAAACTTGTTATTTCGCGTAAATAATGCTGTTTAATTCGGGGCATCTGATGGCTGCGTTCGTTTATTTATTTTTTAATACATCAAATGGATGTAAGTGGTAGATGAAAAATTAACTGGCAATCTTAACTGATTTAATGGCTGCAGAATAACTGAAAATACCTTTGAGGCAGATACGGCAATAACATCCTTTAGGGTGTGTGATCAAGAAATGTTTAGCTTTGCTTGCAATGCAATGGTTAAAAAGCCAACAAACGCTGACCTTACGAACTGAATGTCATAAACATGACTGCAAAGTAATCGAAATGAAGCTTCAATTTCACTTAATTCTACGATGAGTTTACGAAAAAAGGAAATTGTTTCCTCGCCTCGAAAAGCAAAACAAAAAGAACTCGAAACTTATCAACTTTCATCAACACGTGCACATTAAATTCAGTACGTAATCACGAAAATGTGGCCTAAAAATCCCCATTACGGAAAGCAGTAAAAGTTTAAGAAATAATTTCCACCTACGTTAAAGAGGTTCCCGAAATTTCGCCCGTAAAACTCTGCGGCGCGGGCTACATTAACCAAATTGTACAAAACAAACATATCTAATAATTACGCCCGAGGCACCGGCCCTCGCTCTCTCGAATTATGAGACCGCCATAACTTTTTCAATCTGAACTTCGACAATTAAATTTAGTCGAGTCTAAACATTACATTTCAATAAGGAGCGCGAATCGGTTGGGATTTCGTGATGTTTGCCAATCTATGTAATTGCTTTTGTAATTAAATTCGGCGTTCTCATAAAAGCCGACGAAAAATAAACTGATGCCTATATATTTTGATATTAAAATATTTAGACGACGGAGAAAGCTTTGTATTTATTTTTAGAAACAATAGCTCGATTTGTTTTTATGAAAGAATTGTTTATCCATTTTCTAGCGTCGATTTGAGGATCGACTTTAGATTAGTTTTGAGCCTTGATGGAGGTGTGTTAGTAATAGGCATAGCTTTGTTAGACGTACTAAAGCTTGCAAATAATATCTGGTACAATACTAAGGCACACAACTGAATTATTTAATATACTATTTTTATTAGAATGGCTTTTATATTAGGGAATTATTCAAGTCTTTTTCTATTTGGTGAAATTCTTTCCTGACCATCATAATAGTGATTCACGCCAAATGGAAATTTTAAGTTTTGAATATGCCATGTTTATCATGACAAGTGATGATGACTATATACAATAACAAGACTAAATACAACAACTTTAAAATGGTTTCGCGACGAACATGTTAATTCATACTAATGTATTTCTGCAAGTTGATTTACCAAATTTTTTTTGCACTTCTTTATTTAATTTTCTTTTTTACCTTGCGAATAAACATTTTTTAATGTACAGAAAAGAGATCCATTACACCCGGCAACTACTTAGATTAATATAATTTGAGTCGAAAGCCTTCTTACATTGACTACAAAAGAGCTGCCATGATAAATACGATAAGAATATAACAAGAGGGAGGCCTTTCAAAGAACTTGTAGCATATATCATTAATCTTTACATTACAAATTCATTCGGTAAGAACTCACTCACTTGGATTAAGCAGAATTATAAATGAAGTGTCACGAAAGTGCTCGCAAAAACCGTGAAAGGAGGAAAACCTCGGAGCAAGGGTGGGCGCGTCAGTTTTTAACTGGGAATAGGCGGTGAATATTTCCGATTAAAATGTGGGCCGCCCTTGTTTTGTGACTTATCTGGCGCTTCGGAGCGGCATATCTGCTTGAGATGGGTATTTTGCTAATGTAAAAACGGGTGAATTAGATTTATTCCTGTCTAAGTTTTTGTATTTACTCATTTGACGATCGAGATACTTTTGTTTGTACAGTTGTCGAAGAATAGCTGAATTGTTTTCTAGTATAACTTTGACAGAAAAAAAAACAGTACTCTTAAAAAAAACATTTTCCTAAATATTTGATTGTATTCTTTAGTTACAAAAATATATTTTGATTACTTTCAGGACAAACATGAACTATTATTTTTATTACAAATGGAATCCATAGAAACCTCATTTGTTATTTAAAATCATCTTCATAGTGTGAATCTATAATATCGAAACCTCTGAACTTCAACCCAATATTACTTCTACCGAGAACTACATTTCAATTTATGCAATAATCTTCCTCAGATTTAAATCCCTCGGAAGTGTGAACGGCAAAGTTCAGGAGACGCTAATTTACAATCTGCCATCGTTATTGAGAGGAGGTCGAACGCAAAAAGAGGCCGCGTCGGCAGCCGCCAACCTTTTGTCGAGGCACAACGCGCTGACAGCCACTCGGTCCGTTCCGATTTGTATGTAGATAAATGGAAAGACGGCATTAAATCGATTCGACGCAAATGTTGGAATACAGAGATGGAATTAATAGAACGCGGCTATTGACTCAGCTCGGTTGATAGACAGCGTAACTTTGTAATGATGTTATGAAGAATTTTTGAGTTTGGAATTACGCGGAATGTTGTTCTACCTTGCGTTTATCCAGGCAACATTAATAATTGACACAAGTGTACGTTACGACTGTGGTCCTGATTTGACAAGTCTAGTCATTACTTTGGAGCTATTGTCATCCGAACTCCATAGCCCTTAGAAAGGAAACTAGACTTGTTTTGGACAAAAATCGAAAGCAACAGCTTAACTTTCCTTCCGAAGCTTGACATTATCATTCTTATCAGACAATCAGGTGAATCAAGCCTGCAATATCCTAACTAAACTGAGAAAACCTTCATAAAGTGAAAGTGTTCCCCGCGAGATTTGAACCCACGACCTCCGATATTTTTGAGCCTGAGGTGTGGGCCTGTGGTTACAGCTCTGAGGCTCTAACCATAGCTTCAAGGAGACAGAGTTGCTGGCAGGCAATATTTGGAATACAGTGAAATGGAGTTAATACAGCTCGGTTGTTGACTCAGCCTAGCAGATAGACAGTGTAACTTTGTAATACCGTTATAAAATATTTTTGAATTTCGAATGACGGGGAATATTGTTACGCCTCTGTTTCTTTTCTTGGCCAAATTCAATCGTGTTTTGTTGTTTTTACTTTTGATAGGTTGAACTCGACATCATTTGGGAGTAGGAAGCATTTCATTGACGCTTGTAAGGTAAAAATGAAAAATATGGGAAGAGCTTGGAATGAAGTTTATAACTTTATTAGAGCTGATAAAGTGCGCTTTCTTTTATAACAGGATATTGAATATTCCAATTATGCCAAAAATAATACGAAACTTATTTTTAGCGTAAGCAGGAAATAATTTGTTATTTTAAAATGGCACAAAGGGTTGGTAGCGTAATATTTATTTCTGAACATGAACAGCGGTTTCATCCAGTACAAATAAATTGAAAATATCATGTAGTGAATTTTTTGACATGCCAAAAACTAAAACGATATCGGAGTCAAAAGATCAGTGTGTGCATAGTGCAATATTTGCTTTCCATTCGAGCCTCTGTGTTTTTAGTTTTTCAATAAATTGATTTGCTGTCTATTCTGCCCGTGTAGTCGTATATGGACAGAACTCGTTTATGTTCGCTTTTTATATAAGTTATCACTGCATGTCAACATTCAGTCATGTTAATCGAGCCAGGCAGGAAACATGTTCTAGCTTACTAAAGTATCAGCTTGTCCAAGCAAAGACCTCATTTAAATGATGTTTCGTGATAAAGATGGGTAATGGCATGGCTGAATTATCTCGCTTGCCAATTGCGATGCCGATTGCTGGTCACAAACCCACGCGGGCTTTGTTCGGAAAAACCGGCACAACTTTGGCCCGGCCCGGAAGTCGAATCCTAGACCAAAACCACTGGACAATGTCGATGTGATCTAACTTAAAATAATTTTATGTATTTTATTACGTAAATACATAGACAGACAGTATACAGCTGTAATTATTCTATTTGAGAAAGCAAACGTATTTTTCTGTTCAAATAATATATAATTATCACGTCTGGAACCCCGACGGGTTAGGTGTTATTGGCACCAACTATACCGACAACTAGTAATTTATAGACAAGCAATAGCATAACACGCCACAGGCTAAGTTTCTATTTATATAAACTAGCGGCCGCGCCGCGACTCAGTCCGTGTGGATTTTGGTTTCCGCACACATGGACTATCCAACACAAAAATATGTTTCAAATTGAGTTCTTGAGATTAGCGCGTTCAAAAAACAGACTCATCGGCTTTCTTATATAAAAGTATAGATATCAATGAAGTCAATTTGAATTATGAAATTAGGAGGAAAAAAAACAGATTGCATGTTTTGAGTTTTGAGCGCTAATAAAGTATTATAATTGTGAAAAAAAGTGCAATTTCAAAAACTTTAATTATTTCCTCATTTTTCCTTTTTATAAGATTTTTTCGGTGTAGATGTTTTAATTATATTATTCATCGAAATATCGTCAGGTATTTTCAGCTCAGGTTTCTCAGCATATCGCTAGCTTTATTTTAGCTAAGACTAAACGCAGTAAGTTTTCTATAAATAACAGAAGACTTGTAGGTAAGAACCATCGCAACAGACACCAGACATTATTCCGTGAAATAGAAGCGTGTGTAAGCAATTCTGTATTTCATGGAAGGGCTTGTATAATTACTGTGTTGTGAAAGCTAACAATTATTATTGACTGGCTGCCAGCGGTTACGAGCTTAATACTTAAATTCTATTTGCATTCTGTTCCTGGTTTAAAATTAAAATATGAAAATTCAACTTTTAGGATATATGTAAGTAAAAGTAAAGTAAAGTATCAGCCTATTAATATCCCACTGCAGGGCAAAGGCCTCCATCATTTGAAATCATGTTTTCGTTACAAAGATGGGTTTTGGCTTAATCACCACGCTTGCCAAATGCGGATTGGTGATCACAAACCCGGGCTGTGTTCAGAAAAATCAACACAAAGTTTGCCCGACCCGGGAATCGAACCCAGGACCTCGAGACCAAGGCCCGGTACTTAAACCACTAGACCATCGAGGCGTAATATATGTAAGTACTTAAATTAAATAAATGATATTTATACATACCAACATGATAGTATACGTGTGTTTTGAGCATTAGGATCTCTCGAAATGTTAAACTTAAATAACGTTCAAATATTAATTTTGCAAAGCATTAAATTGATAAGAAGACCCAGATTACGTCGTTTGTTAGCCTTCCAATATGAAAATACAATTAACGCACTATGTTTGCTTTTGGTTTACTATACACCAAATACATATTGACAAAATATGTGTTTTTAAATATTTAATTTAATTTAAGTCATTTATTAAAGATTTCGTAACATCGGGTGCGAAATCGCATGAATGCTGTATTTTATTCAGCCTTTGGCAAGCAATCGGTATTGACCGCTCATAAAAAGGTATTTTCATTTAATTTGCCGGGGCTATGAGGATCCAGTTTATTGGAATGAAACGGTAATTATACAGTGTTTTAAATACCTTTTTAAAATTATCTTTCCCAGTGCCGTACGCATTTCAATTAAATAATAAATATCGATTTATCTACATGTGCAATCGCTATAGTTTTTTCATGAAATTAAATGTTAAGGTATCTCTAATGTATGTTCTCACATTCTGAAATCTCAAAAACCTTTTTAAAAAGTTAAAGAGATTAAGGAGGCCTAAATGGGACCACTTCTTATTAAATATACATTTTACATTCAGATTTAATTTATCTTAATGTTCACTATCAAAAATTAACCTAAATGACATTCAGAACCACGATTATTAGCATAAAGGATCAGATACACAAAAAAGTAACAGTCACATAAAATAATATAAACAGAATTGTGCGATAAACGTGCGAACAATATCGAAACAGAATTTCAGTAACAAAGCCTCTATTCGGCCAGTAATTCTTTATCAAACTGTGCAAAAAGATCCAACCGGTTTTATATAACCGAAAAACTTTTTAAAACAGTGTCGAACATAAAGCCAGGTGCACACGAGCCGGGCTAATCGAGTACTGTAATGAATCAAAGGCCGGACGCATAGTTCAGATAGCTTTTTCCAACTACACCTTTTATTTTTGTTCGCAGCAGTCTCGTTAGTCGGATCTGAATTGAAATTATCTTGTTATTTCAATTCTCTCGTTTGAAAACCAACGTTTTGCTTTTCTTTGTGCGGTCGGTAACACGTAAGTCCATTTAGCTTTTGTTCATTTATCAAGTTTCGGAGGGAATTTGTTATTTTCGCAAAATCGGCATTGGAAATGTACATCGCTTTCAATGGCTTCTCGATTGGTTTCATTTTAAAACTTTTCTTTCTTGACGTCAACGCAATATTTTTAAAGCATGATACCAAAAAAAGTGAACAGGAGTTTAAACAAGTGATGTAGGTATACCTACATGCAACTAAACGGGTGAACGAAAAAGTGTCCTGATATTTTGTCACACGAGATAGTTGGTGATGCATGTTTAACAGCATAATATATTTTAATTTTTTTTTGGTTTATGCGGCTTACAATATGGACAATAACGCGTCTTATTCTAAAATTAAATAAATTCCTCCAACAAACACACTAATTGCCTAGCCCAAAACTAAGCTCGAAGCTTGTACTATGGAGGCTACGGCACGAAGAGAAATATTTTAATACTTTTATTAACATCCATTACTCGAGTAAAAATGCCGATGTTCATCACACAAACAGTTGCCCCGGGATTTGAACTCGGGAGCCTTGATTTTGTTGCCTAACCACAGGTCCAACGGGCCTATAAAAATACAGTTTTAATTTTCAAACGCGGTTCCATCCGGTTATTTAGCATAACATTTTAAATGCCTGTGCACAAACAAGTTTAACCATGACGTACTATTAGTATATTGACTGAATTTGCAGCAGAGAATATAGTTAGTTGCCCAGTTGTCCGGTCCGTTTGTCATTCGGGACAATCTGACCCAAAGTTTCAATCCGTTTTGGATAACTTTTGAAATGGGAGCCCGAGCAAAATTGGAAGTATTTTGCAACTACGTCCCGTGGATGCTGTTTTCAGAACCCCTATTTAATATCATAAGTATACTGCAGTATCAGTTTCAGCCCAGCTTAAGTGGATTTCGAAAGTTTTATTACATGGGTACATGTGTGGGGGATATCGAAAAATACACTTATTTCTATCGGTTCGTGATACCTAACCTATTAAAGTTTTGTTTGTTTCTCAAGTAGTGTGTTTGCTTGTTTCATTGAACGTGCTTATATCAGAAATTGCTGGTTCGAATTGTTTTTTATTTTTTGTTTTGGATAGTCCAATAGTCGAGGAAGGCTAGTATAACAGTAACACTTTGTGTGCGGAAACAGAATTTTCAGTATTGTGTATGCACGTGTAAGCGACAATAATTCCGTTATAAATAAATAAATATTTCACAAAAACACACATTGTTCTGACAGATATAAGGAACTAAAATGGTATGACAGTATACTTCAATTAATACAAATGACACCCAGACCAGGACAAACAGACATGTTAATAATGCACACAAATATTTGGTATGTGCGGGTATCAAACCTCCGACTTCTTGGTCTAATAGTCAACCTCTTGACCATTACACCAAGCGGGTCAAAATACATTAGCCTATAAGATCAACTAGTCCGTAACGATATCAGTCTTAATCCTATTAGACTACATTAGTTGTTCCGCTCGGCCTAATCCAGGCTATTCCGAACCCGCCGGGATCATCCCTACTTATCAAACATACAAACATACATGCAAGCCCTACATAAAAACTTAAAGATGCTACGACCAATTATTATAAGCCTTCATATAACATGGTTCTTCCATCCCCCATTCCAGCTTAATGTTTCCACTTCCATAATTACAGGCAAACAAAAAGAACCTTTCAATCGAACGTAATCCTAACCATCTTACCTCGAAAGAAAACGTACGAAACACAATAAATGCTATAGCAACATCGCGCACGGTTCTGTTTGACTGAGAAATCAATTTGTTCCACCGTTTTCATTTATGCGATTCGAGCGTTCCCATTTATTCCAACGCAAATTGGAAAGGGACTGACTGAGTTGTCAGCTGTGGCTTATGCACTCCGTCTCGACTTAGAGACAGCGATACAGGGACAGTTTGTGACACACTACGAAATAAATATACTGGCTATTGGATTCAGAATATCTCTTGACGTTTTCTTTTGTTTTCTAGCTACAATTGGATTACGTTGTCAATAAGCTTTATGATTAACCGTCAAATACGTTTGTACACTTATTTGTCTGGTGGTTCATGTATTAGGTCTACGATTGGGTGTGATGGAAATTTGGTATAGAATGAAACTTTCTTCTGTGTTTTATCGTTTTAAGGACAACAGCAAAACACCATCCTCGGTGTTGCACAAGTAATATACGTAAGCAACGTACGCACGTATACGTAGTCAGATAACATAGGTGATACACATTAAAAATCGTTATAAGTATTTTTTTTGTTTTAGGTAGGCAAAGGAATAAGTGAGTTACCTGATGGTAAGTAATCACCGCTGCAAATGGACATCAACAATCGTACAAGTTTCGTAAATGCGTTGCTTGTCTTAAAACCCCATACCTTCCCCATCAGAGCTCTAGTGACCTTACTCACCAGCTGAAACATAGCAGAACAGTTACAAAGTGCTACTTCATTGTGGTATTCTGTAAGGTGGCATGGTAGAGAGTACCAGTAAGCTCTACCTTTTCAAAAAAACTTATAAGTAGTCATTAGTACATACAACAAATTGATATAGTTACGAGTACGATACAAATTGGTTTGCCTAGCAAGTACTTTTTTCTAAAAATGGTAATAAAAAAGTTTTATATAAAAAACCTTTATAATATATATCGAGGCTATTGTTATTCCAGTCTTGTTGTAATTACGATGAATCTGGGGACTTCCGCGGTTGTCAAGAGCATACTTGAATTTTTCCCTGTTTCAGGGATGTCACAACGAACAATACTTTGTTTTTTTTTTTTCATTTTCCTTTGTTCAATAGATTGTCGAAATATAATGTATTGTGTATCGTAATTTTTATTTTTGTTACGTATCTGAAGTTGGTATACTTACATTGCAATTTGCAAGGTTTACTATTTTTATTCGTATTTTCAAAGCAATATTACATATGGGACATAACAATGAAATTGATGTAACTTTGTACGTATTAATTTAATGTACTTTATAAGACACGAGGGTATTACGAGTATTTATCATCAAATTAAAATCGAGTAACTTTAATGTGTCCTTTTCAGTAAACTTTTAATGTTTTTAGGGTTCCGTAGCCAAAATGGCAAAAAAACGGAACCCTTATAGATTCGTCATGTCTGTCTGTCTGTCTGTCTGTCTGTCCGCCAGTCTGTCACAGCCACTTTTTTCCGAAACTATAAATACTATACTGTTGAAACTCAGTGAGTGGATGTATTCTGTGAACCTCAACAAGGTTTTCACACGAAAATAGAAAAAAAAATAAAAAAGTGCGGGGTCCCCATAGTCAGAACTGGAACTCGAATTTTTTTTTTTCATTGAACATATACGTGTGGGGTATCTATGGATAGGTCTTTAAAAATTATATTAAGGTTTCTAATATCACTTTTTTCTAAAGTGAATACTTTGCGTGACAGACCCTTTCAAAGTGGAAAAAAGTGTGTACCCCCCCTCTAACTTCTAAAATAAGAGGATGATAAAACTGAAATAATTATATAATGTACATTACCATAAAAACTACCAACGAAAATTAGTTCGAACGAAATCTATTCAGTAGTTTTTTTAATACGTCAAAAATAGAATTTGTACGGAACCCTCAGTGCGGGAGTCCGACTCGCACTTGGCCAATTTTTTAGTGTATTATACCAAACAACAAATTAGTAAAAGAAACTTCCACAAATAAATATGAACTTATAGCTCAAGATTTTGTTTGTTGTTGTAACAAATAATTATGATGTTTTAACACACTATACACACTATAAAAACATATACTCATGACGGAATTCTAGAGTTCAAAACCTCCTTGTAAGGAATTAATTAAATGTAATTTGTATATAATATAAATTAATTAAACTAAAAAAAATCAATTTCCTTGGTCTTTCAATTACGTGATAACCTTTACCCCAACATCTGTACCCTTCCGTATAACCACGCTAAAATATAAGTCGTCTGACTCGTTTTTTTTGCGGCGGGTAGTGTCACGGATCAGATATCGCTCCGTAACAATTTTAGTTTAAAAATAGAATAAACAGTTTTCTTCTGCTAAAAATAGTATTGACAGGTTCATCTTGACCTAATTATACAGTGAAAGTGTTATCTCGAAAAATAGTCACGTATTTTTTGTGTATTTAGTGATATAAAATTTGACAAGCCAAACCGTGAACAGAAAAAAGTGACAGCAATTCGATACGTTTATGTTTTCTATAAGACGACTAGCAAGTGAAGGGCAATGAAAAAAAACTTAATTTGTGCAGTGATAATTTCGAAATTTGTTTTAATAACACGTATGAACAGTGACTCGGTGCAAAAAAATCCTAAGCAGTGAATCACTTCTAACTACCGTCTTGAATTCGAATTTACAACACGACGAGCCTATAGTTAAATTTCGCCAATGTTGAGTAATGTGTAGTGGTTCAATAAAACGCGCGCTCACGTTACGAAGTCTCAACATTAAATTCCGTGGTTCAAGCCTGCCTCAATGAAAAATCTTTTTGTTATTTTTTGAAAAATCTTTTTGTTATTTTTTTAGTCGTGTGTTGTGTGTGTTGATTAATTAGTGTATTAGTGTAATTTATTTTTAATTTTGTGTTATAATTATATTTTTTGTAGTTTTTTTTTTTTTGCAACGTTTTATATTTTTATATTTTTAATACAGTGCTGTACTAATTGGAGTGTTGGGTATATTAAACCGATTTTTATTATATTTTTTTTTCAAAGTACAGAGATACTTGTCTTAGTACGTCGAAATGACTACTCGCAGCAAAACCTTAACTAAGGACCTGGAGGTCAAACTGCAGTTGGCTTTAAAAGAATTAGATGCAGCCAAAAAAACAATCCAAGACTTGTATCAGGAACGAGAAGAAAGTGAAATGGAGATTAAGAAAATTATAGATAGAAATTCGGAGCTTAAGAATGAACTTGCAAGCATGCACTCCAATTACATAGACGTAACGGGGCAATGTACACATCTTCAGGACATAATAGACTCTTTTCAACAGTGTAGTAACACACATGAGTTGGCACTGAGTCGTATCAATGAATTAGAAATAAGTCTTTGTGAATCCCAGAGGACAGTAAAGACCCTGGAAGAAAGGAAAGACCAACGGGAATCTGAGTCGACTCAAAGCCTATTTCAGGAGCTGTGTGGAAAAAACTTCAAGCAAATAATTCCCACGGTAGACTTGACATCTGACGACTCAATTGCAAATAACCATATTCAATTTAATAGTTCAAAGAAACTGAAGAAATACATCAAAATTAAGAAATTTATTGCGAAGACTAAAAAGATATTAAAGGGACAACACATTATACAAAAACACAAAATTGTAACAAAAGAAAAGTTGTTATTATTGGAACAGCTCAAATCATATAATCAACAAATTAAACAAAATAATGAGTTATATGAGAATAATCGGCATTATCTTAAAAATAAAATAAATGATTTAGAAAAGTCGCTTAAATATACTCAAAATAATTATGAGTTGGCCCAACAGCAGATTAACGAGCATATAAACGCAGCCACTGAATTAGTTGACTTATGTCAATATAATGAAGAGAGACTTGAATCTCTCACCACCAAACACAAGTGCTGCTGCAGTGATGAGATCCATATTGATGAGAATAAGGAGGGCGCTTGCAAACCACAAGCTCCAGTCGAACCGCGAGACTCACTTACCTCGCCCAACACCAATACACACACACAACCACTCAACACTACACCATCCCATTTAGGCCAACAAGTTATTGTTCTGTCTGACAAGATAGGGCAAGGCCTAGGTTCTTTGATTAATATGGAAACAGAAGATAATGTTACAAATCTCTGTTATCCGGGGTCTTCTTATACAGAACTAATTAAAAAAATTGATCATATTAGCTTAAATACAAATTCAATTGTGACTATATTATTTGGGGATAGCAGTAATATAGGAATGCCGGAGATCAACAAAAATATTAAATATCTCCTAAAAATTCAAAAAGAATATGGTTGTAAATTAATTTTAGGTGCATTCCCATATTCTAAGAGCTTAAGTCCTGCTCAAAATAATTTCATTCATCAGTTGAATGTAAATTTATACAATTTGACATGTCGTCATAGAGACGAATTTATATTTTTTGACATTAATAAATTTATTAATAACTTTACATTGACTTCGGACCCTCTGTATCTGACAATCAGATACAAGAAACAATTAGCTAGTTTACTAGTTGATAAAATAAAAAAGAATTGTTCAAATTCAATATCAGTACGCATTAGTAGATTTACTAATAGTTTTTATAATAATATGACTACATCCTCAGATTTAAACTGAGTGTTGAGACAAAAGTCAGGTCTAATTCATTAAATATAGTTCATCAAAATATACAAGGCCTGGCTGGCAAAGATTTAGAACTAGAGTTATTTTTACGCAGTAATGGCATACATATTTTATGTTTATCGGAACACTGGCTTAGGGATGCAGATGAATCTTTTAATTTAAATAATTTTCAATTAGTTAGTGCTTTTAAGAGGAAGACTGCCATAAGGGGTGGCTCTCTTATACTTGTTAAAAATGACATCCAATGTAAGGAACGTAGGGACATAGTAAATTTGTCATCAGAGCAAGTTGTGGAATTATCTTGTGTGGAACTTAAGAGCTTCATAATAGTATGTGTATACAGGCCTCCTTCAGGCGATTTTAACATATTTGAAGTGACTATGGAAGAGGTTTTAAGGAAACTGGACAGTAAGAAAAAATCCATTGTAGTGTGTGGAGATTTTAAAGTTAACATTTTGCTTAATTCACCTATCAGTATTAAATTGGACTCATTATTTAAGTCTTTTAATCTCCACAGTCAGTATCTGGAGCCTACTAGGATAGCTGCTAGCTCTGCAACATGTATTGACAATATTTTCTGTAACTGTGAACCAGTGCAGAAATCAGTCATATCGAACTTAACGTCTGACCACCTAGGACAAATGATTTCATTTAATGACAATGTTAAAAGTGTTAGAATTAGTAAGACTAAATACAGGCCAATTTTTAGTACCCAATTGGATAAGTTTAAAAGTTCTTTGATTCAAAATATACCTAGGATTTCTTATACGCGAAAGGATCCAGACCAGCTGTACACAAACTTTTTTAACTTGCTAAGTAGTGAATTTGATAAAACTTTTCCGGTAAAAAAACGCACCAATAAAGATCATCTGACTTTTGGGGACTGGGCTACGTCAGGCATCTTCAAAAGTAGGAAACGCCTATATGAATTGTACGACATGAAAAGGTTTGATTTAAGTCCTCAATTTATCTTGTATGTACGTAATTATTCAAAAGTATTTAAAAAAGTGTGCATCCAGGCTAAATCCATTTATATTCGTAATAAAATTCTTAAATCTAACAGCAAAATTAAAGCTACTTGGGACGTCATAAGCCTGGAAAATGGAAGAATAAAACCTAGGGACACTTCGTATAAACTTAATATTAACAACGAAGTGCTAAGAAACAATGGGCAAGTTGCCGACGCTTTCGAAGAATATTTCACTAATATTCCCTTAAATGTAACTTCTAAATTAGATTCTTCGCCTTCGAAAGCAATCAGTTTATTGAAGAACAACATTACTGAATGTGATTCCACTTTTAAATTTACTTATATTAATAGTTCGGATATCGTCAAAGTATTCAAATCACTCAATTTAAAAAACACTCGTGATCTGTTTGACATGTCGGTGAAATTCATTAGTCACGTAATACATATTATTGCTCCTTACTTAGCGGATATCTTTAATGAATGTGTTGACACAGGCGTGTTTCCTGATTTGATGAAACGAAGCAAGATCCTACCTCTATATAAATCCGGAAGTAAACAAGATCCCGGTAATTTTAGACCGATATCTATCCTACCCGCTCTTAGTAAAATATTTGAAAAAATAATTAACGAACAGCTTTTAGTTTATTTTGTTCAGAATAATTTGCTCCACTCGCAACAATTTGGATTCACTAGAGGTCGTTCAACCTCTGATGCTGGGGTAGCACTTTTACAGACAATATACAGTGCCTGGGAGAACTCGCAAAATGCTCTAGGAGTGTTCTGTGATCTATCGAAAGCGTTTGATTGCGTGGATCACGAAACGCTTGCTAGCAAGCTTGATTATTACGGGATTAAAGGTGCTAACTTGCAATTAATTGTGTCATATCTCAGTTGCAGAGTCCAAAAGGTAGACATCAACGGCGTTCAATCTTCGGGCTCTTCGATGAAGATGGGAGTTCCTCAAGGTTCCATTTTGGGTCCATTTCTATTTTTAATATATATAAACGATTTGCCTTTTTACGTTAAGGATATTTGCGATATTGTATTATTCGCAGATGATACTTCCTTGATATTTAATTTTGAGAGAAACAATTGTAACTTTGACAATATTAATGAAGCTCTTGCAATGGCATTAGATTGGTTCACAACAAATAACCTCCAACTCAATGCCAAAAAAACTAAATGTATAAATTTTGCTCTTCCTAACGTCAAATCTTTGGACATTAACTTATCCATTAATAATGAGAAACTAGTGATAGTAGATTCTACAATTTTTTTGGGCATTACATTAGATTCAACATTGCAATGGAATCCTCATATTGTCACTCTGTCAAAAAGACTCAGTTCTGCCGTATACGCAGTTAGAAAAATTAGGCAACTTACAGACGTTGACACAGCTCGTCTAGTTTATTTTGGTTACTTCCATAGTATTATGTCTTATGCGATTTTACTTTGGGGAAAGGCAGCAGAAATTAATTCTATTTTTGTACTTCAGAAACGGGCTATAAGATCTGTATATAAACTTAGCGCACGTACTTCTCTAAGGGAGCTGTTTAAGAAAATAGGTATTCTCACAGTAGCGTCCCAATACATATATAATTGCATTTTGTATGTACGTAATAATTTCAATACATTTAAAAAGAACAGTGACGTACATAGTAAAAACACGAGGAATAAACATAAAATTATGATGCCTCGTCATAGACTTGCTAAAGTGTCTCGTTCCTTTTTGGGTCAAGGTATACGTTACTATAACAAAATCCCGGCAAATATCCTAAATTTACCAACTCGCCAGTTTAAGAAAACAATCAAAACTACACTGTTAAGTAAAGGTTATTACTCTACTGAGGAATATATCGGCGATAAAGAAGCATGGAATCAAGCCCTTCACCTCGTAGGATAATTTTGTTACTAATATTGTATTAAGTATTTGACTTGCTTTTTTTATGCAAACGTCGTCATACATGTTCTTTCACTAACAACTAGAGTATAAGTTTTTGTTTTATATAATTGAGTTTTCCGTTACCTGTATGACGTCGTATTCCAGTAACATTTTTTTTGAAAATATTGTATTGAAATGATTGTAGTACTAAATTGGCGATTGAAAAGAGCAACTGACCGAGTTTCTTGCTGGAGTCTTCTCGGCAGAATCAGCATTCCGAACCAGTGGTAGAATCGCATTAAGTATGTTTATTTATATTAGTATATTTTATATATCACCATATATATGTATTCAAATGTATTGAATATATTTTTTTTCATTGTTTTGACGATTCGAAAGTGCCTGTTTGTATGCCTATTTGAATAAAGATATTTTTGATTTTTGATTTTTGATTTTGATTTTGACTGAGTCCGCACGCACGACCCTCGCGTCCAACCAACCGATGACAAATGCCTAATTGAATTTTCAGCCACGATATTGTGGTGTTGTCGAAGAGATTTATATGTACGTTACAGATAATTTTTATGATCCGATATTCTATACTATGTCTAGGTCATTGCAAAGCATTAAATGAATAATAGTTCAGACGATTTAGGCATTCTATTCATTAATGGAATGCTTAAATCGTATTTATCTTAGGTATTTATAGTGTCTAAAATAAAGTATGATAAGTGAATTCTTTGTTTAGCTGGTTAATTTATTTAGAATTAACCTATTATCATTTCAAGACGCTGCTCGCCATATTAAATACGTGCTTTGTATATTCTCTCTTCTAGAAGTTGTTTGAGTAACTCTTATGACTGTGTACTTGTTAGTGAACGTTATACAAGTTACTGTTATAACACACTCGAGACTCATGAACGAATTCTAGAACTCAAAATCTCATTAGCAAGACATGGATTAAATGTAATTATTTTAAATAAACTAAAGAAGAAAACCAATTTCCTTTGTCTTCCAATTACGTGATAACCTTAACCCCAACATCTGTACCCTTCCGTATAGCCACGCTAAAATATAAGTCGTCTGACTGAGTCCGCACGCACGAGCCTCGCGTCCAACCAACCGATGACAAATGCCTAATTGAATTTTCAGACACGATATTGTGGTGTTGTCGAAGAGATTTATATGTATGTTACCGTAAATTGGTGTAATCCAATATTCTATGCTTTGACTAGGCCATTGCAAAGCATTAAATGAATAATAATTCAGACGATTAAGGCATTCTATACATTTATGGAATACCAAAAACGTGCAATAAATTTATGTATCTTATTTAATGATCCGAAACTCTATACCATGTCCAGGTCATTGCAAAGCATTTAATAAATAATTAGTTCGGATGATTAAAGAATTCTATAAACATTTATGGAATACCTAAAACGAGCAGATAATTTACGAAATCTTATCTTAGGTATTCAATATTGTCTAAAGTTAAGTATGTTATAAGCAAATTAAAACTAACCTATTATATTTTCAAGACGATGCTGATGATGAAATTCGATGCCGAAAACTTAAATAAAACAAAAAGCTACCACCTTTCATAAATATTTTTTTCTGCTATTTGTACGTGGACGTATGTTCATGCATACGATTAATTATCTCATCACAACAATAAAAGGTATATTTTCGAAGAACGCATAGGCATTGTACCGATAAACAAATTTTACACATTGCCGGTGACATGTATACTTGGTAGATCGTACTCGGCCAGTTAAATTGAAGGGATAAAAGTAATCTTGCTTGTTAATCCGGTACATGGATAAAGCTGCTCGGCTTCTGAAATGATGTCCTCTGCTTTGTTTAAATAAATTATGTGGCCGTTGACACAAGTTTATCCCTCGTTGATTCAGATACGCACTATAATTTGATCAAATCGTACCTGTAAAATGTCTTTTGGAGTTTACATTGCAAGTTTATATGGTCATTACAGTTGAAAGAAAAGGTTGTTGAAATGTGTTTCTAAACTGAACCTTATTACAGAAATCGTTTTACTTTTAGCATTAATCTAGGTGTTAAACATACACAGGTGTTTTAATAAGAAACGAAGATGATAATAGGCGACAGTATACATAGGTATTTCACAGACCTATTTTAATGTTTCATACCCTTTCTTTAATTTCGTAACATGGTTTTTAGGGTTCCGTAGCCAAATGGCAAAAAACGGAACCCTTATAGTTTCGTCATGTCTGTCTGTCTGTCTGTCTGTCCTGGCTCGTTCTCCGCAGTTTCTGAACCAATTGCCACGAAAATTGGTGGAGAGATGTATAGTGATAATTCAAGAATTGGTTTTTAAAATAATCGAAAAATAATTATTTTTACCCCCCCTCCCATACAGCGAAAAGTAAATTCAAAAAAAAAATCGACTTACCCCATCGTGTGGGGTATCGTTAAAGAGGTATTTTTAAATACAATAAAACTTGCCTTAAAACCATGTGGATCAAACACCCCAGTCACGAGATATATTAATACAAAGTTAAGATTAGAGCGTCCCCCCCCCTCAACTTTTGAAATACTATTACAATAATTCTGAAAAAAATGTCCTGTATACCTCCAAGTAAGCACTTTCAACGAAAACTATAGTGAACTCTGTATCTCAACAACTCGACCAACTTATGACGTGCAGTTGCCCTTACTAAATGGTGTCTTAAGCGGTCGGGCCATCTTTTAGCTACGGAACCCTTTCATGGGCGTGTCCGACACGCTCTTGGCCGGTTTTACTTAATGCAAAATCGAAATAAGAAAGACTTTTTTACACTCATGCAAAATCAAAGTGGCACTGAATAATATAATATCTTCCTTTTTTCTAATTATGACATTCTTTGAGATTTCCATGATTTATTTTCTACTGCGCTCATTGTGTCGAGTATACCACAAAAACAAAAAAAAAAGAAAACATAAGTATACCATGTTTTATTGGGCCAAACATCCGGCTAGCGACCGTCATGCCGGACAAAATGTTTACCCGCATTCGTGATTTTATAAAGCGAGCAACTTAACGCAGATTATTTTGCAGACAACAAAAACCGTGACCCGAATTTGTAATAAGTACACGCTGGTCTCTGGAGAGTTGGAGGACCCTCTAGTTAATTGAAAGAGATCGACCGTCAAGCACCCCGAGTCGAGAGCGAACTAACGTGATGCCTTAGTTCGCGTTTAGTTTACGTGTTAACAATGGCACAGAAAATCTGTTTGATATACGTATTTATATTTATATTTCCGTCTATTACAAACTTTTAATAAAAGTATAGATAAACACGAAGCGGAAAAGAGAGAGTTGGAGTTTTGTGGAACTTCCAATCGAATGAGCCGCAAGCCAGTTGTTTAAAGGTATTGCTTTTGTGGCAAAAATGGGTTTTAACTTAATCACCACGCTTGCCAAATGCGACTGCGAGATGCGATTGTTGATGACAAATCCGGGCTCTGATCGAAAAAACTCACATATTTTTCGTCTGACCCGGGAATCAAACCCAGGAGGTTAATACCCAAGAACCTTATTTATGGCACTGAGTTCACTAGATCATCTAAGCGATCAATATAGAATAAAATAAAATTCATTTTATCACACTTAATCAAGAGTTTTTATACGATAGCGGCATGAAAAGTCTATGAGACTAAACTCTAAGCGTATCTGAGGGCCCTTTAGTTAATTGAAAGAGATCGAGTCTAAACACACCGCGTCGAGTGCGGGCAACTAGCACGGGGCTCCGATTCAACGTATTTAGTTTGGTATTGTGTAGACCACTTTTGGAATCATGTTTTGTTTCAATGCTGGGTTTTATTTAATCACCACGTTTGCCAAAGACGGATTGGTGATCACAAATCGGGTGTAATTTTAAAAACTGACACATGTTTAGTCCGAATTGGGATTTGAACACTACACCTTAATCACTTGACCATCTAGACGATTAATAGAAAATAAAATATGAATTATTAATATTAAACAAAATCCCGCTTGAGCCAACTGATATCGGATAAATTTCCCTTTGTTTATAGCTTTTAATAATATAAATAATAGTACAATAATTTTAAGCATGTAAAAAAATCTTAAAATAAATATCCAAAAAAATGTTTTTTTACTAAAATCCATAAACACACTAAACTGTAAACGTATCTGAGGGCCCTTTAGTTAATTGAAAGAGATCGAGTCTAAACACACCGCGTCGAGTGCGGGCAACTAGCACGGGGCTTGGATTCAACATACTCGTAGTTATTTAAACTTATCGTGGAGAACAGAGGCAATAAAGGTTCTGAAAGCGTATTTAAACAGCCATTAGGAGGTACAATATTTCGATGCTGTTAATGTAATTCATCTTGTAGCGATTATCCCGGTCGCATCCTTGGCCATTTCCTCGGAGTCCAGGGTCCGCCTTGAATGTAATTATTTGACATAATTTGAAAAAACTTTTTTGTATTAACTGCTATACGAAACTTTGACGATAATTGAAACAATTATGCTTTATCATATTTATTTCTCGTCACTACATTACAAATTGATACATTTGTTCATTTATGAACATTATTAATTTCGTCATTGTATTCATATTGTGACGAAATAAAATAAATAAAGTTGAAATGTGGAGTTTCATTTAGGTACAGGTAACGTGTTTTACGTTTGTAAATAAGGTGTCTGCAGAATTCTAATTAAAACTTTTTTGTTAATTGAATTTGCTTTGTACACGTGAAAAGGAACTCCTCTTACCTAATTACATACATACTACACATCTATTTTCTACAGTTAAATCATTTTTAATATATTACGGTCTTAAGTCACCTTCACTATTTTTCCATCTTACAAACTATTTTAGTATTACATTAAAAGGTAACTTGTGAGATTTTAATGAATTAAACCAATTCACTTTAATCCATAAAATCGTAATTTTACTTATATAATATCCTCATTCTGACAACAAATCCACAATAATTTACTTTAAGTTAGTATAAATCATTTAAGTTACCTCTCAAAAAGGCATTCTAAAATAAAGGTTGTTTTGAAAAGGAAAACCCGTTTAAGAAAACATCGCACTTTCTATCCACCGAATGTTTATTCAAATCCGAAATGGACTTCTTTCTGTTATTTTTAATCAAATACACTCGAACATTTGAATGAGAGCGGGTTTTAATTAAACCTTTTTGTATAGCAAACGTTTGGATTCATCTCACGTTCTGTAGAAGTTTTTTAAGATTCTAGCTTGAGTAAAACAACGGCCATTGGAAATGACGGAATACTTAAGAATGCGACAAAAGGCAGGGGAAATTAAAATGTATTTTGAAGATTAACTCTTTGCCAAAACGGAGCATTCATAAAGAGGTAGATTTATATTTTTTATTGAGCTACGAGATGGCAAATATGAACGAGTTACTGAGAGGTACAGTTTTTCTGTGTCACTCATGTGTCATATTTTATGTACATCACAAAAAAATATGACACATGGTATCGAATACGACAGGAAAAAATAGTTTATCTAAGTCGTTAATATGTTTGTAAAATATTCAAATACATAGTTAATTGCATAATAAAAAAAAAATTGTTTAAACCGAATAAATAATATTAAATACAAAAAAAAGTAGCGTAAGAAAAATAAATTATTTTAAATTTGCGTACCTACATATATGATATCTACGGTAGTCTTCTTGCCTCCACACAAAGATTTTATTTCATATTAAAAAAGAACCCTCAGCAAGGCGCTTATTCTTGAAACCCATCGAGAAGTGATCGTAAAATTTACGAGTGACATGGTCAGACTACGTACGTTACACTCGTAACACGATTCACAACCGCTGATAAGCTGACTGTACGCATCCGAACTCGCTATTCGAAGTAACTGCAAGAAGTTTTATGGCTTTCACGGAGCTAAATGTCTGGCCGAGAGACTTTTTATTTATTATCTAAGTCAACAAGGGTTATTGTAGAATTGTACGTTTGCCATAAAGCTAATTTGTTACACTTTAGAATTCTCTGCAGGTTTCACTGTTTTGTGGGCAATATATACAACAGATTGTATAAGAGAAAAAAATTAATGGACTTAAAATATGAGAAGTTACAAAAGTCAATAACACAAATTGTGACCGTTTGATTATTTGATAGGAAAAAAAACTAATTTGCTCTTGTCCTAAGCATACACATAATACAACAATCACTACATAGTATAAAACAAAGTCGCTTTTTCTGTCCCTATGTCCCTTTGTATGCTTAAATCTTTGAAACTACGCAACGGATTTTAACGCGGTTTTTTTTAATAGATAGAGTGATTCAAGAGGAAGGTTTTTATGTATAATACATGCATAATATAGTTGAGAAACACTAATTAACTTAGTTGCACCCGTGCGAAGTCGGGGCGGGTCGCTAGTTAATCACTACATAGTATAAAACAAAGTCGCTTTTTCTGTCATGTTGTATGTTGTATGTCCCTATGCACGCTTAAATCTTTAAAACTACGCAACGGATTTTGATGCGGTTTTTTTTAATAGATAGAGTAACTCATGAGGAAGGTTTTTATGTATAATATCATCCATCAAATAGTGGACAAGTACCACGGGCGAAGCCGGGGCGGGCCGCTAGTAATAAAGAAACGAGTGATAATCAACTAATGTAAATACAACGGTTTGAATGAATCCTTGAATGAATGAATGTAGGGATTCCGTGGAAACCAATTTACATGTGCTGTTGGAGCAAATATTGAAAACGAAAAAACGGTTTTACAGAAAATAATAATATTAGTCCAGCTAGTATGTAAAGTAATGTTAATTCTGCCCTCTAATGAAAAAAAGGGGTTTTCTTTCTACTCGTATGTTATTACCGCACACATGTTAGGAATATTTAAAATGTTTTTTTGTACAAACCAAGATAGTATAAAATGTTATGATTGGGTTACATATACACACATCCCTTGTTTCGTTACTTGTTTTAACAATTTCATTATAGAGCGGTCACGATTAAAATTAAAAATTTAAGTTTTAAAAATAAATAAAAGGGGCCACTAAGATACAGTCTATGCTTAGGATGGGGCCCACCGATTTTGCAAATAAAATTGTTTCTATCTGTTATACTAATGTGTTGTTACGCTTACATCTACATAATATATGCTCGATACATGATGTTTTTTATTTATTTATTATTTATAAATAAAGTCCAAATCTAGCCCATGATCATATTTATACGGATATATATCTACGAGTTTTCGTAGATTAGGTATACTAATATTATAAAGAGGAAAGATTTTAGGATTTTTCGCCCCAAATGTGCATGTCTTTGGTACTCGTACAAAGATTTATCTCCAGTTTATCTGTCGTTTGTATATAATGTGGGATGGGTCCCGTCTAAGAACGATGTCTCAGGTGCCGTGAAAGGGTCCTCGGCGGTTTGAAGTGGGTGGGATAGTTTGGTTAGAATTTAAAAGCGTTCTTTTGTTCATACGAATGGACATTTGGGACGACACATTTGTTTCCAAGTTTCTGGTTTACTTATTATATATTTTATGAGACGATTTTATAGATGGCTTCTTAAGGAATGCTTCAATGTATCTTAAATTAAAGAATTTATTTTTTAAATCTTGGCCTACAAGTTAAAAAGTAAAAATATGTAGAAATGATTTTATAAACATCAGAAAACATAAAATCTACACCACACATGTTCCATGGCATTTCAAGGCTGACCGTGAGCGACTTAAAACATTACTTGATTTAACTCTTCGACAGAAACTTTTAATTACAAGTACCTAGGTATATGTTAATTGTCTTAAACGACTTTATATTGATTATGCTAGCACTCTCGCAATTAGAGAGGTACAAATACAACTAATAAATAACATTTAAATCTTTTACCCACATCTATTTTAGTATTCAAGCTATGTACTACGATTAAATTAAATAAACGCACACAATTACTCCAAATAAAATTAAGCTAACGGTCAAAATCTTGATAATATTAATGTACCTACTCACTAACTCCCGATATACTGTCTCGTTAAATTAAACCAGCGGAAGAAAATCGTAACAAGTCATCAGAGTGTTTAAGTCACATCTTAACGCGCCATTAGGGGCAGATTGCGTGCACAGAATACTGTTTATTTGCGTAATGTCCCAGAGAAAAACCAATTTGTAAGCCCCACGCGAGCATGCGATCCTCCGTGGTCCAATAGTTTTTAAATTGATCCTCATTTATTCGGCGGACAATTACACTGTGATCTTTAAAGCATTTGGAGAACTGGGTTTATTGATGAGATGCTAGTCATCTATATATTTTAAAGAAGATTGTGATGTCCAGGTACAATGATTTATGTATTTCTTTTCTAATTTCGTCAGTTCTGTGCATTAAATTTTAATACCTCTTGAATGAAGATAGTGCGATGATATCATGGGACAAAAATTAATTCCGTTTACACAATGTTTGTTTGACTTTGTGAGTGACCCCCAATGCTCAGGCACGGGCCTGCCTACCTTATGAATGGATAAGGTGATCGGTCTTAAACGTACTGGCCTACTGGCTCAGTTGGCCCAATACCCAGTAACAAATCTTTGAATAAACATGACGACACGTCGGACGTTTTCTGCTGTTTATTTGGGAATAATCTTAACTCACTACCACAGTAAACTATGGTCGTAGTGAGGAAATCGACATAAAAGAAAACGTTCGCTTGCAGCCTCGCAGAAAAAGCTAAGATGACAAATAAAGTAAAAAATAAAAATGAATAATAAAATATTTGTATCAGAACTATACCTATATTTATGTATGTATATGGAGGATGACACACTGTGCCGAAATTACATCGCGCAATATTGTATAGAAAATGAGCTTAGGCCGTATTTCGGTCGCGTTTTTTCCGCTTAGTGTATTTCTACACTTACATGTATTGAAAACGTAAGATATTTAAGTGAATGACTCCTGCGATAGAATTAAAAGAAAAAAACATTTTAACATTGAATATATGTACATCACTGTCACTCGCTCTTTGCTTCTGCAGCGGAGATTTCGTGAAACGTCGGTACTGATGGGAAAACTTTAGTTATCGCCAAGCGTGAGAACCGCCACCTGGTTGCGACCCGCGCTTAATCCAAAAAGGCGAACCATGAACTATTTATAAACTTCTAATTCTTCACCGACTCGACTCGAGAACTCAAAGTCATTTCCACTTTATAGTTTCAAAATTTCGTCTTATTCTCTCCGGATTTATAGAATCTTCACTTAAGAGTTTTAAGCACGTTTTGTTTTATTGTTCGCCTTACTAAATCTGTATGGAAACGATGTTTTTTGTGAGAACTAGACTTTTTGGAGGACCTACCTTCAATTGTTTTACTGATTTTTTTGAGTACCTTTTTTTTTTTTTTTTTTGGAGGGGAATGCTTTGACGCACCATGTCGCCGCGGGCTAGCTAAGCCCGCGACCGTGTGTGGGGCTCGGGCGCACAAAATAAGCGCCCACTACCCACTAAACCCCTCCAGTTTCCCCTTTTGCTCGCATCAGGACGGGTCGCTGCCAGCCGCCAAGTGGGCGGCTTATGTTCGACCCGTCCTTCGAGCGCCCCGACCTGATGCGGTAGGCCGGGGCTGGCGCCTAGGGAGGACCACCCGGGAAACTAGGTGGTCCCCAGACATGGCTCGGGTGACCTAGTGCAATGCGCGGGTTAGGGAGCTACCCCCCCGCGCAGGTCACCCTACACAGGCCTAGAGGAGACGCAGATGAGCGCGCCTCCTCCGGCCCGGCCGTCTACGCCGGAGCGGAGCGGAAGAAGTATCCTCCTCCCGCTCGCGCTCCTTTGCCTCCTTCTGCGAGATGACTTGTTCGCAGAAGGAGGCGGCCGCCTCCCACGCTCGTCGACTGGCGACCATGGCTTGCACCAAGGTAATATAAGAACGTTTAAGAAGACTTTTGCTTCTCTCACAAGGTCGCAGACAAAACAAATATTTATTCCTTCTAACATGTATGTCTGTCTTATATTTCGGTGTCGAATAAACGTCATAGTAACAAGCCCATTTTATAATCTTTACTTTTTAATATCGTTAAAATATGCAACTTCATCAAAGATCAGGTAATGTTAGAGACAATTGAATATCCTACTACTATTATAAAGGCGAAAGTTTGTTGTATGTATGGATGTATGGATGTTTGTTACTCTTTCACGTAAAAACTACTGAATGGATTTGAATGAAACTTTACCACAATATAGCTTATACATCAGAATAACACATAGGATATTGGGAATCGAAAGCGGACGGAGTCGCGGGCGGCCGCTAGTGAAAGTATACAATTTTGTCGTGGTGTGTATTTCATATCACATCGTTAGTAAAACGCGGCGAGACGGCCGACTTACTCAAGTGACAATTCTAATTTCCGTGTATGTTTCCTCAAAATGAAAAAATAAAAAAAAGAATGAATTCCCGCCCTGACAGCTGCCATCTTTGTTGTTTAGCATGTGGCATCTCTTTTTCTATTTCCTTTGTGTCGTTTGATGCTTATTAATAAAAGAAATTGTACGGCCAAAATATTTTCGCCAATTCCCCTGCAACGTTTTTCCGAAAGATTGACGTGTATAATTTAGCGAGCCGTGCGTACAAAACACATACCTAGGAGGTTGCGTAATACATTCTGTGTCGTTTTAGGGTTCTGTTGTGGGCCATGAAACGTTATAGATTCGGCAGTGAACCAGAGAGATAAAATTCGGCATGTTTATACAAACGAAGAAAATTGAAACGTGGGAGAATTGAGCAGTAAGGTTCCGGGTGGGTAAAATAGACCAACTATACAATTTTCTCAGGTCATATTACCTCGACCTCTAGTTAAGTTTTTAATAGCTCACTTGGCCAAAGTTTTTATCCTATGACGGATGGTTGACACAACTTTAAATACGTCATCTGTCATAATATCTCCCAATTAAGTTACTAGCGTTTGAGAGGTGGGGCATTTCACGTGAAGCGGACAGCAAAGAAAAAGTGAGGTCATGGATTTTGTTTATATTCTGGTCAATTATACTTTAAGTAGATGTAGATATGTATACACATTATTTTTTTCATATGATGCTTTTTTGCTGAGATATGAGCTTTTAAAATTTTATTAAGAGCGGAGCCGATCAATTTTAGACGATTATTATTTTTATTATTTTATTTCTAAAAAAAATAAAAGTTATGATTTTTTACACTTGAAATGTTGAAGTTTTTAATTTTTTTATCGAATTCTAAATTTGATTTTTTTTTCGTGTAGTAAACCGGAAGTAAAAAATTAAAATCGATTTTTGGCTAACTTCGACCCTTTCTTTTTTAAATATTTCAGGCTCGTAATAAAGCCTAAAATGTACTTATCGTTCACAAAAAAAATTAAAACGTGATCTCCAACACTTCAAGACCTAGAGCATTTATAAGTCATACGCATAGCTATACGCATACATAGTCATACGCATAGCATTTTCTAAGCAATCAGTTTTATGCGCTTTACATGCTAAAATACGACGCTATCAGTATTTTATTAATTTATTCTAATATGCAAAAACATAGAAATACAAAATACTTTAAAATAAAAAAAAAATAAACTTTTTAAATACAATAAAACAAACTTATCTATTATAATAACAAGTGTTCATGCAAAAGTCTAATTTGAAAAACAATGATACAACATTAAAACATACCAGTAACACCATTTCGTAGTTATAAAAATATTATAAAATTATTTACAAAAAAAAAATTAATCGCCAATAGTTTGCAAGTCTTCAATAGTTTTAATAGTTGAGATTAAAACAGTGTCAGTTAAAGAGATTGATTTTTTTTATTTTTATAATTTTACTAGCGGCCCGTCACGCGGTTTCACCCGCGTCCCGGGGGAACTACTTCCCGTACCGGGATAAAATATAGCCTATGTTACTCTGGGTGAATGTAGCTTTCCAACAGTGAAAGAAATTTTCAAATCTGCCTAGTAGTTTCGGAGCCTATTCAATTCATACAAACAAACAAAAAATCAAACCTTTCCTCTTTATAATATTAGTATAGATTAGTATAGACTAGCACTCGTTCTCTTTACATATAATCCTTCATTTGTTGGAATAAAAGCATGTAGTTGCTTAGTTCCTGGAATGGTGACAGCGGAAGAAAAACGGTTTGCAGAAAATCTCACTCTTGCTGAATACTTTCCTTCGAGTTTTGCTTTTATTTTGAAGTATAGTGTATTTCTATGTTTTTGCATATTAGAATAAATTAATAAAATACTGATAGCGTCGTATTTTAGCATGTAAAGCGCATAAAACTGATTGCTTAGAAAATGCTATGCGTATGACTATGTATGCGTATAGCTATGCGTATGACTTATAAATGCTCTAAGTCTTGAAGTGTTGGAGATCACGTTTTAATTTTTTTTGTGAACGATAAGTACATTTTAGGCTTTATTACAAGCCTGAAATATTTAAAAAAGAAAGGGTCGAAGTTAGCCAAAAATCGATTTTAATTTTTTACTTCCGGTTTACTACACGAAAAAAAATTCAAATTTTGAATTCGATAAAAAAATTAAAAACTTCAACATTTCAAGTATAAAAAATCATAACTTTTATTTTTTTTTAGAAATAAAATAATAAAAATAATAATCGTCTAAAATTGATCGGCTCCACTCTTAGTAAATTTGTAAAAGCTCATATCTCAGCAAAAAAGCATCATATGAAAAAAATAATGTGTATACATATCTACATCTACTTAAAGTATAATTGACCAGAATATAAACAAAATCCATGACCTCACTTTTTTTTTTTGTTGTCCGCTTGACGTGAAATGCCCCAGGTGCCAAAATGTGTTTAAAATAATATAGGCACCGTGCAGAAACTATAGAGGGCGCTAAAATCCCGATTTTTTTTCTGTGGTTTGACAGTAAAATTTGACATTTACCTTGGTCAGTTCGAATTCGAGTCACTAGATGGCAGAATAAGGCACGGTGTTTTCCGTGGTTTGACAGTAGAATTACCGACATTGAGATTGACATTTAGCTTGGTCAGTTCGAATATGAGTCACAAGATGACAGAGTCATCGCTACGCACGGTGCCTATTGAGTGTCAATAATTTGACATGTTCAATGTTCACTCAGTATCAGTAGCGGTACTGGAAGTTTTTGCAGGTAAAGGCTGGCAGACGAACAATGTATTTGCGTTCTGCATGTTTGGGTGTTGCTGCTTTGGTACATATTTATAGTTTTGCTTTTGCTATTAAGGATGAAGTGGGTCAAAGTAGTAAATTATCCATAAACTATTCATAGATTTTCTAGTTGAAAAATGTGAAGGATCAAAATATAATGAGACTTGTATTTTGCGAAAGCCTGTTAATTGATGATTCTATATTTAACATTAGCGTTATAGCAAAAGTACTTGGGATCAGGCGTAAAATGTTAGTAATTTAATATTCTTTTGCATATTAATAAATACACAGTGCAAAAGTTAGTACAAGTTATTCTTTTGTTTTATAAGTAACTTAGAATGCAACTTTTGGAGAACTCCACGTTAACATTACTATATTTCATCCCTTATTGACTGAGATCTCCGGATTTGACGGCAGGTAGTTTTATTAAGCCGTCTTAACACTAAAAGCCGACATGAATTAATCGCATTGGCCTAACATGATTGCTCTCTATGAATATTCATTTGCCCTATAACATTCTTCAGTGAGCCGACAAGTATAAACCAATTATTCCAATGCTACGCAGATACGTAAAATATGACACGTTATATCAAACATTTGTGTAACTTGATTCCGTTTTCTGTTTTTGTGATGATATACTCGTAAATAGATTCAAATCGTTAGACTGAAACGATTTAAATATGTAATACTTTACATATTTCTTTCCATTCTCATTTCTGGCTTTGTACATATTTTGTGAGTAGAAATAATAATATTTATTTACGACGTACTGTTATTTTGTCAACCTGAACTCGAGTAATAAAGACAAAAAAAAATTATGTAAAGATAACTGGTATTTTAATACTGGAATCCTTTGTCTTGATATAGGTCAAGATATTACCTACTTAAAACTGAATTTAACAGGCGTCGAACAAATACCGAAGAGTTAAGTATGACGTTATTAGAGCATACTTCCTTAACAACTTCGCTTCGTTACAAGTTTTCCAACTTAAAAACATATTTTATATGACACTCTTTATTCAACATAGCTAGCGCTTGTAGGGATAATAGAGATCGATTCTGAAAAATACTCGCATGTTATCAATTTCTTTCTTACTGTTTATTATTTTTAGCCCTAAACGTTAAATATATACACATAAACCAAAATATTAATATTTGTTAAAAAAATGCTCATTCATTCATGTTTAAAACATCATAAATTTGCAAATTGAATATGAAAAAAACACATTTTGATTATTTTTCGAACAACGCAATACGAAGTTAATTGAACATCGTTACTCTCTTCAATATGACTAAATACACATAATATTCGGCAGCCCCTTTTAAAACGGGCGTTTCATAAAACCTTTACCATTTTTTACGACGTAATGTATCACGCGGAAAACAGGTTTCCAACACATTTTCCGTAATAAAGTGACTAATTGAATGTTGGCAGCAGTTTTTACCCGTTTAAAACGAACGCCGAAATTACCTCTATTAATTTGCGTGTCGGGGCGCCGATAGCAGCCGAGGCCGAAATGTTGAGAAAGTCCGCTTGGAGCACCCAGTTTTTGAGCACCCGCAACTTGAGCACCAGATGGGCTAGCCAAGATGCCACTTTCGCGAACTAGCGAACTGCAAATTAGCGTTTTGTCGCGACTTATATCTCCTTCCCTCACACGAAGTTTGTGTGAACGCGATGAAGGTATAAGCCGCGACGCGAAAAAGTTACATCTTGGCTAGCACACCTGGCCTAGTCCATTTTAAGCACCTATTAATGTTTTAGTTATATCTTCATCATCATCTTAGCGTTTATCCCGGTTGCATCGGAGCCCAGGGTACGCTGCGACTATGATCCAGAACTGTCGTCTGTCCTCCGCAACCCACACAAGGGAAACCAGACTATTTGGATCATAGTAGAGACAAACGGCTTAACGTGCCTTCCAAAGCATGGAACCACCATTCTTATCAGTCAATCAGATGATTCAAGCCTGCAATGTCCTAACCAAATTAAGAAAAAAAAAATTCACAAAGTGGTGTACCCACTGGATTTGAACCCACGTCCTCCGCGGTTTTTGAGCCCAGTGCTTTAGCCACTTCACTACGGAGGTAGTTGGTAACTTTATTTGATATTAATAGAAATCCTTATATATAAATAGGTGCTCGAAGCGGACAAGGCCACGAGCTCAAGTTGTGGGTGCCCAAAAATAAGGAGGTTAAAGTGGACTACCTCGAAATGTTTCGTGAAATGGCCTGGCCTGGGCAGCCCTGTCAAATGTAAATGTCATAAATGAAAGCCTTTGGGTCTTTTCAGCCAGATATCTGGACAGGTACAGTGTGAAATATAATTTCATTTAAAGTCAAAGCGCGACAACAAAGGGCAAAGTGAATATTATCATTTATTGAAACTTCATACAAATCTGGCTGTGGGATTACTCAACAGGCTGATATGGTATTAAATTTAACTTTTAGTATTGTCGATTAAAATTGCTAAGACAATAGTTGCGTACCAAACATTACAATGACATTGACATGAGCACCGCGCTGAAATTATAAAGAGGGTGTTTTTAAAGAATTTGGATGTTTGTTATTGTGTCAGTAAATTGCTGTGTGGACGATTTGCAACGTGAATTGTGGAAAAGTCTTACCACGAGTTTAAACCCCAAAAAAAAAAAAAAAAACGAAAAACCGCAGCTCAAAATAGTTACAGTCAAATTAATACAATTGCTTGAAATTTTAGACGCTTTCCTATTCAAAAGAAGCCAAAGCGTTATGTACCGGTAGAAGTATCCGTACGTGACTGTACTGAGTGCATTCCGCTAGACAGGGGCCATCGGCGGTCCGCTTTATCTTCCCCATACACTGCTTGATAAGAAGCTTACGACCCAAACTTAATAAGAGTCGACGTTGCCCGCATATCCAATCGAAAATAAACCTTCACCATCGCATAATACGGCTCAATTTCAGCTGAAACAAAACACGCAGCACGTCCACCTGGCCTCATACTATTTTATGCATAATGATTCTCTGGGCTTTTTAGGTATAAAGTGCACAATAGGGATGTAATAATGCTGCTGGTCTTTTTGTCTTGGCTCATATTGGGACGACGATAATAAGGTTGAGTTCCTGATGGCTCGCCAAGATATGGATGTCGTAAAATGAGTACCATCCTTAGTTCCTACCTTAGTTGTATATTTTGTGCTGCTAGGTTTAGGTCTTAGTGAAAGTTTCATACGGTGAAGGCTTTTTACATAAAAGGAATACTGGAAAAACTAACTTTTGTTGATCTTTCGCATTGGCTTAACCAACTGTCGAAATATGTAGCAGAAATGTAATTATGTTATTTATCTATAAGTAAGTATTATTATGTATAAGTGTCAGCCCTCGTGATTCCACTTTTTTTTCAAATTACATTTTTAAACTTTTTGTCAGCACATGTAAAGTATGAAAATGTTTGACACTAGCCGACGATATACAAATTCTCCGTTATAAAATATTCGAAACATCTTGAAAGAACTTCAGTTGTGTGCAGTTTGAAAGTAAATTAAGATTATTGTATTTTTTTATATAGCAATAAACATGTTAAAACGTTACCTAATGCAACATACACACTATTAATAATTGTTAATACCTATACTAAACTTTTACAATTTTATTATTGCAGTGCAAATCGTTTCGCTCCCACTAGGGCAAAACGTTTGCTGTGTCGGCGATTTATGACAGGCACGGGAGGCTAGCGGTTTTAATACCCGCTGTAAATTAGACTTTAGTCCACTTTTCAATGGGTGGAAAGCAGGATGTTTCACTAGTCTGTAGTGTTTTGGTTTACTTTGGACATAAAACGCTCGTTTTATTTGATTGCATGAAGTGATTTTTATTATGACCAGCCATATAGTCAGCAGAGAAGTTTTGCACGTAAACTTGGAAAAATGACTTGACGCCGAAGATACTTCTGCTCTTATCTATACCAATATTATAAAGAGGAAAGGTTTGATTTTTTGTTTGTTTGTTTGTTTGTATGAATTGAATAGGCTCCGAAACTACTTGGCAGATTTGAAAAATTCTTTCACTGTTGGAAAGCTACATTCACCCAGAGTAACATAGGCTATATTTTATCCCGGTACGGGAAGTAGTTCCCCCGGGACGCGGGTGAAACCGCGTGACGGGCCGCTAGTACTGAATATAGACTGTTGGTTCTGATGAAAACCAGACAAGTTTACTTGCTTACCGTTATTTATAAGATCGATCTTTGCAATCACCAAAAAAAAATACCATAGATATCGGCTGGGGTAATTGAGATATTTTTGCTTTTCAGCCTACTCTATTTCATCATGCAACGATTGTCGAGTCTGTTAGCCTACAAAACCTAGTCAGCATGGTTTCGTTTACGGGCAAAGAGTAACTACCCAATATCGAACCTAGTATCGAATATATTTTAAAATGATCAAAAAACAAACTCAATCTGAATATATTTTATCGGTAGGATTAGAAGTCCTACTTTGTTTAGCAGAGTCCAAATCAATTAATTCATCACATACCAAATCAAAACACAATATGTCATCGAGTAAATCAGCTAGCATTCTCTTTTACGAACAAATTCGTACAGAACTAGAAAATTTCGGTGGAAAATGCATCGCACTAGTTGGAGTTATGTTTGGTATCGGAGCAATTTATGACACGTGTTTAATCCCGAGGTTTAATATCAACTGTGAATTAGCGAGCGCGATTGCCGTGGTAATGCGTATCCGCAAATAGCTACGCGTTTCATTTGTCGTATACTAACATGCCCGTCGGTCTAGTAACTAAAGACCCTGGCCACGAGCCCAAGGGCCGCGGAATCGAATCCCACAATGAGAATATTTTTGTGTGATAAACATCGGCAGTTGCACTCGAGTCTTGGATTAAAATATCAGTATAGAAGAACATATGTCTAACCTTTAGCATCCACAGTACAACCTTCGAGCAGCTTGGGGCTAGGGAATTGGTGTGGTAGTCTAAGGAATTTATTATTTATTACTATTATTCTTAATTAGTTATGTTTGGTATCGGAGCAATTTATGACACGTGTTTAATCCCGAGGTTTAATATCAACTGTGAATTAGCGAGCGCGATTGCCGTGGTAATGCGTATCCGCAAATAGCTACGCGCGTTTTCATTTGTTGTGTACTAATATGCTCCTCGGTCTAGTGGCTAAAGACCCTGGCCATGAGACCAAGGGCCGCGGGATCGAATCCTACTAAGAGAATATGTTTGTGTGATAAACATCGGCATTTGAACTCGAGTTTTGGATGTTTATATATATCAGTATTTAAGTACATATTATGTACTAGCGGCCGCCAGCGACTCCGTCCGCGTTGGTTACGATTTCCGCACACACACAGTCTTACTAAAAATAGCTGAATAAAACAACGGTCTATCTACATAATATGCATGCAGTCAACTTGCACACTTTTATGGACTAATTACTCAGGATAGAAATAATATTCAAATTACGTGACGGACAGCGCTCATCATTAACAAAAATCTGGAGACCTTATACATTTAAGAAATCATCTGTTCACCGCGATTCAGATCCGCGGCCGCGCCTCTAGCGAGGTGCGCCATCTATCGGCACATTTTAGAACTAAATAGTTCGCTAGCACAATTTACAATGATAAAATAAAGGAATATACAAAAGCTTAAAGCCTACCTCGACAAATGGTAAGTGGTAAGTGGACTATCCAACACATAATGTTTTGTCAATTCGAACCAGTAGTTCCTGAGCTTAGCGCGTTCAAACAAATTTGGATCTTGAGTTGCACGTGTTATTGTGAGTCAACCATAAAAGATAGACATATGCTGTTGGGGGATATTTTTTAGTCAATTTTATGTAGAATATTTCCGCCATACATGATTTCTATGTGACTTTAACCATTAAGGCTGCACACGCGACTGAAGCTTAAGAAATGGAGTAAATTCTCCCGTTTTCCCCACATTTCCCTTCACCACGCTACCCCTGTTGATTGTAGCGTGATGAAAAGTGTCCTATAATATGCCCAGGAGTATAAAGAATAATGGTACTAAGTTTCGTCAAAATCCGTCCAGTAGTTTTTGTTTCTATAAGGAACATACAGACAGACAGACAGACAGACAGACAGACAAAAATTTTACTGATTGCATATTTGGTATCAGTATCGATCACTAAACACCCCCTGATAGTTATTTTGAAAAAATATTTAATGTACAGAATTGACCTCTCTACAGATTTATTATAAGTATAGATGTCTATTCGTTAGCATCCATAGTAAAATCTTTGAGCAGTTTCGGGCTAAGGAAAAGGTGTGGTAGTCTTAGGAATATATTATTTATTACTACATACATATTACTTTTAATTAGTTATGTTTGGTATCGGAGCAATTTATGACACGTGTTTAATCCCGAGGTTTAATATCAACTGTGAATTAGCGAGCGCGATTGCCGTGGTAATGCGTATCCGCAAATAGCTACGCGCGTTTTCATTTGTTATATACTAACAGGCACGTAGGTATAGTGACTAGAGGGCCTAGGCTCAAGGGCCGCAGGTTCGAATCTCGCTAGGGGCATGTTATATTTGTGTGACGAATATCAGCAGTTGTACTCGGGTCTTGGATGTTAATATAAATATTCAAGTATGTCAATCCGTTACTAAGCATCGATAGCTTAACCTTCTAGCTTAGTTTGGGGCTAAACAATTGATGTGTTTGAATGAAGAATTAATCATTCATAACTACCCATTATTCTTTATTAGTTATGTTTGGTATCGGAGCAATTTATGACATGTGTTTAATCCGAGGTTAAATATCAACTGTGAATTAGCGAGCGCGATTACCGTAATGTGTATCTGCAAATAGCTACGCGCTTTTCATTTGTTGTGTACTAACAGGCACGTTGTTATAGTGGCTAGAGAACCCTTAAGGGCTGAAGGTTCGAATCACGCAGATTTGTGTGAAGTTTCAATAAATGAACTAGCGAGCGCGATTGTCGTAATGTGTATCTGCAAATAGCTCAGCACGTTTCCATTTCTCGTGAAGTAAAAATTTAGCTTTGTGGTTTGTGTGAACTTGCGGTTTAACTAGAGGCTTTAACTGCCTTACCTACTAATTATTAAAATAATTATATTATAAGCATGAAAATTAATCTTGATAACATTCACAAAAAAAACGCGTCGTTAAAAATGTGAATACTGCAAAAACCCAATAGCTTAAAAAAAGAAAATGTTACACACAACAAAGTAAGTTACGCAAAGAAAACATAGTTAATAAAAGTTCAAAACTAGACAAAATCCGGTAATGGATATTTCATCCTACAAATACGTTCTTACAAAATATTTATCACGGAACATGGATTTAACGCATAATAAAATTGCATTAACTAATGTTTCTTGGATTTTCGGTGACCAAAAATATCATTATAGTATCTACACAAAATTTTGAATATCAAAACTCGAGTGCCATTCGATTTTAGACCGTATCAGGCTAAACCCACCATCTATGCTAGAAAGCAATGTTTAGTGCCCAGGCAATTTATGACGGGACACGTTTGGTATAACGGGAGATTTCTACAAGTTATTGAGTGTAAAACGGTTTTGTATGACGCAAAACATGTTTAGAATGTTAAATTTGTATACTTAGAAGATCATACTTTCTTGTAAAGGACTTTAAAATGTACCAAAGTTAGTTTTAAACCATAGTTTATACATTTAATTCAAGCCAAAAGTTGGTTTGTGCACGGTTTTGCTAATTAAGAATACCCTTACGTTTTAGCGGCAAGGGCTATTGAGAAAAAAATAATTCCATACCCATACGCAACATTTTATCAGATTAAAGGAGACAATTGTTTTTGTTTGTAGAATAGGCCCGTTTATTTACGAAATGAGTATCAATTTATTCCGTATAATCCCCAGATTAGAGTAGTGACATTATTTTTCATGTTTTAACGCGAATCATTTGAAAATATGCCCTACCTAACATCTGTCATGTCAACAATTATCGTGTCATGTCATAAAACATGTATGCGTAATTCTCATCTGCGTAAAATCTCCAACGTAAGTAGGTATATCGCTTTTGCAGTACCTAATTGAAACGTCTCAGAACCAAAAAAAGTTAAACTTCAACCTACTAACTCAAAAACAGAATAGCGCCAAGTCAATTTATGAGGCAGAGACGTGTGAGTGTGAATCCTGCGGTTTAATATCAGCCGTGAATTAGCGGGCGGTCGCGCTGTGATCTGTGGCTTGCTCCATTGTGAGCCGAGTCTTGTTTGAGCTCAGTTTCTTCATTAATTGTTTGCGTGCGACATACTCATTGTTTATTGAACTATAAATGCCACGAAATACAGATTATCACATTCGTAGATTACGAAAATGCTTAAGATTACTTTGAAGCATGATCCTTTGAAGAGGCTCACGTGTATTGCCGGGTAGGTGAAAAGTGTACTCAACTCATAAGACACCTTCATCTGAATGGAATACCAATCAGCCTCCACAAATTAAAAAAAAAAACTTTTCCCCTGGGACGTGGAGTGAAACAATGTGACATGGCTTTTGCAGAAATTTAAACGTCTTAGAACAAAAAAGTTACCCCTTTTCAACTCAAAAACAGAATAGCGCTAAGTCAATTTATGAGGAGAGACGTGTGAGTGTGAATCCTGCGGTTTAATATCAGCCGTGAATTAGCGGGCGGTCGCGCTGCGAACTGTGGCTTGCTCCATTGTGAGCCGAGTCTTGTTTGAGCTCACTTTCTTCATTAATTGTTTGTGAGCGACACTACGCGTTGTTGTTTCTGTTGAATGTTTTATTTATTGTTAACTAAGGGGTAACAATAATAAATTCATAAGTAAAACAGGTGTTAAAAAACGTAATATTTAAACTAGCACCAACTTACACAGGGCAGACATTTGGGGTTTTTAAACCGTAGTTAAAACGAACAAGTAAGCTACGGTTGAAGTACCTCAGAATCTAGCCATTATAAACGTAATATGTATAATAACCCAGCTGAAAGTGACGGTTTCCCTCCTCAATAAATTAATACCACATAGTCGCAAAACGATCTCGACATGAAACTGCATAAGAATTAATAGAGGGAAAATATGCTTACTCTCAATTAAGTGTCGGGGCGCAAGGATTTTTACCTTGTCGGATAGTTGCGAACAGATTAACTACGATTAACGTACCTCAGTAACCTATCCTTATATAACTAATAGCTTATTGAACCAGCTGAAACTGACGGTCCCCTCCTCAATATTACGTGAACACCACATATTCACAAAACGATTGGCGTCATGAAACTGCATAAGAATTAAAGGAGGGAAAAGATGCTTACTCTCAATTAAGTGTCGGGGCGTAGGGCTTTTTACCTTGTCGGGTAATTGCCCGGGCGGGAGCCCCACGGGAGTTTTTAATCCGACCCAACTTCCAGAGTCGCATTAATGAGGAAATAACACCGAATTACCGGCCCCTATTTCGTTCACGAAGTTAGATTGAATAAAAGGTTGTACACGAACTCTGATAATGGTGACCGTTACAAGTTTATGATTTAATTTTATGACTGTTGTTTGAGTAATAGAATAGATAATCATCGGAGATTAGTGACGGGAGCAATGTTCGCTTATTGGTCGTAATTACAGGGTTTCAATGTTATCTCCAGTTGAGCACTGAACTTTATTAATTGCAGGTTACTGTGGCCGGGTGATGGTTATCTCAGTTTTCAACAATGTTAAAAGTTCGTAGTAATAACTATTGATCCATGTTGAGGCTTGTTTGTTTGCCTATTGACAGGTATTTGATTAAATATTTATACAAAGATTTTTTTTTGTTCGTTTATAGGTAGGTACAACACATCTCATTATATCAACAACGGACTAGTGAAAAGCCATTGATCAATAGTGGAGGGTGTGGGGCGAGGGGCCTTAAAGACAGGCAACGAATTTGCGATCCTTGTGCGGTTGTTAATGTCCATCAGCGGTGATCATAATAAAAATATGTTTTATAGTCCACCTTGACAATATTAATTTAAGCAGCTGGCTGTTGTGTTGTTTCTCAATGCTTTATTATTTGAATAAAAACACTTAAATGTGTATGCTTCTGCAAAACAAATAAATATTAAATAAATAAATATTTCACAACATCACATACATTGATCTGACCCCGTGTTAAGTAGCTTAAGCACTTGTGTTACAGACATCAGAATCAACAGTGGTATTACAAATATACTTAAAAAGATACTAACACCCAGACCAGGACAAACAGACAAGTTCATGCACACAAATGTTTGTCCTGTGCGGGGATCGAACCCGCGACCTCTTGCGTAACAGGCAACCTCTTGACCATTACACCAAGCGGGTCGTCAAAACAAGAACTACTTAGACATGACATCTTCTATGAATTTTCGTAACAAGTCATTCAAAATGAAAAAGTCTTAGGTGAAAGTCTAACATAACCATGAAAAACTATTACAAAGTATTTCCATCTCTATTAGAACAGCAAACCAACATTCACAGTCCCGTAGACTCGTGTTATCTCTCATTACATCACGTAAACATGACAACAGATAGCCGTGGTATCGTGTGGCGAATAAAAATGTCAAATTATCGATAGTTTAGTATCGATAAATAGGTTTTTTGTGGGAATTATGGAATCTCATGCAATTTTTTTTAACCGACTTCAAAAAAAGGAGGAGGTTCTCAATTCGTCCGTTTTTTTTTTATGTTTGTTACCTCATAACTTTTGCCTGGGTGAACCGATTTGGATGTTTTTGGTTTCATTTGAAAGCTGGTGCTTCCAATTTTTTACTTTAATACATTTATTTTCAAGCAGTAGTGTGGACGAGTATACAGATAAAAAGCAAATTTAGTGAGTTTTATTATTACCTAAACATAAAATAAACGAGAAAAATCAAATATTTATAAGTTGAATTAAAAAAATCACCATCGATGTTGACGTTATCCATACAGTTTTAAAAATAATCGACACCCTTGAGCACACCGATAAATCTACGACAAAAAGAATGAACCAAGTCTATAAGGACATAAGTATTACAATACATAACTCGTTGCTATCCATTTTATATTCCACGTAGCAATAGCAAATACATTGTTGTTGGTTACATCATAGACTAGATAGATTTAGTAAATCTATGTGTCTTTTTTAAAACTATCGATACTTTCGACGCCTTCAATATCCCTCCTATTGTCAGGCTCTCGATAGTTTATCGATAGTGAACTATCGAGTAGTTCACTAGGAGCAAATCGATCGGCTCATCGTTCTCGGGTGGGTGTTAATTGTAAAAGTTGCGCCCTTGTTAGCGCATCGACTAATCTGAGACGGACGTGATCGTAGGAATAGTATGCTCGGACATTCGAATCGTATGGGTAGAAAATAAGAATACCGAGGATGAATAGAAGGGAATTTTGGAACGATGTTAGTGCGACTGCTAGAAAGAAAAGTCAATTAAAATCTCACCGGGCTACAAAATGACCGAAATGGATACACGATGACACTGTTTATCGAGTTTTAAAATTAGAACTTGTTTGAAATTGTCAATAGCTAACTCGGACTTTAATTATTCTGCCTGTACTTAATAATAACTGACAGTAACAATTGGCTGCTTTCTTCATAAAAGTAATTTGTCATAAGGAAAATGTACGGAAATTCCTAACAAAGTAGAAAAAAAAAATTGGCCAAGTGCGAGTTGGACTCCCGCACTGAGGGTTCCGTACAAATTCTATTTTTGACGTATTAAAAAAACTACTGAATAGATTTCGTTCGAACCAATTTTCGTTGGTAGTTTTTATGGTAATGTACATTATATAATTATTTCAGTTTTATCATCCTCTTATTTTAGAAGTTAGAGGGGGGGTACACACTTTTTTCCACTTTGGAAGGATCTGTCACGCAAAGTATTCACTTTAGAAAAAAGTGATATTAGAAACCTTAATATAATTTTTAAAGACCTATCCATAGATACCCCACACGTATATGTTCAATGAAAAAAAATATTTCGAGTTTCAGTTCTCACTATGGGGACCCCCCACTTTTTTTATTTTTTTTCTATTTTCTTGTGAAAACCTTGTTGCGGTTCACAGAATACATCCACTCACTAAGTTTCAACAGTATTGTACTTATAGTTTCGGAAAAAAGTGGCTGTGACAGACTGGCGGACAGACAGACAGACAGACAGACAGACAGACAGACATGACGAATCTATAAGGGTTCCGTTTTTTTGCCATTTTGGCTACGGAACCCTAAATAGGTGACTAATTTCATTATTGTGTTTGGTGAAGTTGCATTACCTTATCCTGAAAAAAAATATATTGACCCTATGCACAAAATTCTGTCAACTCCAGACAAATTACATGGTAGCATTTTTATATCACCAATCTTTCGTCGCTCCTTATAAGATTAAGTATTTCGATATAGGATATATACTACAACTCGTACATACATGTCGAGCTATCCAACGGGCTCTAGGTCCAGATGATTTGGGAAAACAAATCGTTTCCATCTGTCAAAGCCTTTCTCACTCAGATCCTGAAAGCAATTACTGGGAGCCCTTTGGCCCTTGATTTATAACTCGACCTACTAATAAAAAGTAATGTGTTAAAGCAATACGTTGCGTTCTACGGATTATGTCGGGAATCACTCTCTCTCTTTTTTTGCCTGTAGGACTTACCTTCATTATTGCCTGTATCCAGAATTCCGATATATGTAGGTACTCTTGAGGTTTCCGGCAAGTGAATATTCGGTAAACTTGTTGCTTCATTTTGAATCAACGTATGTGAATATTATTATTTTTGATGGCACATTAAAGATAAAGAAAACGGAATAAAGTAAAAAATACTTAACCAAGGTTATAAAATAATATCCTATGGCGGCCAATCTTACGATCAGCTACGAGTATGTAGTACGCTGGATATACTATAGAGCATTAGTGAATGCGTAAGCAAACAGGTGCACTCCTTTTTCTCTCACTCTCATAGTTCGATGGACCCGCAGTCTGACACGACTGTAGAGAGATCAGGCGCAAGAACAACGGTTTAGCGTGGCTTTCAAAGCACGGAGGAGATCGAGTTACAATTTTTCAATCACCCATGCAATGACTAGCCTCTGCGAAAGTTGCTGAACTTAGCAATCGCAAGCCGAGCGCGTCAGCCACAGCGCCATCAAGCTCCCCAAAACGAGGTTATACAGTAGACTAGGTGAGATTAAAAATGGAGCTAAACGTACATTCTCGGAACATAAAAATTACAAGTAACTTTGTATGTAGGCATGTTCACTGTATGCGAGCCGCAAATTGACCATTCAAACATTACTATCAATGAAAAGGGATAAGTAAACATTCCCTACCTAAGCGCTTTAGGTAAACTTACTGAAACGTGAAGCTATGTAAATTTAGAATTAACTTTGCGCAAAGATAAAACTGAGATTCAGCCATAATTGCGTAAAAAAATTAAATAGGCAACAAATTCCAGTTACCTACCTTCGGCTAACTCGCCGTTCCCATCGCAACACCAGTTCCATTGAAACATTCCCCGTCATGGCCGGGCGCTTAAGACAAAGAAAAACAAGAAAGACCAATAAAAAATTACAAGATCCGATGTAAATTGAACTTTTTGTGTAAGTATAACAATTCCCGGCTAAGCCATAAACTTGGTGGAAACTTTTAAAGGGAAACATTCGGAATCAGTACAAAGGGAGTTCATAATAACGCCGCAACTCCATTCTGTGTACTGTAATCATCCCGCATTCCCGATTTCTCGAAACTTTTTTCATCTTTGTTCACATCTGTTTGCTTGCCTTTCGATTTGCGGGCTAAAGTCTAATGTAGATATTTGAAGCGGCCATGCGAACGTCTATTTCGCTTTTCGCGAAAATAAGGAGCGGAGATGATTTGATCACTTTCCATTCCTCATGCGTTCTCGCGTTGAGGTATTCGACGCCTGTATAAAAGCAATATAATTTTGTACCGACAGTATCAGACAGATAGTGACACTCAGGTTACTCAAATAAATAGGCGCAAAGAAATAGTCAAAAATATCAGTATAAATAAAGTTTCCATATTATTGTCAACCTATCTCTATCAAACGCTGTACTGTACAGCCATCAGATTGTCAGACTTTTGAAATCAACTTTAGTTACCATTCAAATTTTGATTTGGATGTCGAATCTGATTCTTGGTCTTTCTTAGTTCAACACAAATGTATATGAACCCTTCGCTTGAACCAAAATAATAAGATAATAAATTTCAAACAAAAGGTTATGAAAACTTTTTGAAGCACGAGACTGAGCCTATTGACCCTTATGAACTCTTAATTCTACTAATATCCTACTACTATTATAAAGGCGAAAGTTTGTAAGTATGGATGTTTGTTACTCTTTCACGTAAAAACTACTGAATGTATTTGAATGAAACTTTACCACAATATAGCTTATACATCAGAATAACACATAGGATATTGGAAATCGAAATCCACGCGGACGGAGTCGCGGGCGGCCGCTAGTTTACATAATATTTATAAATCAACATGTTTGGTGGTTGAATGTAACAATTGTTTTCTGTCAAGTTATTTTTTCCTTGTCAAATCGTTAGGAGTTCAATGTATGACTATTAACAGAATACATTATGAATTGAATCGATTAGTAGTTCGATTAAGTACTCGATTACAATGTTCTTTCAGGCAGGCCGATTATTATTGCGTCCACTTATAAGAAAGGTAATTTATAGGCAACCCCATTTTTCTGTAAGTAATGGATTATGGAAATATGGTTTTATTTTTCACCTCAAAAACTGTAAAGATATTTTTATAAAGATTAAAGAACGGGGGAAACACTGTTCAATTTCTTGAATATATGAAATTTAATATAAGCACTATCTAGAAAGTTAAGATATATATAGGATAATAAAAAGGATAGGTATATAAAAAGATATGAGGAATATGTACACTTGGCAAAACAGCAACGAATTATTCGATGGGTCACATTGCATTATTATGGATACCAGGAAAGTATCCAATATCCAAGTTATCGTGTTAATTATTCAAAACAATAATCGGCAAAGCGTTTTAGCAACGAGAAAAGAAACACTGTCCGTTCGTTTAGACTATCGCTTTCTTCAGCTCAACTTGACATATGTATTTATGTGTTGTATCGTCAATTTGTCAAGGCTTTAGTTATGGTATAACACTATGTTTGCGAGAACTACAAATTATATGTATACATTCGTCAAGATCATCTGGATATTGACTCAAGCCAAAATCATCGAGAACACATTTATTAGCTTTTACCTCGATAAACGATTGCAGCAGCGTCATTGTTTTAATACTTGAGTTGTTTTTGGATGAATAAAGATTAAAAAATCATTGCCAAAATCACCAGCAACTTCCAGCCCCATTTCAACTACGCACATCATTGACAGTTCGAGATTACGTCTCACTAATCGAGCGAAAGGCGACGTATTTGACGAAATACATAACGTCAAGATCACCTCTAGATGTTGACTCAAGCCAACATCATTTTACACGAACACGGATTTATAAGCGGCTCTTTACCTCGATACAAAAATGCAGAGGCGTAATTGTAATTTGCAGTTAATGGTTTTTTTTTAATTATTGAACTGATTTTGGCAGTAAACGTCAAGAAATCACCAGCAACTTCCAGCCCCACTACACACACACACGCATACTATTAAAAATTCGAGATAACGTCTCACTAATCTATTATTTAGACTACTGAGAATCGAGTGATAGGCCGATTTGTTCGGAAACTGTACTGTATCATTATCAAAAATAATCACAAAGAATTTCTAGCTAGGGCTAGAAACCTGGATTTTTTAGTAGGCTAGATACGCATATCCGAAAGGCCGATTTGTTACGGCGTATTTGAAAACTGTATCAATCACGTCGCAGTAAGCCCCGCGGGCGCATTCCCTCCCAACTCACGTGCCGGGACACTTGCAGGCCTGTTCTACCAATCACCGATGGTTAAGACGGGAATACGTTAAAGGCTCTCCGAGATATTGAAGTTTTAAGAGGAATTGAAAATTCGAATGCAGCTGCGAATTTGTATTTTGGAATGCAGTTGGATGTCGTAAAAGGAGTGCAGTGCAGTTTTTTGGATGATTTTTAAGAGTTTAGATGTGCTTTAAAAGCGAAAAATATTTTGAAACAACATTTTTATTGGTTGAATACAATAATAGTCGTCAATTGAATCAAAAAGATGATGTGACTTTGAAATACCTACTAACCTGAAAATCAAATATGAATCAGTAAGTAGGTAAGTGAGTTTAGTATAGAATATACATAGATAATATTTTATTCTAATTTTGCTTGACTTCATAATAAAACACTCAAAATATTAGCTTTGCCGTTATTTACCTTCCCTTTGCAGAAGTTCTTACAACAAAAAAGTCTATAGATTATAATTTATCACAGTTTGCCGAACATCGTCGTAAATTAATTACATATTATGGCGCTCCATATTTTATGCATATAAGCAATTTATTCATTAAACGTGCGAGAGATTAATCCTTTTATGAACAAAAGTGTAATTCAAATTGTTAAATTCGCGAAAATTTTTCACTATAAAAGACATGGCCAACATTCTACGGAACGTTTGCCTAGATACCAGGGATGTTACGGAGCTTCGACTCCGACTCCGATAAGTCGGAACTTCCGATTAATATTACACCTTCGGTTCCGACTTCGGTTCCGATACTTTTCAGTCGGAGGTTGAATCGGAGGTCGAAGCATAATAAATATCGGCGACGGCCTGGGTCGACCGTTCTGAACAGGTTTATCCATGTCGCGCGGACCTCCAGGAGTCGGGGACTCCTGCTCGTGCACTTATTAGTTTGTCAACTGTCTCCGTGTTGTAGTGGTTAGAGCGCTGTGCTCAAAAACTACGAAGTCCGAGGTCGTGGGTTCGAATCCCGCAGGGAACACTTTCACTTGTTGGTTTTCCCAGTTTGGTTAGGATATTGCAGGCTTGAATCACCTGATTGTCCGATAAGAATGATTATTCCGTGCTTCGGAAGGCACGTTAAGCCGTCGGAAAGGAATAGGACCACCGCGCCCACTCTCCAACAATGGCGTCCATTGAGCTAGTTTGAACATTATGCACGGATCTCAAGTAGGTAGCTCTTTAATGACGAGAAAGAGCTTTGTGATCGTATTCAGAGGACATCTCAAGACATCCAGCTAACTTTGAAAACAAGGGTCACAAAAACAGAAGTTAGAAACAAACTTCGAGTTTGCATTAGAACAATGACCTTAAAATTTATGCAGGACCTAAAATAATGTTCCCTAATAATTAGGCAATAAAATAATAATCAAAATACTAACGTTTTTCAATTATTAAGGTCCAAAATAAATTGAGTTTGTTGTTTATTATTTTTTAATTTGAGCGTCTAGTCGACAGTTAAAATTCAATTAATAAAAATATGTACTTTTTTTTAATATCTGCATCTTTTTGGAAAGCTAATGAACCAAGAAAGTTTATTATGTAATTTGTACGCAACATTCCATACAGTTTTTTTTTTGGGAATTCTTCGTTTATTTACATTAAAATTTTTGCCCAATTACATAGCTTTTTTGGCTTTTACTTAAGCAATGACGTTTTTTTTGCAATTTTTTATTTAAAATATTTCACTTTTTATTTAGCTACTATACGAAAACAACAAAATATAACTTTAAACTTTCGCGTTGCATTATAATTATTTAACATTACAACAAGACTAAACGCGATATTATTTTTATAAGTACCTAAATACTTACTGCTTGACGTTTCGGCTGCGATGCTGCAGCCGTGGTCACAAGCACTTATAAAAATAATATCGCGTTTAGTCCCGTTGTAATGTTAAATAACAACAAAATAACTAACATTTTGCTATATTCTTCACTACAAGGTAGCATTGTAACCCAAAAACTGGAGAATTTTCAAAAAACTCTAAAATCTTGAATTACTCAGAAATGAGCAAGTTTCGGACACGGTGTTATATGACCTCAATGAATGCAAATAAGCTCTACTTCAACCCCTTTCAAGGAATGTATCGCATTTCCTATCACCCTGTATTTTGTCCTTAAATAAAATATCTCTCTACTGCCACTACTTCTGACCCTGCCTCCGCCTCCGGTTCCGACTCCGACTCCGGTTCCGACTCCGACTCCGACTCCGACTCCGAAAAATAAAATCAAAAAACTCCGACTCCGCCTTCGGTTCCGATATGACACCTCCGTTACATCCCTACTAGATACCAAAGTCATTTCCCACAAACATTTCTTATTGCATTAGACTCGTGAGTGACTATCAGAACATTCAATAACATTAACAACTAAAGTCCAAGAACTTGAGGTTATAATTATACAGACACACAAAGATTGCAAAAAACATTTCAATCCCTTACTGAAGCATTGTTTTGATTGATGACATGACATACGTTGGTTTTTTGGTATATTTACTTTACTCTATGCGTTGGTTACTAAGGTTACTCAACGGCGAACCGTGAAAAATGTATTGTCTCTGTTTGTCTTACCGTAATCATGCCAATTCTTACTCTGTCTCGCAGTGTATGTTATTTCCATGACAACGGAATTGAAATATTTGACAGTAACTGATATAATGTCAATGATTTATTCATTCCGTTCTGCTTAAAGTAATATTGATTATGGGAAAAATAATAAAATTCTTTGTTTAAAATAAGTTGTTTGTCATAAATGATACGTTTAAAATACAATTTCAAATATTTTCTATGGTTAAAGCTTTAATATTTTATTGTATGTCACTGTTTTTCATACAATATTATATTTTGTCTATTGAGGACAAGAGCAGACTATCCGTATTTACGTTGAAAGGAACGCATTTTTTCAAAAACCGTGTAAAGCGGATGTTAAATTACTAATAATTTTCTTTTAAATACTGACAAGTTCTACAAGATTCTAAAATATATGAAAATTATTATTTTAATTTAATATACTTTGTGCTTTTGTGCCATTAGTGGCCATCACTAGGCAGGAATCGACCATGTCCTTTAGGACAAAAAATCAAGAGTTTGTCATTTTTTTGTCGTTTATTATCTAGTAATTTTGTAAGTTGATTGAGTTTTTTTTCTTACATCATACATATATAACTGGCTAGCGGACTCTGGACTCCGAGGCAACGGCCGAGGATGCGACCGGGCCAAACGCTAGGATGATGATGATGACATATATAACTGGCTACAAGACATTTTAAATTCCTGAAATTAGGAGTCTTGTAATATACTGGCGATAAGGATTACTGAATGTTCTTAGACCAGAACTTGAAATTATTAAAATCGAGTAATAAAATTAATGAAACGGTTGACTTTGGCACTTTAGAATTAACTTTAACCATCTGAGATTCTTTTTACAGCAACTAGATTCAAGCCTTCGTTCTTGGAAAGTTTCCAACCTCCACCTTTATTAGATAGTTATTAATTTATTCCACGAATCTATTTAATAAGAGTGTTCTCGTCAATTCGATCTTTGAAGATCAGGCACCTACTCAGTTTGAAGTGGTAATTGGTTTTCAAAAGGGTGATCGCAAAAAGTCTAATGCTGAATAATAAAAACGTTAATTAAAATTAACTTCGAAGAATGGTACTGAATAGTATTAATACATAAGATACCTACATGATTTTCTGGTCTGTTAGAAGACCAATACCTACACAGTAACAAAGGTTAGCAAAACTAAATAGATACACTATTCATTTATTTTACTATACTACCTAATATAATAATGAAGCTGAAGAGTATGTCTGCTGTTTGTTTGGTACGAATTGAAAAAAAAAATCGAGTCGAGGGCGGCTGTTAGTATTATAATAAGTGCTTATAATATTACAATATCCTGCTACATGACTATTTATGTCGTTTCAATAAACCCATATCAAACAATCAATACATTACGCCACGTATGCACCAGCTTCTCCCTGATAATTTATATGCAACAAACGATTTTACAAACTCGAAGTAACAATTTTCTATAATCTTGATTTTGGCATCCAATATTCTGCAACCGCAAGAGCTTATTAACGTCCCGACTTATTTATGCTGTGAAGTAATTACGACCTCAAATTTCTAGAATAATTAAACCTGTCTGTTCCAATGTTCCCATAATACATCGTGCATAAGCAAACGGAACGCTTTTAAATGATTTATAGACTTGTTCGTACGAATCCCTCGAGATGAACGGGGAAGACAGTAAGAAAGATATATTGTCGAACGCAGCGTTGACACTCAGTGCAATAGGCTAGTTGCCTCATATCACCATTTATAAAATCACTTTTAATTCGAATATAATTTCGTACAAGGGTCCAAAATATGTAAACTTCATTAAATATAAATATGGGATTGCTGCAAAAATTCAACTTAAACCCGATACATTTTTACTTCTTTTTCTCTTGATTGAAAACACCGTCCGCCATGATTCTACGTCACCAATATTGTAAACAACACAAATTCAAACGACAGTTTCGACAGGTTATTCGTGGTCTTTTATTTAAACGCGTTGATTGTTGTTTATTTCACTATTAAAATATTATACACTTATTGAAAACAAACCTGCCCAAAATAGATACTTTGATGGTTGCAAAATGTTTTGCTTCAAATTCTGATTCGCAAATTCTCATCACTGGGTACTTCAATCCACAACTTCTTATTGATGTATTCTTACATTCACGCACGATACAATAGTGGTAATTCATAAATGTATCATGTAATCTATACGAAGACATGGTTTTAATTCCGATAATCACTTTTTGGTTATGTCACGCGTATTGTTGACAAGAACAGTGACGCCACGGCACAGGCCATCATGGCGGACGGCGTTTACGGTAGTATAGTGAAATTAATAATTTAAAATTCAAAATACAGTTGGATAGGTGCTTCAAAAAATTTTCATATTTTTTTTATGTTGTAATATAATCGTAATGTACCGTTCTATCAAATAATAAAAATAGTGGCAACTAGCCTATTAGCTCGGGTATTTTCATTGGGAATTTAGGAAGTCATCCCTTATGTCAAGTAATCGTGTGATTAGGGATTCAATGGGAGTGAAAATGTGAGTTGTGTCAATCAGTGCGAATAAGGGGGAGTCTGATGAAGCTGTAATGGTAAATGAAGTGGCTTTGCCATTGTATTCTATGGTGAAGGTTATGTGGATACCCACAATATTCTTTGCTGTATACAAAACTATGATTAAAACTGTCCAAAATTTACTACCACTTGCAATTCACCTAATAGTAACTACAGCCTTACAACACCAGGGCAGTCACAAAGCGCTAGAAGCATTTAAGGATTTGGTCATTCAGTAGTCTTAAGTCAAGTGGTTTTCAGTTACGGTATTTGTCTGCTTCACTACATAGTCACTACATAGTATAAAACAATGTCGCTTTTTCTGTCCCTATGTGTGTTGTATGTCCCTATGAACGCTTAAATCTTTAAAACTACGCAACGGATTTTGATGCGGTTTTTTCAATAGATAGAGTAACTCATGAGGAAGGTTTTTATGTATAATATCATCCATTAAATAGTGGACAAGTACCACGGGCGAAGCCGGGGCGGGCCGCTAGTTAGTTATATAAGGTTAAGGCAGCAATATTACGTTCTTTATTCCATTTAAACAGGGCAGTCACGAAAATTATTATTATTTTTCATAATATTTCATGAACATATTGTAATGTGTTAGAAACGTTCACTATGAAAATTACAGCGCTTATCATAAAAAAATACTAAAACCTGACAGTATACTACTCTAACAAAGATCATATAGGTAAGAGCTAATGCTGAATGTCCATAAAATATTGTAACTTTTATTAATGCGAAAGATAACTCATCTTAACTACCTAGGTGAGTTATTTTAGTCTTTCTAAGCTTGATAAGAAAAAAACCACGACGTTATCAATTTCAAAGCCGTTTTATAAATTGAAATACTTAAGACTTGTTTCCTTAACAAACAGTCTTTGCTTAGGTAATGTAATAGTTACGAACAAAAACTCGTTTAGAGCCAAGACCGCGATCGAACTAGCGGGGAAGCTTAAGATATTGCGACGATCGGGCCGCCCTTTGAGACTACCTACTAGAGGAAATTTAATTTAATCGCATTTTCTTTGCTAAACGAGCTAAAGCATATGGGGCCGAGTTTTCGAAAGGATTTCCTCCTTGAAAATGTTCGCTAAGAATTTCGCGACAAAGCGCAATGTTCTTTTGTCAACGAGATGGCTTTAAAATGTCCATATTTTTCTACCACAAGACTGTTGGATACCATTGCAAATGGATTTATATTTTGTGTTATAGTCGGGAGCAACAACGTTTCTTACTTTTCGAGTTCTGGTTTGCATTTTATTCGTGATATATTTACAGGATTTTCTAAGCACAAAGGAGTACTTGTCTCATAAGTTATTGTGTCTGTTACAATTACATTTGTCTTCTTGAAATGCTTGTGCTTTAACAATTGTAAAATAGGCAAAATTTATTAATATTGTATATAAAATTATAAATGTTTCTTGTTCAAATTTACTCAAGATTTTAACATTAAATCTGTAGCCGATAGCCCACAATTTATTATTATTTTTATTTGTATTCAACCTTTTTTTGTACCTTTTTGAGTTTTATATTTAAAAAAGAATTAAGTATGCATTGTTCCGCTTGTCAATAAATGCAAAATATGTCAGGATATATTTTATTTCATTACAAAATCTATTGAATAAATCCTAATTTTAAATTAATTCAACAATAAAACGCAAATATCTGTAGTTTTTGCATCATAATTATTATTCATGTGAATGTTCAAATGATGTGTTTACTTATTGGAATACGTTCACCCTAAGTAGCAAAAGCACCAAAACCAATTGAATTTTGGAAAAGTACCGCGACCTTCCTGATTACAGACAGAAGTACAAACCAACGACCACCGGAATCGAATTTGATTAGCCAAACCAGACTTCCCAGGAGGCGATCTCTTATTAATCGTGCATTTTAGGGTTCCGTTGCCAAATGGAAAAAAACGGATAACTTATAGATTCGTCATGTCTATTTGTCCGTCCGTCCATAAGTCACAACCCTATTTTCCGAAACTATAAGCATTATACTGTTACTTGGTTAGAAGATGAATAATGTGAACCGCATTAAGATTTACATACACACGAAAATAGAAAATAGAAATAAAGTTGACCCCAAAAAAAAATAGAAATGCAAAACCCCAAGGTTCCCAATTGTTAGAACTGATACGCCAATTTTTTTTCATCATTCCCATACCTGCCAGTTATATGTATTTTGAAGTATCTAATATTATTTCATTCTGCTTCTTATACGGAGGAGGAGGTGGAATATATCATTTTATGAATAGAATTTGTACGGAACCCTCGGTGCGCGAGTCCGACAGGCACTTGGCCGGCTTTTTTAGAAATTCTGAAGGTTCATTCCTAATCACAATCAATCCCATAGGTACACGTGTAATATGAAACAAAGTAACCCAAAGCTTATTTACTCATTTCTTTTTGTTTCCCGTCTTATTTTCTTATCAGTATCTGAAGTATTGAGGCGCTTTGGTATTAGAACTTGCCTTACATTATGTATTTTTTAATCTTACCTGCTACTTAATATTTGTATATGATTAACTATTTTATAAAATTTCTTTAGAAGTTTCATCATAAAGTTTCTCACTAGATAGTGTAACCTGAAGGAGGCCTATACCAATTTGATGGTATAAAATGGCCCAGAAGAAAATGAGAAAGATAAAAAAATGATAAAAATATTACTACTAATTAAATAATAATGTTTACAGTTTTGTGAATTTGGTCGGTTATGTCGTTAACACGAGCAATTGAGCATACTTTTTATTTTAACCTTTTCAACATAAGGATCCTTGGAAGATTCGTATTTCAAAACCGAAATATAATAATCTGTAACAATATGATGTAACATTGATGTTGCGTTGTTTGATATAAGCTTTGTCAAAGGCGATTTTCTAGTAAACCTCAATATGACTTGGTTATTGTTTCTGTCTACTTCAATAAATACACGAGAACAGATATCCAATATGCAAAATACTTGTCTCGATGGTTTGAGATGAAATGAAAACTATTTTAAAGATATATATAAGCGATCAGATCTATTTGTAAAAATAAAAAAATTGTGGGGCGAGAACGTCTTCTCAGAATTTAATTTAAGAAAATATATTAAAATATTTATTAACCTTTTGTCATTTGATATTCCGACTTTATGAGGTAATATGACAACAACCTTTTGAAAGTTTAAGAATATACGTACCAAACTATTGTAATTGGTTATAGGTACTTAATTAAATAATTTGTACATTTTGTTTATTTTTGAGGGTATATTTATAACAAATTTATTAATTTGCAAAAGTGTTATTTAATTGTATAGGGTCCTTAAATAAAGTAAAAGAGAATTAAAGCTCAATATTTAGTTTTGATTAGGAATTGCCGTGTGTTGTTATTAAAACTGATTTGAGTGTTTCCTATTCCCTAAACCCATAGTATTATTAAAAACTAGCGGCCGCCAGCGACTCCGTCCGCGTGGGTTACGATTTCCGCACACAGTCTTACTAAAATAGCTGAATAAAACAACGGCCTATAATTGCAGGCAGTCAACTTGCATACTTTTAGGGTACTAATGACTCAAGATAGAAATAATATATTAATAATCAACTTAAGTGACGGGAAACGCTTATCATTATTAACATTAATCTGGAGACCTTATACATTTGAGAAATCATCTGTTCACCGCGATTCAGATCCGCGGCCACGCTTCTAGCGAGGTGCGCCATCTATCGGCACATTTTAGAACTAAATAGTTCGCTAGCCCAATTTACAATTTACAATGATAAAATAAAGGAATATACAATAGCTTAAAGCCTACCTCGACAAATGGTTAGTGGTAAGTGGACTATCCAACACAAAATGTTTTGTCAATTCGAACCAGTAGTTCCTGAGCTTAGCGCATTCAAACCAATTTAGATCTTGAGTTGCACGTGTTTTTGTGAGTGAACCATAAAAGATAGACGTATGCTGTTGGAGGATATTTTTAGGCAATTTTATGTAGAATATTTCCGTCATACATGATTTCTATGTGACTTTAACCATTAAGGCTGCACACGCGACTGAAGCTTAAGAAATGGAATAAATTCTCCCGTTTTCCCCACATTTCCCTTCACTACGCTACTCCTGTTGATTGTAGCGTGATGAAAAGTATCCTATAATATGCCCAAGAGTATGAAGAATAATGGTACCAAGTTTGGTCAAAATCCGTCCAGTAGTTTTTGTTTCTATAAGGAACATACAGACAGACAGACAGACAGACAGACAGACAGACAGACAAAAATTTTACTGATTGCATTTTTGGTATCAGTATCGATCACTAAACACCCCCTGATAGTTATTTTATACAGAATTTACCTCTCTACAGATTTATTATAAGTATAGATAAATGGCGGTATATTTGGTGGATAGTATTAATTAAGCAAAACGTATACGTAACAAGCTTCTGTGTAAAATCGACGACGAAGATCGTGAGTTATTAACTGGTGAAGAGTATAACCTCATAAATCTTTTTGTCAAAACTGTAAAAAGATGCTAGGTTCCACTTACCTGTGAATCAGCCCCGGATCACCAGCTACCAGCCATCTCCAATTCTCCATCCAAGCACAAGAAACACTCACACACTAATTGAACAGATAAGAACACCACTTTTGTTTTTCACGACACACATTTATTAATTTCACATTGTCATTTTTGTTTTATTATAGTTAATGTCAGCTAAGATTTTTCTTTTTCACAACACACATTTATTTATTGCACATTGTCATTTTTTTTTGTATTACGAGTATTACAGTTCATTTAGCCAAGATGATTCTTGTGACAGGTGCAGGTACTTCTTATACAAAATTAAACTTTTTTTAAGGCAATAAGTTCCACGAGGTTATTTTAGGATCTCACTTGTTTAGAATAGCGTCAATATTTTTATAAAGGCAAACTGTCACTGGGTTAATTCATTTAAAATGGACTATAGTTGAAAAGCGCGCGCACGGGCGCCGCGCGTTGTCGAACGTATTTGAAATGGTTTTGATTTAGCCAATCAGAGCGCGGTGCAAGTTTTTTTCCCGAGCCGGTTTTCACGCCATGAACTACAAATTATTCCACTTTTTTTTTTTAAACTTAAGAAACTTTGAATTGTATTTTGAAATCGTCCTTAATTTTAAAAATAAAATATTTTGTTGTGGACATCGTGAATCGTGATGCAATTTTAATGTTTTTTTACTATATTTTTAATATGACACACTTTGCAATTCGAAAGTGGGACCTTGATGAATACACATTCATATTTATAAATTCCATTAATCTGTCAACAAAATGCCATTGCCGTCAACTGTATTTTAGTTCGGATGATCGTACTCAGAATGGATTAGGTTGGATTTGATCTATCTCACTTCGGTTGCGTCTGTTATTCTACCTGTTGAATATCCTAGACGCATAGATTTAAAGCGTTAGGTATGCCCTCGCCAAACTCGACCCGCTTTGCAATTGATAGAGAGAGAGAGAGAGATCAGGCGCAGGATCAACTACTTAACGTGCCTTCCGAAGCACGGAGGAGCTCGAGATGAAATTTTTGGGTCATCCATCCAATGAATGGCGTCTGCGAAAGTTGCTTAATTTAGCAATCGCAGGCCGAGCGCTAACCACTGCACCATCGTTACACAGCAAGGGTAAGAAGCTCATAGTTATCTTATTAAAATGTTTAAACCAAATTAAATGAAAAACAGCATTGTAAAGTGCATGCATTAAAAAAACAAACACGCATACGATGATAAATGTATAATTTCTAATGTTTTTGGAATGAAAATGAAAGTTACAATGAGTGGATATCATACTTCATACTTCTGTTATTCCATGTCATCGAACCCACAAGACTATTAAGACCCATTTACACAATTATCAAGGAAACAGTTCAACGCGTTCAAATCTAACAGAGTTACGAAACGGGAGCTAAGTTGATTATTTTTAATTCCATTCCGTCCCGCTAAAAGCATTGCGAAAACAATCCACTCGATTAGATGGGCCTTCGAAATAATCAAACATTTCGGGGGAAGGTTGCAATAAAACTGCATGGACACAAGGACTGCTCATTTGCTCACCGTTCGTCTGGTATTAGCGATAATTCTTTTCGGGCCACAAGTGTCGTGAAAACAGTTACTCTTTTGCTTACCAACAGGCACAGAGGAGCCAGGTACCGTGTTTTCGTAAAAAAAGATCCTATATACCATTAATTTAACCAACAAATAAATGTGGTGTGATTTTGAATATTTTAAGAAGTTTGGTGTCTATAAGGTTTATTTAAATGGCAACAGAATAACATGCAATGTGAAGCGACCATCGCATTACTTTACACGCCTGTGTCAGAACGGGTCGAAGTTCACCATCATTTAGATATATCGAGATCCAAGCAATAAAAAAAAAAACTGATTTTCGTACCAGCGCACTGATTTTATTTACTTGATAAAAAAAAGTTAAAAAAACATATTAATACTCTCATGGGCAGTTTGATCGCAAAACTCACTTTAAAACAAAGTAATTGCTCCCATTATCCGATCCTCCCAAATAATCAAACATTTCGGGGGAGGGTTGCAATAAAACTGCATTGAGACAAGGACTGCTCAGTTGCTCAGTTGCTCACCGATCGCCTGGTATTAGCGGGCGATCATTCTTTTCGTATAGCACTTAACAGCCGATTCGGGGCACGAATGTAGGCTTGAGAATTAGTGCTGGTGACAGACAGGACAGGTTAAAATTGCTTTTTAATAACAAATAATATTTAACCGGGACTAAACGCTATACTATACTTAAGTACTCTCGTACTTACTGCTTGACGTCTACTTGAACGGGCTTGAGAGATGGTGAATCGGAATCTACCCCCGAATTAACACTAATATTTATACTGCAAAGATTGTCAGTATTGTCACTCCGGCTTGACTTACTTGACTTAAGGTCCTAAGTCCCCTCGATGGGGCAGAGGGCGTCCACAGTGCGTCGCCATCCCGGTCGGTCTTGAGCTACGCGCTTTATTTCGCTCCAGGTCTTGCCTATCTCCTTCACTTCTGCAGCGACAGTCCGCCGCCAAGTTTGTTTTGGGCGGCCTCGTTTACGTCTTCCTTGGGGATTCCAGTCTAAGGCTTGTCTCGGTATATGTTCCTGGTCCCTTCGGAGGGTGTGGCCAATCCAGCTCCACTTGCGGCGTTTAATTTGGTGGTCGATCGGAGTTTCGCTGCAGCGCTCCCACAGATTTAGGTTGGAGATCTTCTCGGGCCAGTATATTCCGAGAATTCGGCGGAGACAGCGGTTCAAGAAGACCTGTAGCCGGCGCGTGATGTCCTTTGTGACCTTCCACGTCTCACACCCATACAGCAATACGGTTTTCACATTGGACCGGAATATCTTAAGCTTTACTCTACGTGTCAATTTCCGTGATTGCCATATCGGGCGGAGTTGCGCGAAGGTTGCTCGGGCTTTGGCGATCCTAGAAGTGATGTCCTCTTCTGTTCCTCCAGTTTCTGACACGACGCTTCCGAGGTAAGTAAATTTGTGGACTCGCTCCACAGCCTCTGTGCCAATAACAAGCGGCAAGGAACTTGTCGCTCCGCACCTCATTTCCTTGGTCTTCCGGATATTAATTTTTAGTCCCATCTTCTTAGCCTCTCTCTGTAGGTCGTCCATTTTGGTCTGCATATTATCGCGAGTATGGCTCAGCAGGCATAGGTCATCGGCATAGTCCAGATCTTCGAGCACGCTGGACAATCCCCACTCTATGCCGCGGCGCGTCGTAGATATTGCGCGATGCATCACACCGTCGAGGGCGACGAGGAAAAGGAGAGGTGAGAGAAGACATCCCTGGCGCACTCCTGCATGGACTGGTATGTCCTCCGATACAAGGCCGTTGTGCGTCACTCTACAAGAGTAGTCCCTGTAGATGGCCTTAATGATGTTGACGATCTTTTCGGGGACTCCAATTTCGTGCAGGCGGTCCCAGATGCAAGTCCATCTCAGCGTATCAAAGGCTTTTTCGAAGTCCACAAAAGTCAAGTAAATCTCCCTTTGCCATTCTGATGCCTGTTCCAATATGATACGCAGAGTGTTGACTTGATCCGTGCACGATCGGTTGGGGCGAAATCCGGCCTGTTCCCTGCGGATGGATGGTTCCACGGCCTTCGACAATCTGTCCAGAATGACCTTACAGAGCACCTTGGATGGGGCCGAAAGCAGGGTAATGCCCCTCCAATTACTGCACTCACTAAGATCTCCCTTTTTCGGCACAGTTATGAGGAGACCTCTGTTCCAGTCGTCCGGTAACTCTTCCGCTTGCCAGATGTTGGACAGTAGTGGCGTCAGCGCGTTCACAGCAGTGGGTAAATCGGCTTTAAGCATTTCTGCTGTGATGAGATCGACTCCTGGGGCCTTGCCGAGTTTTAAGGAACGGATAGCGTTCGCTACTTCCTCTTCCTTAGGAGGTGAGACATCGATGTCAAGGTCAGGCAGGGACACGTCGGCAGCAGGTGGCGTGTAGTCAGTCGGATCGTTGGGGATGCGGAAGATTTCCTCGAAGTGCTCCCACCAGCGTTGAAGCTGTCCTTCTGATGTCACTATCAACTGGCCTTCCTTACTTTTTAAGGGTTTCTTCCTGCGGTTCTGTGTTCCGGCCAAAGTCTTTGTCGCTTTGTACATCTCCCTGAGATTACCGGAGTCGGCAGCACGTTGGGCGGTGTCGGCAATTCCATCTGCCCATACTCGTCGGTCACGGCGAGTACTACGGTAGATGGTCTTCCGTATTAGACGGTATTGCAGCCTCAGGTGTTCCAGTGTTGCCGCGTCGGAGGTCGACAGAATAATTAGGTGAAGCCTTCTTCGTTCTTCGATGAGGTCCCAAGTTTTTTGTGACATCCAGTCTTCACGTGTGCCAGTTTTAAGTCCTAGAACGACGGAGCTGGTCTCTGTGTAGACCATTTTTACGCGATTCCACTCCGCGTTGACTGTGGTTGAGTCTGCATCGAGTCCAGTAAATCGGTTCCTCAGCTCGATCTTAAAAGCTGCCTGGGTATCAGGGTTCTTCAGTTTTCCAACCTCAAATCGTCTGCCTATTCTGGTTTGGGCAGCAGTTCGAGCTACGGCTACTTTGAGTCGCACCTCGGCCACCACCAGATGGTGGTCGCTATCAATATCCGCACCTCTTCGGTTACGGACATCGAGCAGCGAAGAGCGCCATTTAGCGCTTATGGCAAGATGGTCGATCTGGTTCTTAGTGACTCCATTGGGGTGATTCCAGGTGTACTTGTGGTGATCTCCGTGGATAAATAGAGTCCCTCCAATGGTAAGGTCGTTGTCCTGACAAAACTCCAGAAACCGCTCCCCGTTGTCGTTGCGTACTCCCAGCCCGTGCTTGCCCATGTGTCTTTGACAACCATCGTTATCCGTTCCAACCTTAGCATTGAGGTCACCCATGACGATTACTATGTCTTGTCTACGGATGTTCTTCATAGTTGAGTTGAGTGCGCTATAGAAATCGTCCTTCACTTCCTCTGATGCTAGTTCTGTGGGCGCGTAGCATTGAACGATGGTTATCTTTCGGGCCTTAGTGTTAAAACGAGCTGTTATGATCCGTTCTGAGATCGGTTTCCAGTCCAGGAGGCTCTTCTTCGCCGTCTCGGTAAGGAGGAATCCTACACCGTGTTCCAGGTCGCCATCTTCATCCTCCTTCCCGGAGTGAAGAAAAGTAAGGCCTCTGGACGTTCTCAGTTCTCCGAATCCGTTCCTGCGCACCTCGCTGAGACCGAGTATTTGCAGCTTGTATTCGAGCATTACTGCTTCTGCTTGGGCGAGTCGGCTATCGTCGCTCAGTGTGCGCACATTCCAGCAAGCAATTCGTGTCCGTGTTTTCATGCCAAAGGTCGTCGTGTTTGGATCGGTCCGGTTCTTCACTGTTTCTGTTTCTGTAATCGTGTATGTTTAGGCAAGTGGGTGATTAGCCCTCTGTGCCCTAGCCTACGGCGGGGCTGCCACCTTGGAGCCTGTAGGCTGGCTCGGTTTTATTCGGGTATCCTCCCTAGTGATTTGGTTCTGTTTAGGGGCGCAGAACGTTCGCCCTCTGCCCTGCATCCTCTGCTACTACAGCTCGAGTTGGCAGTCGCGCGGCGGCGCGGCTGTAGTAGTGCCCAGGGTGGACGGCGGGGACGTGGATGGCTCGGACTGGCTGAGGCTCCGCTTTGAACGTGTCCTGCCACTGACACCGCAGAAAGCTACTTGGCATTTGATAGAAACTCTGACTCACTAATCAGGTTTCCGCCAACACTTTACCTCAACTTCCCACGCCGTCACTCCGGCACATTACGCTAAAAGTGTCGCGGTTTGTTTTAGCTAAGCTAAAATAGTCTAGTGAAAGCATTATGTTGAGCACAAAAGTAAAAACAAATCTAGCTATTTATATACATAGTTTTGATTTCAAAACTTACTCAATCGTAAGCTGACTGCCTGCCTAATATAAAAAAAAAAATAATGAGGAGCTGTGAAGTTCTATAAAACGATTTACCAAAACTTAGTAAAAAATTAGCATCAACCAAAAGTGTCTATACTGCCAATGTTGCATCTAAAACGGCCGGCCACAAACGTTTCAATTTGATTAATCGCGCGATACCAACGAGTGGGTATTTAGTAATTAGAACAAGGCTTCTGACCGCGGCCCGCGTTCGACGCGGTCAATTTACACATTTCACTATTTAATTTTCTATGCATTTGAAATTATAACTGTATTAAGCGATATCATGAATTAAATAAACTCGTTATTTCGTTCAACCATGCATAATTCCCTTGTCAAACCAATTTGAAATAATTTAGTAATTGCATCACGTAAATATGTATCAATGTTATTTCTTTTTTTATCCCAGACTGGATAATCATTTTTCATTTTCTGTCTCTTAACAAACCACTCTTTATGTAGTCAACTAGGTAGCATTTCTTCAAAACAAATAAACGACCTTAATTTGAAAAAAATTCGCCAAGTGCGAGTCGGACTCCCTCACTGAGGGTTCCGTACAAATTCAATTTTTGACGTATTAAAAAAACTACTGAATAGATTTCGTTCGACCCAATTTTCGTTGGTAGTTTTTATGGTAATGTACATTATATAATTATTTCAGTTTTATCATCCTCTTATTTTAGAAGTTAGAGGGGGGGGACACACTTTTTTCCACTTTGGAAGGGTCTGTCACGCAAAGTATTCACTTTAGAAAAAAGTGATATTAAAAACCTTAATATAATTTTTAAAGACCTACACGTATATGTTCAATGAAAAAAAATATTTCGAGTTTCAGTTTTGACTATGGGGACCCCCCACTTTTTTTTTTTTTTTCTATTTTCGTGTAAAAACATTGTTGCGGTTCACAGAATACATCCACTCACTAAGTTTCAACAGTATAGTACTTATAGTTTCGGAAAAAAGTGGCTGTGATAGACTGGCGGACAGACAGACAGACAGACAGACAGACAAGACGAATCTATAAGGGTTCCGTTTTTTTGCCATTTTGGCTACGGAACCCTAAAAAATACTCATAAACTCCTTTTGTAAAATACACAGACTATACTCGATTACGAAAGAATTTAATTTATTGTGTATTATTTTTTTCTGTCTGTTATGTTTATTGACTGATATTTCAAACCAGGCATTTTTATTATACCACGAATCGGTCATAAAAATAGGCCAAAATGCTGATTCTATAGAAACTTAGGTCTATAATGGGCCAAAAAGGAACTGACCCAGGGCAAGACATGAAGAGCATTAAGGCCCGAGCCTGAACGTAACAACCATGTGACGGGAAAGTGCGATATTTCACTCATTTATTAAGAGAGACGATATCCTTTACATAAATAGTTCCATAAACATTGGTATTATCATTCTGTAACTGGTTTAGATATTTTTTTAATATAGTAGCAAAAAAAAGCGACTCGAAAAATATGCATTGCGGAACAACGTTTCATCGTCTTTTATGCTTATTGACTGACATCTCATATTAAACATAGTTTAGTAAACAACCCGTATGCCCAGAATGGTGACCTACATGTATATAACCCCTTATCCATGGAAGGTCTAAGGTCTTCGTGCAGCAGAGGACTGCAACGAGCTTATGATGATGAAGAAGATGATCATGATGATAATAATCTACATTTAAGTATTTTAAAATGTGTGGGTCTCAAATCAATATGCCGCACCAAATCGTCGCTTGCCTCTCTTACTGACATATCTGATATTTTTTCGAAACTGAGTTATCTACACCATTTGAATCTTCTTGCAAAATTGAATAACATAATGTAGATAACAAAGTTTAGAAAAAAAAAATAGTTACGTTATTTAGAGAGTCAAGCGATGAAAAAGGTCTAATATGCCCATTCTATAGAAACTTAAGTCTATAATGGGCCAAAAAGGAACTGGCCGAGGGCAAGACATGAAGAGCATTAAGGCCCGCGCCTGAACGTAACCACCATGTGACGGGAATGGCGATATTTCACTCATTTATTAAGAGAGACGATATCTTTTACATAAATAGTTCCATAAACATAGCTTGGTATTATCATTCTGTAACTGGTTTAGATATTTTTTTAATATAGTAGCAAAAAAAAGCGACTCTAAAAATATTAATTGCGGAACAACGTTTCATCGTCTTTTATGCTTATTGACTGACATCTCATATTAAACATAGTTTGGTAAACAACCCGTATGCCCAGCATGGTGAATATGTACGTACATAACTCCTTATCCAGGAAAGGTCTTAGTGCAGCAGAGTACAGCAAACGTGCTGCTGATGATGATGATGATGAAAAAGACGATTATGATGATGATTATGGTGATGATTATGGTGATGATTGCGCTTGCCTCTCGAACTGTGTTAGTATTTTTTCGTAAAGCGATTTTCTAGTAAACCTCAATATGACTTGGTTATTGTTTCTGTCTACTTCAATAAATACACGAGAACAGATATCCAATATGCAAAATACTTGTCTCGATGGTTTGAGATGAAATGAAAACTATTTTAAAGATATAAGGGATCAGATCTTTTTGTAATAATAATGAAATGTGGGGCGAGAACGTCTTCTTCGAATTTTATTTAAGAAAATATATTAAAATATATCTATTAACCTTTTGTCATTTGATATTCCGACTTTATGAGGTAATATGACAACAACCTTTTGAAAGTTTAAGAATATACGTACCAAACTATTGTAATTGGTGATAGGTACTTAATTAAAATAATTTGTACATTTTGTTTATTTTTGAGGGTATATTTATAAAAACTTTATTAATTTGCAAAAGTGTTATTTAATTGCATAGGATCCTAAGATAAAGTTAAGTAGAATTAAAGCTCAATATTTAGTTTTGATTTCTGGTATTGCTTGAGTTGGTATTAAAACTGATTTGAGTGTTTCGTATTCCCTAAACCCATAATATTATAAAAAATAAATGGCGGTATATTTGGTGGATAGTATTAATTGAGCAAAACGTATACGTAACAAGCTTCTGTGTAAAATCGACAACGAAGATCGTGAGTTATTAACTGGTGAAGAGTATAACCTCACAAATCTTTATGTCAAAACTGTAAAAAGATGCTAGGTTCCACTTACCTGTGAATCAGCCCCGGATCACCAGCTACCAGCCATCTCCAATACATTACAAGCACATACAGCCACATCATTAGCACTGATTCGAAACACTCACACACTAATTAAACAAATAAGAACACCACTTTTGTTTTTCACGACACAATAATTTAATTTTAATTTCACATTGTCATTTTTAGGGTTCCGTAGCCAAATGGCAAAAAACGGAACCCTTATAGATTCGTCATGTCCGTCTGTCTGTCCGCCAGTCTGTCACAGCCACTTTTTTGTTTTTCTATTGTTCATGTCATTTAAGATTTTTCATTTTAACAATACACATTTATTTATTGCACATTGTCATTTTTGTATTACGAGTATTACAGTTCATTTAGCTAAGATGATTCCTGTGACAGGTGCAGGTACTTCTTATACAAAATTAAACTTTTTTTAAGGCAATAAGTTCCACGAGGTTATTTTAGGATCTCACTTGTTTAGAATAGCGTCAATATTTTTATAAAGGCAAACTGTCACTGGGATAATTTTATCTAAAATGGACTCGAGCGCCGCGCGTTGTCGAACGTATTTGTAATGGTTTTGATTTAGCCAATCAGAGCGCGGCGCTAGTTTTTTTTTCCGAGCCGGTTTTCACGCCATGAGCTACAAATTATTCCACTTGTTTTTTTTAAAAACTTAAGAAACTTTGAATTGTATTTTGAACATCGTCCTTAATTTTAAAAATAAAATATTTTGTTGTGGACATCATGCAATTTGAATGTTTTTTTACTATATATTAATATGACACACTTTGCAGTTCGAAAGGGGGATTTTGATGAATACACATTCATATTTATACACATTCATAATCTATCTATTTATCTATTTCCGAAGGCAAAACTTCAATCAGATCCCGCTATGGTCAAACATAGTTTAGATTTTGAAAACTACTCAATATTTAGCTGTACAGCCCGGATAATACACGTAAATAAAAAAAAAAAATCAGCTGTGAAGTTCTATGTGTCTATACTGCCAATGTTGCATCTAAATCGGCCGGCCGCAAACGTTTCAATTTGATTAATCGCGCGATATCAACGAGTGGGTATTTAGTAATTAGAACAAGGCTTCTGACCGCGGCCCGCGTTCGACGCGGTCAATTTACACATTTCACTATTTAATTTTCTATGCATTTGAAATTATAACTGAATTAAGCGATATCATGAATTAAATAAACTCGTTAATCCGTTCAACCATGCATAATTCCCTTGTCAAACTAATTTGGAATTATTTATTGTTTGCATCACGTAAATATGTATCAATCATTCAATCATTCTTCATTTTCTCTTTTAAAACAAATCACTTTTAGTATAGTTAAGTAGGTACTCCTAATATTTTAAACTTTAATTAAAATACCTCATTAGAAAAAAATATTCTAAAACTCCTTTTGTAACATACTCGTATGTACACAGACTATAATGTTTATTGACTGAGATTTTAAACCAGGCATAAAATATGTACTACCACAAATCAGTCATAAAAAATCAAATAGGTCAAAAATGCCGATTCTATAGAAACTTAGGTCTATAATGGGCCAAAAAGGAACTGGCCGAGGGCAAGACATGAGGAGCATTAAGGCCCGCGCCTGAACGTAACCACCATGTGACGGGAATGGCCGCCCTTGTCGATATTTCACTCATTTATTAATAAGAGAGGCGATATCTTTTACATACATAGTTCGTTATAGCTAAGTTAAATTTCTGTAACTAAACTCAGATAACTTTGGAATACAGTAGCAAACAGCTAATAATGATAATGATTATGATATTGTATTACATTTAAGCCTAAGTATTTTAAAATGAGTGTGTCTTAAAACACTATACCAAACCATCGCTTGCCTCTCGAACTGACGTATCTGTAATTTATGTCGAAACTGAGTTATCGACACCATCTGAATCTTGTTGCTAAATTGAATAACATAATGTGGATGACAAAGTTTAGAAAAAAAATAGTTACGTTATTTAGAGAGTCAAGCGATGAAAAAGGTCTAATATGCCCATTCTATAGAAACTTGGGTCTATAATGGGCCAAAAAGGAACTGGCCGAGGGCAAGACATGAAGACCTTATTTAGAGAGTCAAGCGATGAAAAAGGTCGAATATGCCCATTCTATAGAAACTTAGGTCTATAATGGGCCAAAAAGGAACTGGCCGAGGGCAAGACATGAAGACCTTATTTAGAGAGTCAAGCGATGAAAAAGGTCGAATATGCCCATTCTATAGAAACTTAGGTCTATAATGGGCCAAAAAGGAACTGGCCGAGGGCAAGACATGAGGAGCATTAAGGCCCGCGCCTGAACGTAACCACCATGTGACGGAAATGGCCGCCCTTGTCGATATTTCACTCATTTATTAAGAGGGAAAAGAAATAACAGGATAAAGGAAGCAGTTACGTTGCAATAAATATACGAGTAATGAAGACGGATATTAATTTGCTGCGGAATTAAGATTATTGAGATACGCATTGCTTATGAGTTTTGGGGTACTGCCAAATAGGTGAAGTACTTGTATTACTCAATACCTACTATTTGGAGCGTATTATTGATGGAAATAAACAAATATGTTTGATAGTTCATTATCATTATTTCTTATGAGAGACCTAAGTCGTTCATTCCTAGTCATAAACTTCCAAAAAGATCCTAAAACCATTCGGTTTTGCGCCTTCTGCATCCAGTTATTTTCTTCTAATTTTACTAGATTCATTGTTTATGTGCGTCCTATTTCTATCAGAATATCAAAAACCACAAAATTGCTTCCCAAACAAAAATTTACCGAATACTCGGAAATGCTATTAATATTTAATTCCATAATTTCTTCGTATTACGCTTATTCAGGGGCAGAAGGCATTTTATGAAAATTGTATCTATTTTTAGAATCTCCTGCTTTAATTTAGGACCGCACAAACTGTCTAAAAATACTTTGTAAGCCTCATTTAGGAATCATTAAACCATTTTGACACTTCAATCCCACATGTATTATTCAGTAGCCCTGCGTAATTCCAGTATTGGGACTTGCCGCAATCTGACTAATCCTAATCCTAGCCTAGTCCTCTATGAGAGACATCAGTTGGATTGAAATTATTAAACCAGTGCTCTGGTGAGGCATGCATGGTCGATTTTGGGGATCACATTCGGTTAGGGAGATAATTGTCGTAATTTATTTGGTTTCAAATTTAAAAAAACCCGGCCATTTGCATTTCGTACTCGCGCAACGAGGGTTCCGTTATATTTATGACGAATTAAAAAAAGTAACTCACTAGATTCCATACACAGAAAATTTACTGTGTAAATCAAATTGCTACAGAAAATATTTCATTTCACTGAATGAATGCTACTTACATAATTTTCTGTTTTCAACCATCAATTGTTAAATAAAATCCTGAAATAGAAGTAAGGAACTAGGAAATAAACAAAAGCCGAATAACTAAATAATATAAAGGATACTTCAACAAACTACTTACATTTATTTAGGTTGATTTTATCCACTCCATGGTACTACAAATTCACACTTATGTTAATTTCACCCAGTTTCCACGAGGTCCTATTTCAGGCAATTGGAACAAAATAAGTCAATTAAATGGCCCAGTGGACTTAGACAAGTTTACATGGGCAAGTCACAACGGCTCAGATACAGGCTTAATGAAAAAACTTTCGTGCATTTCAATTAGAGCCCTTTCAAAGACTGTAATTTTCCAACGTTAACGAGCTAAATTTTATCGAAAATTAATTGCGACATCTTCATTGAAAACTTTTCACTCCGGCCCGATACCTACATTTTGTTCGGTGAAACTTCCAGAACGTTGTATGTTTGAAAACGGGGGAGACTTTACAACGGCAGGGCAAATCTCATACAAATTTCACTCTTCAATCAATTGTAGCCATGGAGACTGACAATAGCTGAGGAAGTTTGGCTTTACCTATACCACTATTGTTACATAATATCGGCGTGACTTTATTTGATCGCTTTGTTTCGGTGTACTTTGAAAAGTTTGAGTGTCGATCAAGCCATCAATGTTTTAGTTTACACAAGTACCTATACAAAAAGTCTGTACTGATTGTCATAATTTACTCAAGTTAAAAATTAATTAATTATCACAAACAATATTTTGAATTATGAATCATATTAATAAAGAACACAACTAAGAATCATTATATAGCAAACCAATGAAAATAGGGCAAAATTGATTCTACGAACAAGACAAAAATAAATACAAAAGCACAATCAGTCTTTGAAATGATGTACAGCTGACAACAAAAGAAGCTAAATGTAGCTAAATGTTTATACATTTACGGTATCCTCACAAAACGTTAACATTTTATTCCCACGCGTATGTTTATTTATAGAGTAGGTAAATTACTAAACCGGCAATATTAATGAATCCAAATTACGAATCAAATTATAATTTTTAAAATTAATTAAGTTGAACGATTATTTTATTGTTTGTCTAATAACACGATATTTTAGTGTAATTATTAAGTAAATAAATAATAAATAAATGCCTTGGACTAACACACCAATTGCCTCGCCCCAAACTAAGCACGAAGCTTGTACTATGGATGCTAGGGAACGGATAGACATACTTAAATACGTCCATAAATATATGACTCGAGTACAAATTCCGATGTTCATTACGCAAACATTTGCCCCTAGCGACCTTTGGTTTTTTAGCCAGGGTCTCTGACCACTTAACCATCAGGTCTGTAAAGTGATCCAAATTTATTTTTTTCACTTTTTTATTTATCTTTAAAGCCTATACTATATACATATATTTATACAAATGGATAGTCCCCATAGATGCAGGGTTATGCCTATAGTCGGTAAAATCGCAGTTGGTGATCGTTGTATGCTGACGGCTACATAATGCGACGAATAAGTTGCTTTCAAAGGTTCAATTCCCAGATCAGTGTAAAAATACACATTTCTCGTGTGACTGTACAGGGTACAGAAATGTGTATTTTTATTTTGAGTATTCCTTAATATTATCCCTATATTATCCCAAATTTGTATTGCTTCCAAATATATTCGTTTCTATGAACAAAATAAAGCTCATTTATAGACAGATCATACGAAAACGTTAATTAAATAACAAAAATATTCAATAAATATTTTTGTGCTACTTTTACTACGTGGGTGAAATGAGGAAAAATGGAACCGATGAGACCTTTATTAATAAAATAAGGTTATCAGCACACGTGAAAATGTTCGAAATATTCTTCTGCTAACAAAAGATAAATGAAAACACATCATTTATAAGGACAAAATATTTATTATTCACATGCTTCAAGTGTGATATTTAAAGAAGATGTTAAATATCAAAAGTTCTAAAACTGCGGAAATTAAACAGCATACAAATTACATTACATCGTCGTAACACAAATCCGCATCTATGAAATTTTAAACAATAAAAAAGAATTATTAAAATATTAAAAGTATATAAGTACGAAAGTTTGTCAATGTTCTAAATATCACTTATACTTGTAAGTTGTAATTTATCATAAAATGTAAATATTATCATATCTTAACTCTTCGAAATAATTACAATATATTTAAGCTTTTGTTTCGACCTCTTCAATGTAAGTCATTAAGCAAATGAAAACGTAAACGCTAGCGAAAAACGATGCAAATTCAATGCCGTCCTCTGAAGTGTTCACCACGCGTCAGCCGCTAACGAACTTTCGTATCCATATTTATCATAATACCTAAAAATACAAAATCCGTTCCTGTTTCAGTATGAACTAAATCCCTTAAATTCAAATCATCGTTAGGGATTACAAGTTTAAATCGCTTCTATGAGTATGGGCATGAAAGAACTTGTGCGTCGGAGGATCTGTAGTGTGAGTAAATCACCATCGGTGTGTACATCATTTACAAGATCCGTGAGTGCTGCCGTCTTGCTCGCACGCGGCGCGTTTTGTAAGTAGGGTTCCAATGTGTGAGTGACGTAACGGTACACCCGCGAGCTCGTTAGACTTGTGTGGGTTTGCGATCCGGGCCCGTAGCCCCCGCCAGTGTCGAGCGAGCCGTAGCACGGCTACGACGCGACTACGTCGTAGTTCACGCGCGCTGACTCAACATCGGACAATAGACCCAGCGGCGGATCGTGACGTTTTGTTATTTTTTGTTAGATGTGAATAAAAGCGACTCTTTGTGACATCCACTCGTGAAAGTGGAGACAGTATGCTGAGGACACCCCCTTTGTATGGAGCAGACTGTTGTTAAGGCGGCTTTATGCAATTTTTTGAACACTAATTTGTCGGATCGCCCGCAAATTGGGCCGGTTTAGACGTGTTGCGGTAAATTGAACGCGATGTAAATTATCCCAGCGTATGGAGTGTAATACGGAAGGGATAATTTTTATCCGAGTCGGCAGTGACGTTGTGGTGTGATTGATATAAGACAGTTGATTGGCTTGTGCTGGCATGGAGTTACAATTTAATTAACCCAGTTAACATCGTGAGGTATTTATTCACTTTTTTAAATTCTGTATTGAATAATTCATTAGATTGTTGATAATACTGTGTAATATTTTCCCGTTTTGATAGATAAAAGAAAAGCTGAATGTTATATGAACAAAGAATTTTTACTCTTGTTGTCTGTGTCGGAACAGAAAACAAGAAACGAAAACTAGATTTCATCGTGGAAACGAAAACAGGAAACAAACATTTTGCGATTCGAAAAATATCTAGTTATCGTCGAACCAATATTGGATGTGTGAATGCATATCACACATGAAAACAAAAAAGTATGCATCTATACCTTCATACAAAATAGAATCTTGATGGTTAAAAAAGCTGTATGGCATTACATTGAATAAATTATTTTTAATGTAAACGGTTGATGTTCTTTTAAATGTTTTCTGGTTAAGGGAAAGGCGAGGTTTGGGCGAAAACTTTGTGTAAAGTACTCATTAGGCGATTATACAATTTATGTTTTGCAGAATTTATTGAATTTTTGGCGGTTCCTTTAATTTATTACAAATTGATTACATGAAAACAACAACTATAACACAAAAGCAATTAAATTTACAAGTTTTAGGAGTTATGAGAATAGAGTGTAAATTTTTATGGAACTTTAAGTTACTAATATCTTGTTTGTTTTCTTTAATACTTTAATTACCTGGCTCTCATCACCACATAAACTATTCGAATCGGTTCGAATCCCGGTTCAGCCAACGTTCTTCAAATTTTAAGAATTTCATTATAATTATGATTTATTAAATTTCATACTAGTGGCCACTCGTGACTCCGTCCGCGTGGATTTTGGTTTCTGCACACATAGTGGTCTGTTATAGCTTAAAACCCTTCTCAACAAATGGACTATCCAATAAAAAAAATCATTTCGAACCAGTAGCTTCTGACATTAGCACGTTCAAACAAACAAACTCTTCATCTTTAGTACAAAACTATAGATTAGTATAGGCTTTTGTCGTTATCAGTACTTGAACAACTTTTTTTGGGTGCGTACTTCAAATAAAGAGGTATTAAGATAAGAAGTGGTGTATAAGAAACGCTCATAATTAATTCCTCTTGACAACAGTATAATACTACTATAAAATATCAAATGAAGTAGATTGGTATTAAAGCGGCTACTGTTAGTTTACGACTAATATTTCTAACATTTAATAAATATCTCCAAGGTCGAACTTTAATGAATTATACTCTATTATTAAGTCTGAGTATAATTTCTTGAAGAAATTAAAATTTGTCCTTAAGGATTTCATTTTAATCTAATATTTTGTGAGGGTAATCAAGTGTAATTAAGTACAAAAATATAATTATTACTAAGAAAGATAATAACTAGGTAGTAAATAATATTAAAGTTAAAAATTTATGACCTACGTAGTTTTGCTTTAATGTATTCTTGATTTATGGATAAATTGAAAGAATATTTTTAAAAGTTCTAGTTTTGATTCTCGTACTTCGTTTTTATGAACCTACACAAAATGTTTGAATTATTCTCATGTTCATATTAGTAACAATAAATCTTGTGTAGTTGTTAGTATACAGGATGAAGCGGGTTACATTTTTCCGTTTTTTTTTATGTTGAACTAAGCTAGCACTTGACCACAAAGTTGCCTGATGTTAAATAACTATGCGGTCTAAGATGGAGCGTGCTTGCTTAGGGAAAGCCCGTTTATTCTGGCCTTGAAGAGCCCCAAGTTGTATTGTGCAGAAAAGACAAATTGATTGCATTGTACAATTGACTGCATTGTACAAAACAATTGTCGACATTTGAAGTGAAGAAGTTTGTTTTGCTATTTGTAATTTCAGATTTGATAAGATGCTTAAATGATAAGATCTTAGAGATAGTAGGCACGATTTCGACAATTCTTGTCTAATTTTTGTTGTCTCTTCTCTAACTGCAGTTAACAACCCCTATAATACTCTTAGGGTCTAGCCACAGCTACGGCGGCGAGCGGCGCGGCGAGCGGCGCGGCGAGGCCGGCGACGGCCGCCCTAGTCGTGGGTATGGCCGCCGCGCGTTCGCTCCGCGCATCTCGCCGCCGTAGCTGTGGCATGCTTCATACAATTTCCTTTATTTGATTTTTTCGCTCGCCACTTTCGCTGGCGCAAGACGCATCGCAAGTCGCACCGCTGTGGGCTGTGGCCAGGGTGTTAGAAACACACTAGGCGGAAAAACTGACTGCGCCTGCAATGTATTTTAAATTGATGATGACACAAAATGAAAAAAATACGTCGCGCAATTTTGTATAGAAAATGCATTGCCGGCTGAACTTCGGTCGCGTAATTTCAGCCTAGTGTGTTCCTACACTTACGGGCTTGAAACTATTTCTGGTTATATGAACAATGTTACAATTTAAGTTTAATTTATTATTTCATCTATGTTCGTACCGATCGATATGTCTTTTGTCAGCTAATCTACCTAACGAGGGGTGAAAGGATTAAAGTTGTCATTAATTCACCCTCTCAGTTTCATAAGCCAGTGTTTATTCAGGCGTCTGACGTTTCTTCACCATAATAATTTAATTTATTTAATATTCTGATATTATACAGAATAAAGAGTTTTTAAGATTTCTTTTCTTCTTCCAGTTGCCAGAAAAACATTAACCTAATAGATAATGTATATAGCTATTTCAATGAGAGATACTTGATCAGGCAGTTTCACTTAATTGGCAGTCAAAGTTTCTGATTTTCGAACCAGTAATGAAACTGTAACGATTCTGACATTAGAAAAACCGAAGTGTTTAAAAATCTATAAGTTTAAGTACAATATCTATACCACTCTGGCAAACGCAACGCATTTCTCTTGACTATAGGTGACTGCTGCCAAACTTTTAGCAAAACAAGTTTACTAGTAGTTCCTCAATGTGCCGCCCCAAAATTTATGTTTGGGTATCAGTTTATATCTTACTAATAAAATAATATTCCTTTAAGAACTGGTTAAAATTAATTAATGGTAATAAAAAAAACTATTCGTATTCGTTACCAATAGCTTACCGGGAAAAAATATGGCTGCACTTTAGTCAATGCATTTAAAGTGCAGTGCAGTTATTAACTAAAAATAACATAATCATAATGTTAAAGCAATCAACTGGCATGCAATGTCTTTTTACTAGGCATGAGCATAAAAGTAAATAACATCAAAAATGGTAAAACTCCTATCGATCAGTCTCCGATGACGTCCCTTACAACTGCTGGTTTGCGCTTTTGATCGAATATTCGGCCAAGTCAAACTCTCAAGATCGAGCAGTTCGATACGAAACTTGTTCCGAAATGACAATGGGATCCGAAACCAGCTTCAAGTCCGGAACACGGCGACAATCTACCGCCGTCTCGCTTTGTTTGCGGCGATACCGCGATTGACTGGCCTCATTGTCGACGAGAGCCGTGCAGCTTTTGTTGCTTCAAATATCATAGCTGATGTAACACGGTGTAGTTCACACGTGTCGTCTGTATCTATCGGTTAGTTGCCGAGTAGTATTAGGCTGGCAGCAGAAATAAGGACTAAGAGAGATTGTTCCTTTAAGAAAATTGATAATAAGAATCGGCCTGATCTCTTCAAAATGTACTGAAAATTATCTTGAACATTCGATATTGCCGCATGTTATCAGTCCCCCATGTGATGTTGTTATCATTATTTGGGACGACGCAGGCAGAAAAATGCAACCCTCAATACTTAAAACAAACACTCAATACCGTGCTGAGAACCGAAGCTAGCTTCAACTCTGGTACACGGCGACAATCTACCGCCGTCTCGCTTTGTTTGCGGCGATACCGCGATTGACTGGCCTCATTGTCGACGAGAGCCGTGCAGCTTTTGTTGCTACGAATATCATAGCTGTTGTAACACAGTGTAGTTCACACGTGTTGTCTGTATCTATCGGTTAGTTGCCGAGTAGTATTAGGCTAGCAGCGGATAAGGACTAAGAAAGATTGTTCCTGTAATAAAATTGATAGTAAGAATCGGCCTCATTTCTTCAAAATGTACTGAAAATTATTTTTTACATCCGACATTGCCGCATGTTATCGGTCCACCCATGTGATGTTGTTATCAGTATTTGAGACAACGAAAGCAGGAAAAATGTTACTTTAAATACTAAAAATATATACTACTCAATACCGTGCGAGAACCGAAGTTAGCTTCAACTCTGGTACACGGCGACAATCTACCGCCATCACGCTTTGTTTGCCGACGAGAGAAGTGCTGCTTTTGTTGCTGCGAATATCATAGCGCACTGTTGTTACACTGGTGGTTTCTGTAGTTTACACGTACTCGTACTATTACTATGTCGTTGGTACATTGTGAGTTTATTTGGCATCGAAATTTCTTTCAACAATTAGCTTTCTTTCACAACTATCGATAAGTTGCCGATATTATGCTATCTCAGATAGCAGGAAAAGACTATCGAACAGTGACGAAGTTGAGTCAAACCTTCAGTATTCTTAAATAATAGTTATCATCAAAAGTATTTAGACGGTGGCTACTATCGTGAACTTAGTTGCAAAACCAGCTTCACGGTTAGTACTCCCAGTACTCTAGTAGTACACGGCGGCAATCTACCGCCGTCTCGCTTTGTTTGCGGCGATACCGCGATTGACTGGCCTTATTGTCGACGAGAGCCGTGCAGCTTTTGTTGCTGCGATGTCATAGCGCTCCGATCGCGTGTTCTGTTGTTACACTACTGTTCTCGTGCTAAGTCGTCCTGTATATTGTGAGGTTAGTAGGCGTCGAAATTGCTTTCAATAACTGGGTTTCTGATGTAAGGCCCGTTTTCAACACTCTCAGACACGTTTCTGATACGAGAACGTATTGGACATTGGAAAAAATAGGTATTTGTTCTTCAAACGTTGTTCCCGTATATGCAAGCGTTTTTTGTAGTTCGCATGTCGCCTGTATATTGTGAAGCTACTGGGCGATAAAGTTGCTTTCAATAACCTGTTCTCGCGTACAGCCCGAACGTTCGAAAATAAGTTTTAACTTAATTCATGGGCTAAGTAAGGCATATGTAAGTAAAAAAGGCGTTATACAGATAACAGTTAAATTAGACTTCATCTGCCATTACCACAAGTTCACTAGCTCAGTTTATCTTCATATTTATCATTAAATAGTGGCCGCCCGCGACTCCCTCCGCGTGGATTTCGGTTTTTGCACATATTTAAAATAACAATAGCATAAAGCCGTCCTCGTCAAATAGACCAGCAAATTCGGCCACAAAGCCAAAAAAAGTCGGGTTTTCCTGTAAATATGTAGTTTGAAGAATAAACCGCGATTATATCCGTTTAAAAGTAGTTTTACTGTATTTTTAATTTGGACCTGAGATTCGTTCCTGACATTAAACAAACAACCTTTTCAGCTTTATTATCCCAACTAATATTATAAATGCGAAAGTAACTCTGTCTGTCTGTCTGTCTGTCTGTTACGCTTTCCCGCTTAAACCTCGCAACCGATTTTGATGAAATTTGGTACAGACAATCTTTAGACCCTGAGACAGACCATAGGCTACTTTTTATTTCGAAAAAAAGAAATCCACGCGGACGGAGTCGCGGGCGGCCGCTAGTATCAATATATATTGAATCAGGGATATGAAGTTGCAGTGTCAGGCGCCAATGCGTTAGTACAAATTACACCTACATATTGGAGTTGTTGTCAGGGCTGGATAGAGGGGTCGGTTTGAGGACCGCCCGGGGCGTTACTCCAAAGATTCGCGTCTTAGTAAGCGATTGTGACATTTATGACAAAAGAAAAAAATGAGTATTTGATAAATCCGAATTTTATTTCTGGAGGGTGCAGAGGTTTTCTTAATGCAATTTTCCTTATTCAGAGATTTATATTGATGTTTTCAGGTATAACGTTCCAAAATTAGGATATTGATTGCTCCCGTACAAACGCAACCAAGTTTATAAATATTTTCTTTTCAGATGACAAGTCATAATTATCCATTGTCATTTAAGAAAATCCCAAAAACACACTTTGGAAACATTTTTCATTTTAATCGAACTTGGACTTGCAAGTCTTAAACTAAGGTTTGTGCCGTCATAAATTATAAGGCTTGCCTAAGGTGACAAAGCAGACTCTACGCTACTACAATAAATGATCGAAAAACAGTTAAATTCCCTATCGGGCCTCTTATGTCGCTTAGCGCCCTGGACGAACATTACAGAAACTGCAGGGCCCCAGTTCCCAAAGCTTATTCCGTAAGATGACTAGGCGTTTGTTGGAATCATCTCGCGACCCAAAGGCTGGCCTGAATGCAAGCTAGCGTAGCTCATCCATTCATGGTAGCGTGGCTAGATTTTTATAAATATTCCCCACGGACAGCGATTTTTCTGTTTGTAGATGTTTTGACTCTTTTCGGTTGCATAGTTCGGTATAACACTATTTTCTTTTGAAACATTTTGCAAGTCATTAAAGCACCTATTGACCACAATAAAGACATCTTTTTTTAAAATAAAAGTACAACCGTCCACATATTATTATACTAGCGGCCGCCCGCGACTCCGTCCGCGTGGATTTCTTTTTTTCGAAATAAAAAGTAGCCTATGTTCTGTCTCAGGGTCTAAAGATTGTCTGTACCAAATTTCATCAAAATCGGTTGCGAGGTTTAAGCGGGAAAGCGTAACAGACAGACAGACAGACAGACAGACAGAGTTACTTTCGCATTTATAATATTAGTTGGGATTTAGTGCAAAAAATAGTGAATCTGAAAGAAAAAAAAAAGATTTATTTTTTCTTCAATAAATCACTTTAAATGATAGTTAAAGAATACAACATAATGATGCTGCAAAGAAACGAGAGCCTTTTTTATCTGCCGAAATTATCAGAAATGAGCTTTCTTTTAAAATTCTTAATCTTACAATTTCTTAAATTAAAAGCCAAAATTTCAACCTCCAAACGACCATCCGCAGATGTTGCCCAGCGCAATAAAACTTACAGGTTTAAACTATTTGAACCAAGTTTTATGGTTACAAATATCCGCGCTCAACAAATTTGCAGCGAGTGAACTGTTTGCGAAGTGGCCTATTTCATTCACCCCGCCTCTGCGACCGGAAGCCCGGCTGTCCTCTGAATCAATAGACTTTTTAACGATATAAAACACTTCAGATTCGCGGACGACGAAACTTCAAAAGGAAAACTTTTCGACGTTCGCTTTGGATGGTCATACTAATTTGTTCGTATGGCTTGGGATATATTTAAAGTCGTCAACCGCTGACAATTTAATTTATGTTCTGGACGTTTTTTTCTCTATTTTTGGATATAATAAAGTAATGGCCAAATAGGTCAAGAGGTCTGGTCATGGTATGCTTGCACTAAAACCCAAGTTTTACGGGTCTTCAATCGTTTCGCCCCATGAGTCTTTAGCCCCGCGACAAGACCAGATATCATTCCCATTAGAGTGACTACCACTAGATCTCTGTTAACTTCGCCTTTGACCAATAACAGGGTTCCATTCACCCCGCCTCTGCGACCGGAAGCCCGGCTGTCCTCTGAATCAATAGACTTTTTAACGATATAAAACACTTCAGATTCGCGGACGACGAAACTTCAAAAGGAAAACTTTTCGACGTTCGCTTTGGATGGGCATACTAATTTGTTCGTATGGCTTGGGATATATTTGAAGTCGTCAACCGCTGACAATTTAATTTATGTTCTGGACGTTTCTTTCTCTATTTTTGGATATAATATAGTCATGGGCAAATTGGTCAATAGCTCCGGCCATGGTATGCTTGCACTAAAACCCAAGTTATATAGGTCTTCAATCGTTTCGCCTTATGAGCCTTTAGTCCCGTGACAAGACCAGACATCATTCCGATTAGAGTGCCCCAGCTAAATCTCTTTGATCAATCAAAATCAAATCAAATCAAAATAAAAATAATCTTAATAATGTGCTTCATTTAAGCACTTATTAATCGTAAAATTGCAACAAAAAATTACTCGACCTCATCTAAAATATCAGGGTACCATTAACTCCGTCTCTGCGATCTTCAGATGTCTTCGACCCATAGCAGGGTTTTCATTCACACGGAAGCCCGGCTGCTTTCTGAATCAATAGACTTTTTAACGATATAAAACACTTCATCCGCGGGCGATGTCCTGTCCGAGTGAAACTTCAAATAGAAAACTTTTCGACGTCCACTTTGGAAGTATATTCTAATTTCTACGTGTGAGTCTATTTGAGTCGTCAACTGCTGACAATTTATTATTTTTCTTGACGCTTTGATAAAATCCAGTCATGGTCGAATGCTGACTATTGACTATCTTATTTCCGATCACTTTGTTGTGGTACGGTAACAAACCAATTATGTATTTAGATTTGTGTATCAGATCTCTTTACCAGTTCGATTCGGAAAACAATGACTCACTTACCTCACGGAAAATTAACGATGGCATACAAACCTAAAAAGAAAAATGCATTCATCTAATTCTAAAAAAAAAATAACTCACTTATAAAATTTTATATAATATCAGTTATGTTATAAGTAATATGAGAAACATGTTATTAAGCATACTTAAAAGGTAACAGTTACACAACGTAAATGTAAAATGCGGTCAAAAGCATTGTGCTGATTTTTAGTTTTTCGGACCCACAAGCCTGGTACTTAATAACCATTTTTCCGACTTTCTTTAGACCAATTTTTCTTTTGTGTGGATACCGTCTTTCATTCATTCTTTATCAATATAGAAAATGTCCGCTGACACAGCAAAGTACCTTACGAAGATTCTTCAACATGACGATAAAATGTTCCCTCGATCACTCTCTGCATTTTTCACTTTAGTTCAAAATACCATTCATGCCATTTCAACACATAAGACTTTCTATTAAGGGTGAAAATGGCGCGGTGAAAGATGTATGAAACGGTGGTCAGGTGAATGTATAGCGTGGTCACTGATCATTGTTGGAAAATGTTAGCTCGCGTACGATCGGCGTTTTAGGAAATTGAATTGAGACCCGGCATCCTATTTTAGAAATGTCTTTTCAAACAAATGATCTCAATTTTATAGTGAGCTCATGTTATTTCCGTGAAATGCTTCCATTTAATAATGTTCATGATATCTCCGTCTATTTTTCCAAGAAATAATTTTGTAAATAGATAGATATTACATTTTTTATTTACAATAACTGAGTCCAGTCGATGTTTTTCTTTAGTGCACTACAGAGCGTTTTTCTATCTAAATATATATTTTTTCAATTAAAGAAAAAATTTGGCGGCGCTAGTGGCTAGAGGTCTGCACGCCTTTAAACTAAGTTTTTCATTTGTAAAAAGAACGATAAGTATAATTATGAGTGGTTTAATTAGAAATTCAAAAAAAATTGTTAAGAGATAAAATTAAATTGATCTGTGCTTTGATACTTTATTTTTGAGACATTTACATCGGGTGTTATTGTGAGTTATTATTATGTTTTCTACAATAATACTTACCTCCGCCCTCGTTTGCAATATTAGTTTTAACATACAGACGAAATACTCTTTCGTACCTACATATATATTTTTCAATATAATTTCCCATGCAGGTCACAGCGTAACATAAAGCCATTTTTGCTATAATCACATATCTGTATGCAAATCTCAATGGACACCGAACGTTTCACAAGGTTTAATTGCGTAAAGGATGGTTATTCGCGCCATAACCGAGGGGAAATTATATCTTTATTAATAACTGACCCGGTGGCCAGCGCGTATTTTTATTAGCGGATTTTCCCTTTTTTTTGCTGGATAAAGCACAGATTGGTAATAATTACGCACGTTACGCTATGACCAATTGACCATTCATTATTCTAAGTGCAGGTACCGCATTTAGTGCGAGATTGATGAGTATTTGTCCTATGTCGACTGTTTTGTTTTTTTCGTTTATCTGATAATATGTATTTATACCACGAATATTACAAAATAATGAGAGCTTAATAAAGATTTTAATCAGCTTGTTGTGCAAAATAATGTGATTTCTAGTATATTCAAGGTTGTCAATCATTTTGAATTAAACTTTTCGTAACATATTCCCCAGAGTCTCCCAGAAAGGATAATTTCAGCGCTATTTACACACTTCATTGACCGATGCTATCGATATTATTGCCTAGTGCACAGCATTTCGGCAACATCCTACAAAAGTACACAGTACTTTGGCTGGTTTCCATTCACGTTTCATCTACAGCAGCTGCGTGGCTTTTCCTCTATAAAAAACCAAATGAAGGGGCGCTCGAACCATCATAATGTGATATGCCTAGTTCGCAGTACCTATCTCTGCTTGGATGACCTACTAACTTGGCTGGAACGCGAGATCGATGTCTTCCCGGCTCATAAGCTAGAATTGACGACGACGTTTAGATTATTCCCCTCTTTGATATTATGAGTGGAAAATAGAAATGCTGGGGAAATAAGAAAAAGTTTGTTTTCTAAGTGTTATTTCAGCTTCTATTCGTAAGTTGCGGTTCAGTTACGTAACGGAGATGGAAAACATTCAGGGCGGGATTGGTCACTGTATCTTTTAGAGTTTTCATGCATTTTTATATTTAAACTCGTCTTGTTGCTTGCTTGAAGTCTTCTCGTTTCTTGCTCTAGTTACAGAACCAATAAGACGAGTCAGCCATATATTGTAGTAGTTCATGTAGCTGACTGTGATCGCAAAGTTCTGGTTTTACTTCCCGGGTCAATAAATACTCATTGCATAGCCGATGGAATGCGTACATGTCTTTTGATTGTATATCTAAACGCCACAATGGCTAAACGGTAATAAACGTGATAATAATTATGTAGTAGGTACACGTATACTAATTACTGCTTGACGTTTCGGCTGTGTTACAACAACTGTGCTCTCAAGCGAACCATAATTATGTTTGCTCTTAAACCTAATGTGCAAATCTATATACGGAATACGAGCATCATTATCATCATCATTCTCCTGCCCTTATCCTGGACACGTTTTCTTCTTCCACGACATACACTGTTTTCACGTGTTTATCATAACTTCACGCAATTAATCTATCTCTTTTTTGGACCATTTTGCTCTTCTTTCCATCAACAGTATTTTAATTTATTAAACACTACCTGACCCGACAGACTTCGTCCTATCAAAAAAAATAATAATCTGGCAGGGCTGTTTTTAGGGTTTTCCCGGCAATTATTCGATTTTTTTCTCGCCGTAAGAACCATCCTTGGACTTCAAAGAACATTTAAAAAAATTGGCCAAGTGCGAGTCGGACTCCCGCACTGAGGGTTCCGTACAAATTCTATTTTTGACGTATTAAAAAAACTACTGAATAGTTTTCGTTCGAACCAATTTTCGTTGGCAGTTTTTATGGTAATGTACATTATATATTTATTTCAGATTTTTCATCCTCTTACTTTAGAAGTTAGAGGGGGGGGGACACACTTTTTTCCACTTTGGAAGAGTCTGTCACGCAAAGTATTCACTTAAGAAAAAAATGAGCTTAGAAACCTCAATATAATTTTTAAAGACCTATCCATAGATACCCCACACGTATATGTTCAATGAAAAAAAATATTTTCAGTTTCAGCTCTAACTATGGGGACCCCCCATTTTTTTATTTTTTTTTCTATTTTCGTGTGCAAACCTTGTTGCGGTTCACAGAATACATCTACTCACCAAGTTTCAATAGTATAGTACTTATAGTTTCGGAAAAAAGTGGCTGTGACAGACTGGCGGACAGACAGACAGACAGACAGACAGACAGACAGACAGACAGACATGACGAATCTATAAGGGTTCCGTTTTTTTGGCATTTTGGCTACGGAACCCTAAAAAGAATTGGCCAAAGGAGTCAATCGTTTTTTGTATGGAGAGTTAGGCCCACATAAAACTTTAGCGTTTGTTTACGAAATGGGTATCAATTTATTCCTTATAATCTCCAGATTATAGTGGTAACATTACTTTTTCATATTCTAACCGGAATCGTTAGAAATCAGATGTGAAAATATGTATTAACCTCATAAACTAATCTGTCATTTTACTTTCCTGACGTTCAACGCCTGAACCGTAATTACTTGCACATAAGGGCGATTTTCCATTATGTTTTTCCTATGTATCTGAAGTAAAAGCAATTTATTATGACTAGTAGCCGCCTGTGGCTCTGTCTGCGTGGAATAAGTTTTTCGCACAACAATCTTAAACTATAGCTTAACATTTTTTTGTTCAAGCCTGCCTCGACTAATGGATAATCCAACGCATAAATATTTTTTCAATTCGAACCAGCTGTTCCTGATAGTAGCGTGTTCAAACAAACAAACAAACTACAGCTTTTTTATATTATATAGTAAAACCATTCATGACAGTTGACAGACGGAAGGTTTCTGACATTTGTATTCAGTTTTTAAATAAAATCAAAATCCGGCAATAGACTAGCACTTGCGTTCCGTTATACGGATTTTTTTGTTTTGTTTATTCGAATTATTTTATTTAATTATTTAAATGATTAAAAATCACTAAGAATCACCGCCTTAGATAAAAATAGGCATGAAAACCGTTCCAGGAGTAAATTGCGTGATAAAAACCTTTTTTCCTTCAGTTATCTGTATGTCAGCCATTGTTTACTAATCTTTGGGCAGATAGTTCACGGATATAATCAAAATAAGGCTTTTTATTTTGGTTTTCTGACTCCGGTTTCGTTTGAAATTCACTTCAATTGCAAAATTCATTAAAAAAATATACATTTTTAACGTAGTTCTCTTTCTCTTAAAAGTTACCTATTGTTGGTGGGCCCAAAAAAAACGGTCTCCTTTGTCCAGGCGTTGTTGCGTTATGCGCTTACCAACACATTTTTCGATTCATTTTAGGGTTCCGTAGTCTACTAGGAACCCTTATTATTATTATAGATAAGATAATCAGCATAACTTTCATACACATCATCATCATCATCATCATCCTAGCGTTTGTCCCGGTCGCATCCTCGGCTGTTGCCTCGGAGTCCAGGGTCCGCTTTCCTGCTGCACCTACTCCACTTCGCACGGTCTTGGGCATCCAGGGTGGAAAGACCATTTCCAACCAAAACTTTCATACACATCATAAGACCAAATATTAAAATATACTACAAAATATAAGAGCAACTATGAGTTGCTTCCCGCCTCTTCTCAATAAATAACCGTTGTCCGAAGTCAGTGGTAGAATTTTGGTGTAGTGCAATCATTATTGACGATCTATCAGTGTACCTCTGGAGCCTACGCCAAAAAAAAAATAAGAACATAATTATATTCGGCGTAACAAACAAAGTCTTATTTATAGTATTTTGGATAGCATTTGTGTTCGTTGTTATCAGTCTTGGGAGTAATTCTTTATCTTCAAAACTCGACGTGATCCTTTTCATCTCTTTCGATCCCTTTGTGATTTCATTCCTGTTCGGGGAACTCCCAAGTCAATTATAATATCTCTACATTAAGTCCATGCTAAATATGGAAGTGACACGCGGTTTTCAAACACAAATTGAGTTTGTTAAACCTTTTTATATCTAATACCATTCAATATAATCTATATACTCATATATAAAGCTGAAGAGTTTGTTTGTTTGAACGCGCTAATCTCAGAAAATACTGGACCGATTTGAAAATAATATTTTTGTGTTGGATAGTCCATTTGACCAGGAATGCTTTAGGCTATTAGAAATAGAAACCTCGCGGACGGAGTCGCGGGCGGTCACTACTAGTAAAAATAAGATGTTTTATAGATAAATTAATATACCAGCATTGTTTATTTTGACGAAAACGTTGTTGAGTGTGTTAGATTTTTAAAAGGCATTTAATTAATTAATTATATTTATATTTCTATAAAAACTCAATTATAGCAATGGATGTTAATAAGCATCAAAGAAAAGCATCAAATATAACGACTAATTTATTTATTGTTAAGCATTTTATTAATTTAGCCATATTATCATTGAAGGTCTATCAAGGAACTATTATTTTTCCTTTATTCATAAAATAACAATGATGAGTCTACCACCGATTCGGAAGGCACTACTGTCGAGAAGAATCGGCAAGAAACTCGACAGCTGCTTTTTCAAATATTGATATTATTTGTTACAAAAGTAACGGCATTCTTTACATCATTAATTACGAATAATTAATCTTATTTAACATCAATATTTACACCAATAAATTATAATTCCCAGTACATAACTGGCCTTAACACATGACTCACTACATATAATTATTACACAATAGTGAAGTAGTAAAGTAAAGATATTACCCTGTTTGTCCGATGTTTACACTGTGACGGCCCAGAGGCAACTGAACCTGAAGACTACCCAGAGGCAACAGAACCTCAAGACTGACTGAGCCCGCTCGGCTCGGTCGGGTCGCTTTTATAAGCCGTCCCCCACCAGCCGCGCTGGCCAGTCGGACTGCTTTCACAAACCGCCCCCCACCCAACCATGTGGCGCGGCGCTTGTGAAACCGGACGCCCCGTAGTAATGTCGTAGAATACAATACAATATTCATCCGCTTAATTAATATTTTACATGTGATTGATCTTAAATTATTAATACAATTATTATTTTATAATTACATTATCGTAATATCATGAAATACAATCTTAGGCTTAATTCATTATTTTCACTTTTTATTATATTATAACATGTTAGATTTTTAAAAGGCATTTAATTAATTAATTATATTTATATTTCTATAAAAACTCAATTATAGCAATGGATGTTAATAAGCATCAAAGAAAAGCATCAAATATAACGACTAATTTATTTATTGTTAAGCATTTTATTAATTTAGCCATATTATCATTGAAGGTCTATCAAGGAACTATTATTTTTCCTTTATTCATAAAATAACAATGATGAGTCTACCACCGATTCGGAAGGCACTACTGTCGAGAAGAATCGGCAAGAAACTCGACAGCTGCTTTTTCAAATATTGATATTATTTGTTACAATAGTAACGGCATTCTTTACATCATTAATTACGAATAATTAATCTTATTTAACATCAATATTTACACCAATAAATTATAATTCCCAGTACATAACTGGCCTTAACACATGACTCACTACATATAATTATTACACAATAGTGAAGTAGTAAAGTAAAGATATTACCCTGTTTGTCCGATGTTTACACTGTGACGGCCCAGAGGCAACTGAACCTGAAGATACCCAGAGGCAACAGAACCTCAAGACTGACTGAGCCCGCTCGGCTCGGTCGGGTCGCTTTTATAAGCCGTCCCCCACCAGCCGCGCTGGCCAGTCGGACTGCTTTCACAAACCGCCCCCCACCCAACCATGTGGCGCGGCGCTTGTGAAACCGGACGCCCCGTAGTAATGTCGTAGAATACAATACAATATTCATCCGCTTAATTAATATTTTACATGTGATTGATCTTAAATTATTAATACAATTATTATTTTATAATTACATTATCGTAATATCATGAAATACAATCTTAGGCTTAATTCATTATTTTCACTTTTTATTATAATATAACAAGTGCCTGTACTGTCAAACTGCTAGGCGAGGGCCTCCCTACTCTCTTTCCACTTCTATTCGTCTTTGTCTTGTTTTAATTTCTCATGGTAAAGGAAGGCAAAGCCCATGAGGGTCACTTGATAGCAAGTGATCACCGCTGCCAATAAAATTAATGACTGCAAATAATCGCAGATGCGTTGTTTGCCTTTAAGGCTGGTCAATTCAGAATCATAATCGTAGCGTACCCTGGACTCCAAGGCAATGGCCAATGCAATCGGGATGAGCGTTAGGGTGATGATAAGAAAATGTTATAAGCCAGTACCAACAAACTATGGATCCACGCTGTCCGAAATAAAAGTTTTTATTTTATTTATTTTTTTATTTTTATTTTTTTATTTTTATTTTTTTATTTTTATTTATTTAGTACCTAGCTGATGAAATATACACTTTTTTATACAAAAAGAAGGCAAACGAGCAAACGGAACTCCTGATGGTAAATGATTATCTTCGCACATTTGCACGAGCAGAGGTATCGCATATTCGCTGCCGGCCCTTAAGGGAATACGCTTCTCGTGAAGGTTACTAGGTCGTATCTTATCGGGAATACAGAGGGTAATTCATTCCAAAGGTTGGTTGTGCGTGGAAAATATGTTGTGAGGAGCGTGCGTGCGTAGACAAATAAGTACTGAAGTGGCGCGGATAATATTGATAGTCTGCTGGAATAAATATGGAAATAAAGGATACGTACCTAAATTCTTTGGACTAACGCACCAATTGCCTAGCCCCAAAACAAGATCTAAGGGTATACTCTGGAAGCTAGGAATAAGCATTGACAATCTCAAATACTTTTTATTTACACAAATATACTTAAGTATGTGCATATAACACCCAGACCTGGACAAACTGACATGTATACACAATTTTTTCTCCTGTGCGGTCATCGAACCCGCTACCTTTTGGTCTAAATTCTAGAATAGTCATTGTGTTCTATGTTGCTAGTTTGAGCAATTTGTGATTCAACTAAATTCATTCAGTTTGATAAGAATAATTTCATTGTTTACTCCTCATATACACTATGGCAAGTGTAATAATGTGGCCAATACCTAGACACAATAACGCTTATTCGTTTTCAATATCAAAAGCATCACTTCACGTTTATTGCAAATAACTTGATATAAAGACTGAACATAAACTAGATTAGTAGGCTACAAACTTGCATACTTACGAGGAACGCTTTAGGTATTTCCTAGACGATATGAAAATACCAGAACTCATAAACTACTTTATGACCTGAACTTACGTTTGGCTGCATTTCACCAGATGAGAGTTAAGATATTCCGGATAGAGTGCGCTTGCCAGAAAATAGCTATTCACTTTTGCTTCGGAACGACCGAGATGTATGTACAAAGAGTTCGGGGCGATGTTTCCCCGAGAATGTGGAGCGAATAAAAATGGAAGAAGACCACTGAAATAAATGACAGTTATTTCACTAGCTACTTTAGAGACTGGGTTGTTTTGGTTATTTTACTTATTAAAGCTACGATTTTTGTTTAAAATATTATAAGGTATAGATGTCGCAGCCATCTGGTTAAATCAGCCATTTAATTAATAGTGTTCATATACGTAGCCTACTTATTGATTTGACAGTCTCTAACAATACATCTTTGTTTTTTTGTATAATATTTTAACCGAAAAACAGCCCATTTTATTTTGAAGTGTCTACTCTTAAAGCATTTTATTCGCAATATTATATTAAATTATTTCAAAACAACTATTCAACGAAGCACTACCGTACGTAGTACGCCCACACAAAACAGAGCGACGGGTAATTTCATTCACCCGCACTCTCACCGCAGTTAAGATACCCACGCTGATAATGTTTGAAATCCTTTAATTCTGTAAATCAACAAACGAGATAATTTAAAATTTTAATTCTATTTAGAGGCACATGCTGGTAACAGATTTTTTAAACGACTCCCCTATTTACCCCTTAATTAAAACGCCGCGTTCCGCCGGCACGGTATTTTATAATATTCCGACGCTCCATTCGCTTTGAAAAGGAAAAAAAAATATTTTAAGCCTTTATTATTTACGTAAATGTCGCACTTTATGAATAATGGATGTCTTATAAATTTAATTGAGAGTCAAGTCGCCCGGGTAAACCATTTGCTTCGAACTTGTGACGTTGTGTTAGAATTTGTTTTCGGCTTTCTAAATGTATTTTGTGTCCCCTGAATTTTTGTTTATTGAAAGACGACTTGACCTACTTTTTAATTATCTTCAAAACAGTTCTTTGGTGCTGATTTTATTATGTGTTTCATAGGGGTATGTACTTCAACTAGAAATCCTAGTTTTAATGGGCTAAAATACTTACTTTGTAGTTTTAGCTCTTAAGTGATTAAGTAGCAGGGATTAAGTGATTCGGCTAGGAAGTATCTGGAGAAGTTATAAAATTTTTACTCTCAAGATTCTTCCACCACAAAAGTCAACAAAGTCGAAATTCAGCATCTTCAGCTGAAATTCTATCTAAACAATACCTAGCTTGGAGAAATAAAACAAATTAAAATTGGCACTGAAATTAAAACCGAAGATTACAAGGCCTTATAAAATTTCCCTGTACCCAAGAGGATGCATACATTTGCATAATCTGTAATTTGAAACAAACCACATGTCAAGATCTGTTTCAAAAAATTAACATTACAATACCACAATAAAAACCAACAGCGCAGATGGCATCCCATCGTGTAATGTAGAAACAACAAAAGGGTAAAATTGCTTCAATGGAGAAACGGAACGTTCAACACGCATAATCCCCTCCTTAATCCGAGTGTTAAATTAAAAAAAATCAATACGAACTGCATTGTGTCCGGAGTCTATTGAACTGGTATTTTTATTGAAAATGGCTTTCATTTACATTGTAGTGGGAATACAACGGAAAGGATAATAGAAAATTAATGACATTCACGCGTGACTGGAACACTTTTTTCGTTCATCAATTTCATGTTATTTAAAATCACGTAAAAAGTAAGTATTACTATTAATGTCATATAACAGGCTAAAGCCTTTCGTTTGAAATCATGTTTTCGATACAAAAATTGTTTTCGGCTTAATCACCACACTTAACAAATGCGGATTGGTGATCACAAATCCGGACAACAATCACTTAGTAACTTGTTAATTAAATCCTATGACCATTGCGGCATAAAATAGTATATTCTATCAGATGTCATGTTCCCTTTCTAAGCCAGATAAATAGAAAAATTGTTTTGTTTTCCAATCCTGGTTAGGAAAAAAAGCAACAAACTAATTAGCTTAAACAAAATCCTCAAACTCGCAAAAGCTAAATTACAGTAAGCTATCTAAATACAAACACAAACATTTGCCTAGGCAAACAGCAAAGTCTATAGACCATCCATCAGTATTCATGCCCATTGGCCGTATTTAAAATTCAAATAAACTTTTAACTCGCATCCTCCCCAATTCATGCCGTTTGATTACTGTTTTGATTACAAAGGGGACGGGCTGGAGAGGGTTCTCAACACGGTCAGTTGATCGATATTAAGCCCGAGGCATATCTTCCAACAGTTTTTATGTATTCACGGCGAGAGCACCCCGGATTGGTTTTATTGTGCTTAAATGCGATTAAATGATTGAATATTTAATTTCGAAACTCTCCCCTAGTTTTTAAAACCGTCTTTTGTTCGGATTCGATGTTCGAAGCAGAACTTTATGGCTTAAATAATAGAGTTAGTAAGAGCGTGTAATTGAACTAGTTAGAAGGGGATTTGTAGTCTCGAAATTATCATTATTACAGGTTTGTTATGAATTTGTAATGAGAGGGTTAGCAGAAGATACAATAGTAATTAGTTAAGGCATATTAATCACACATCAGCATGACATGCATATGATTTTATTACTTTATTACCTTTTTTATTTATTTTTCATGTGAGGGAAACTAAAGTATTTACTAATAAATTCAGGAACTATGAAGTATAAACTAAGAAACAAGTATATACATATAATAAAATGAAAATAACATGTCGAAGTAATGAATTTAAAAATACTAATATGTATCCCTATTCGGCAAACGTTTTCAACAGTTCATTGATAATAACATTTTAACATTGTTGCCAAACTGATAATTCCGCCCATTTATTTTGTATGGCACCCTCAACGTGAGTTTTAATCAATTACGTGAGTTTTTCGGAACTTTGATTTATTTAAAATGTTTATTATTGAAATGAACCTAGCACGGTTCATTATGATAAAAGCAGTATTTTTTTCTTTTGTGTCAGACTAAATTTACACCTAGTAGTATGATTGCCTTCTATGTGTAGTGGCTAGCAGATATTATAACCAAAAAACAATCGTTAAATTGAAATGACGATTAGTTGTAAAAACTTTATCCGATGTAAATTTTTTGTTATTTCGTAAACAATTCATTTCCGAGCGTTTCGAAAATATTTCTGCCTTTTGTAAATTTATAAATTAGTTAACAATTACGTTTCAGAACTTTTAGGAATTCAGGTTTATTTAAGAATCCTTAAATATTAGACTCTAATTATCAATACATTTAATGCTTGTGCTACTAAAACATCAAGTAGCTGGACTGCACTGCACATCCTGTCCGCCGAAGATGAAAATACCGAAGCATTTTCTTTAAAAATAAATATCAGTAAATAAACTTAAACTCCATTCACAGCAACCAAGCAGCAACCATTTGCATTTTACTCCGCGATCCACACAAAAAAGAACTTAAGCGCCAATTGAATAAATCATAGAATTCCCTGCCCCATAAAACGGGAAAAACTTCAGCTAAGACCGAGTATATCGTTGTTCGCGGTGGCCCTAATCTCCGTCCGCTGGCCGAGCAATTATCTACGTGAAATAGTGTCCGTATTAGAAGCACTTACTTTGTACCGGCTTTAAGCGGATTACGTTAACGTGAGTAGCCGTACTGTTGTTTGGAAGGGTATAACAGTATTTGTGCAATCAGGACCTACGGGTTTATAAAACTGGTGACTTGTACCGGTTTCTCATTGATCAGTGAATTAAACTGTGTAGATGTTTTACATTAACCTACCGCCTAAATAATTACTTTGTTCTAAAAATGCGTTGTTTAATCACTGTATTCGTTTTAAATCTCACTTTGATTCGATTATCGGAATGCGTCCAATACGACCAAAATGAAAATTATTTGAGACTTGAATAATATAGTTCTACAGCTAATTCATCAAAAGTAATGTAAAAATAAAATTTTGTTGATATAAAAAACGCACACAATCAAGAAACAAACGAAGCATAAAATAATAAGCACGCATTTATCAAAACTACGTCATATAAACTACCACCGAATAACTTCACCGAAACGGACTCGCGAAAAGGCCACGTTAACAAAAGCAAATGTTTGTTAAAGATCGCGGGTGACAGCGGCTAGTCCGAAAAAAAGTAACAAAAACCCATTACTCCACTCCACACATATGGATACTGTTTGTGGGATAAGAAATCTCCGCGTAATGTGTCCCTCACGGGCCTTTAATATAAGAATACACGCGATATACCAAAATGTTTTCGTAAAATGGCTCCTCCATTTCAGTGTATTGACACAGATAATGTACCGAGCCGCTTGGGCCGAGTCTCGAGGGACGTTTTATAAAACAAAGACGTAAAAGCACAAGATTAGGAAGATACACTTATCAGGCCATGTGTTAGGTGAATATATCTTAACAACGTCACTAAGAGTTTTGTGATAGTCTGAATTGTTTCGGACGGGATAATCCGGGTTGGTACAGTTATATTCATACTAATTCCTTTTCGCTTAGTTCTCTGTTAGATGAATTTCTGGCTACCTAATCTTCTGACCTCATATTTAATTAATCACAAATTGCTACTCGTGTGACTTACATATTCGTAAATAGATTTATAACAAATTTATACTATGTAGTGATAACACAATTAAAAAAGAAATAACTTAAGTTTTTTTTAAAAAGGTGTCAGTTTTTCTGAGAATAATAAAAAATGATTAATTGTTTAATGCAAATAATTTAATCAAACTTCTTACTGTCGAGATCATTGCTATACCATCAAAGAAGATTCCAGCATAGTTAGTAAATAAAGGCTTATCAATAATACTTAAAAACATGTATTTATTGAAACAATTAGTTACGTAAAATTAGTTTTATTTCAAAAAATTCTGCTAAATATCGCGCGCCGAAAGACATCAATAAAAATAACAATGTCATCTACCGTGTTGCTTGTAACCACAAAACCAGTTAAACGAAAACAATATAGATAATTAATCATAACAACGGATCAGGGCAGGTGTCCTTTGACCACGATTCGAAACAAAAGCTGTTCGGCATTATTCAAAGCTGACACCATGTGGCATTGTAAAAACACGCCATGGCAACCCCTTTAATCCAGGACGGCTCCCGAACCGTCACTCATTTGCATAAGTCCTGTCCTTCGGATTGAAGATGGGATGTAACTTTAATAAGCACTGATGGCCCTTCTGTGGAGATTTTAGCTATATACAACGGATTACGCTGATGAGGGCTTTATGTGAATGGCTTTTAATTTTCGAATACATGAAGATCGAATAAGATTTTAAACTTTCGCCTTTCATTGTTTTACAGGCCCGTTGGTCTAGTGGTCAGAGACCTTGGCTACAAAACCGAGAGTCGTGGCTTTGAATCCCGTTAGGGCTAAATGTTTGGGTGAGGAACATCGGCATAGTACTCGAGTCTTGGATGTTTAAAAAAGTATTTAAGTAAATTCGTTCCCTAGCGTCCATAGTACAAGCTTCAAGCTTAGTTTTGGGCTAGGCAACTGGTGTATTAGTCCGCGGAATTTATTATTGATATTAATTTTTGTAAATTAGAACCATGACTATACGGGACTAAGTGCAATATTAATATTACTATTTAGTACATGGTACACTACTAACTGTTTGACGTTTTGGCTGTGTTACCAAACAGACAAGTTCGCTTGAAACTGTGGTTAACTAAAGTCAGCGGTTTTGATGAGATCGTAAATGACGTGTGCATTCAATGTTCAATCAAACCATTCGAATAATCTGACAGAATTTCAATGCATATTCAAAAACACTAAAGCATTTGGTTTATTCTGACTCGTCTGTCTGTGGTAATTTTGATTGGAAAGGTCATATTGAATATTCTGTCTTTTTCTTTCTCTCTGATATTTGAATAAAGCTGTCTGAGATATCTTTATTATTCTAGTCTATAAAATTAGACACAACGCCTCTTGTTTCTGGTGTAGTATATCACTTATTGTCTACCCCGAAAATTCCATTGTGACCAAACTATTCAAAAATTGCCAAAACAGCTGTCCATACATCTGTCATTAAGGCACATGCTACTACATATTTCCTCATTGATTTTATTCCTCGTGGAAGTAGTATTCAAGACGAAGTTGCCGATGCCTAACTATTTGATTTATGTCCTGGCGGGAAATAAGTCAGCCGTGTCGGTGACATTCAGAAGAATATGTCTACGTCAGTGATTCCCAAAGTGGTCCAGGTGGACCCCCAGGGGTCCACAGGAGACTTGCTAGGGGTCCACGAAGATGTGAATAAAAAATGGGGGTCCATAAGATGTTAATGGGGTCCACGAGAACTTATCCGCTCTTGCTGATAGTAAAAATCAGAAATGTAAGCATAGTTTTTATAAGGTTAATTGTTAGGCTATTTAGTTTAGACTGTCACTTCAATATCTGAGGAATGCAAAACGTGTAATAATAAAGAAGTAAAAAACGCAAGGAACCATGTATAGGGACAGAAGCAACACAAATTTGAAAGTGGTAGAAAGAAATGTAGCAGCGGGGGGGGGGTCCACCGAAACCAGTAAAATTTTGAAAGTGGTCCACGAGAAAAATAAGTTTGGGAACCACTGGTCTACGTGATCGTTTGTCGGTTGCCAATAATGTACCATTCGCCATTTTAGCATGGTTTTAGATTTTTTATAGTAAATATGATATAGGATATCGATGGGAAGTATTATAATGAAATAAAAACTCAACGGTAGGCAACAGTAAAAAATTCCATGATTACACACATTAATTTTAACACATAATTAACAAACAAAATGATTTTTATTTACACGAATGTTTTTATCTCGAAAATCATTTTGACAATAAATAAACCTACTACACGGATTCGCTATTAAAACAGAAGTTGCTTCGGTGCACAATGTGGACTCGCTTCTTCTATATTTGGTGAAAATGTGAAATATAAAATGGTGGTCAAATTAAATTATTGTATTGCGGCACAAACACCGCAGTGTTGTCTATTAACAGCAAGATTTCAAGAAAAGAAAATTGAGAAAACAAGAGCGTATTTCCAACGTCAGTTCTTGTTTCAATATAATGTAATTGAGTGTACTTCGTGTTGCGTTCTGTTTAAGTGGGGCTACAAGAGGCGGTTATCCTTTCCGTTGGGTGAAAACGACCTAGTGCAGACAATTTCGATACTAATGGGAGCGAATAGATGAAAAATAACCTCTAAAAACAGCAAAAGATAAATCATATTCATCAAACGGACCAGTAAAAATTTAAACACTCCGCGTCATCTTCATAGACGACCCGCTTGGTGTAATGGTCAAGATGTTGCCTATTACGCAAGAGGTCGCGGGTTCGATCCCCGCACAGGAAAAACATTTTGTGTGCATGAACATGTCTGTTTGTCCTGGTCTGGGTGTTATATGTATCTATTTGAGTATATTTGTAATACCACTGTTGATTCTGATGTCTGTAACACACGTGCTTAAGCTACTTAACACGGGGTCAGATCAATGTATGTGATGTTGTGTTTTTTTTTCATAACAAGTGTTGAACCTAAAAGCAAGCTCAGCTGCGTGTATATACGTACCTACACGCACGAACTCTCTCAATAGCAAGCCTGTTGCCATGGCGACCTGCAATTTCGATATCTGACATCCTCGGTAACAGTTAAATTATTCGCGGTTCAAAACTTAAAATAATGCCTTCGTGTGTTGTTGAACACTTTCTTCTACATGAGTGTGTAGCAAAATTGAGGCTTCACGTCTTAGTACCGCGGTGCGGAGTTCTTACTTTATTTACTATTCTATGATTCATTATAATGCTTATATTTTCTGGACGTAACTCCCAGAAAAACATCGTGAGGCAGAAGAAGAACCTTAATTCTAAGCACTTCTCTGTTGTTGCAAATGTATATGAGCGGCAGAAGCTACTAAATGAAAAGCTAGATTGTTTGTATTAGCTACAGTCTTCTATCCAGTGCCATATGTAGTGATTTATCGTTTATTTTATACGTAAGCACTCCATCCATCGCCGAACAGTTTAGCAAACAAACAACATTCTAAAAGGAATAAACAGAACATTGAAGAGACCATGAAAGGCCACAATTTTGTGAACAAACAGAATATGTTGGACACGGTTCACTTGTTTCCGGCAGTATTGTGTTTTGTTCGGGCCATCACAGTGTTTTTCGAGCGTTTGTTTCCTTACGAAACGGCAGTTAGGAATATTTATTGGATGAACTTGTGCCGCTTTTTAGCCAATTGTAGCCGTTTCTGTATCGCCGTACCCTACTTCATACTGAAACATCGAAGGTCATAAAAGTTTTCGATGGTAGGTAATATCAATTTCGTTACGTTCCTCGGACTATTTTTAATGTTTTTATAGTATTACAGGACTGCGGATGTTTGAATTGAAATGTCGGGAGTAGTTTGTTCTGTATCAGCGTTTTGAAACTTCTGTCGTCTACGTAGCATTCCAATTTCGGACCAAATACGTAATACAGACAATTTGTTTTAAAATTTTTCTGGTTTTCAATAACAAGGCTGGTCAATTCAAGACGTTAGTCATAGCGCAACTTGAGCACCGATGCAACGGTTGTGGATGCAACCGGGAAAGGCGCTATGTTGATGATGATGACAATTTTAAGAAATATTAAATAAAGTTTTTCATCCGGGAAACAAACCAGCGCAACCAGGGTTTGATTACAGGGTTTAGCCGCTTCACTAAAGATAGGGCATAAACATAGGCCAAAATACCAAAAATATTTACATTATAACTTTCTCCGTACTGAGGCTAGCGATTAATGAATCCCTCGTTACATAGCGTTATCTGTGGCGTCTACATGAAAGAAAAAAATAAATACAAACAAAACAGACTGTCACACGAATTCAGGGCGGGCTCAGTAAATTATGGTGCTCATTACTTTCGTCATTATTTTTTTCATTCTCATTTATTGTTGGGAGCAAGCCGTATTGTTCAAAAGTAATTTTGCTTGCTTTATTACTTAATATCATACCTATTTTTAGCTGGTAAGTTTTTCATTTTATTAATGTAGGTAATTTATTTCGCAATAATGGCAGACCATGATTATTCAAAGTAATATATTGGTATCATTAATCATAATATGGCATATTATATTTTAATGGTATTTTTTTTGACACGGTTGGTTCAATCTTGATTCAAACTTGAGGTAACAGCTCATAAGTTATTCGTTAATCTGAGCTTCTTACACCGTTAACTTTGTATTTATTGTCTTTACCGTGTTTTTATCTGAAAGGTGTCTTTTAATGAAAAATATTTGGACATCGAACATTTTTAAATTTAATTTTTTTTCTCATTACATTGAAACGTTAGTTATAATTGAAATCTGAATAAATTTAAACAAGCTGAACCGTATACCTCTTAACTTAAACGACTTCCAAGGAAGTAGCTCGTAAAAATTCAGACAAACAGTTATGTCTCTTACATGACCCTTAACAAGTGAGTAGCGTCGGTCTCTAAATGAAATGGAAGGACATTATCTCCTACTTTATTGGGAGGGTCGATGGGCTATTCTGTTATCTGCTCGTGGGAAAACAGTAAGAAAACAAGTATTCACCTTCGCTTTTAACTATTCGAGAGCAATATAACAATGACATTTATCAAACATCATTTTTTTTTCATCTTAATTTCATTGGTTTTTATTTACCTACTTCATTTATAAAATTACTTTTAATCAAAATATACGTCGCAGTCGCAGCGTACCCTCGGCTCCCAGGCAATGGCCGAAGATGCAACCGGGACAGGCGCTAGAATGATGATGATGATGATAAAAAAAGATGTGTAGTTATTGTATTTCTGATTACGTCAAGAGTATTATAATAAACCTATATCTTAACCTAAATACAATATTCTTAGCTTTTAATTTTATCCATCACACCAATATAGCAATACTAAAGTCAATCGATTAAAAAGCTGTTATGTCGTGTCAATGGATATCAATTCGTCCGATAAAGATATTAAAGTCTCTTATCGTTTTAAACAACTATAAAAGTCGAAAAATATGCTCGCAAAGTTTCTATTACCCATGAACTCCCCAGAGAACGTTGTACCACTTACAATAAAAATCAAAAAGTATCGCAACAGACGAGTAACTTGGAAGATATTTCCCTATCCTTATTAACAAGTTTGATATAAAAGATATGCCTTTTTCCCAAGTTGCAAGGGAAGTTTGCTGATGAAAAATGTCGATCTATTTTTCTCCGTCGTTCATATAATTCGGATCATGTGGTCGGTTGCACGATTCCGCGGTGGAGATTATAATAAAGTTAGAACGAGGCTCCATTAATTTTCTACAATCTTATAGGGAATTTGAGAGGAGACATGCTTTAGCCATTTACGCGCTCGAAACTTTTTGCGGGAAAAGAAATTGGTATGTATTAATGCCGATACTAGTTGAACGCGTGGCATCGCCTGCGGTATTTTGTTGCTTTAATTTGATCCCGAACTTTGGAGTGTTCCAGCCAGGTAAGGCAAAAATCGCCTTTTCAATGACATTGTGTTTTCTTTAATTACACGACATAAAATACTCTATTATTATTAGTTTACTTTATGTCATGTCATTTTTGATGAAAATGGTAACCGCGTCATTCAAACAATTCATAAAGGGAAATAAATGTGTTACACACTTGTTTATAAAATTCATAATTTATACCAATACCGATTTGCTTAAAAGTTTAGTCACAAGCTGTAAAACATTGATTTATGGCATGCGATCCCATTGCGTAGGTATAGCGAACTATGGGAAAAATATTTGTCCCCTAGTAAAAATGCCATAAGCCATGGGCACCAAACAGTAAGGGTATATTTTGCCTATAGTTTTAACACACATACCTACGCACTTATTATATTACGTATACAGCCGATCACGTAAGATTGAATATCCTCTTGTGTAAGCTTTTTGCGTGAAATGAGGATAACAAGATTTTTCAATTTCACGTTGTTTTCCCTCGCACGCTAAAGAAATATTATTTGCACCTCACCAATATAGAAGGGAGTGGGCTATTTCACGAGAGGTAGGTTACCTTGTAATCTTTGATCTACATACATTAAAATATTTTAATTTGCTAAATTTAACTTAATTCAACGTTTTATTTGGTTAGATTTTTTACTAAAAGACACGTTGCTTTTAATAAGCGTGAAAATCGCTGGTTTCGTGCCCAATGTATGATTGGTTACGAAAGTGTTTATTTTGCCAGTCTTTAAAAATTAGGGTACAGGGAGTTCTGGTGTTAATTCTCAGGAGATACTGGTGTAAATTCCATCGTTTCTGTTTTTGCCGTACGCCGAGTAAATCCAGAGGGATATCGTCATCATCATCATCAGCTTATTATAATCATTAGCTTATATTAACAGTCCACTGCAGGGCCTATGCCAGAGGAATAATAATTCAACAAAATATTTTACTAACAACACACAAGACCCAGTTCCCAACTCTTTATTAGATCACAATCTAAACATGTGAACATTAACCAAATTCCCGAAGTCGCATTTATTATTTAAATGAGAAAGTATATCCCGAAACTTCTGCAGTTACCAAGTAAATGCATAATGTGTATTATGAATTATCTTGCGTCGTGCGGTTGCATCCGACGGAGCCAAACGAAAAAACTTTTTTGGCATCAACTCAAGACTTGTTGGTTGAGGCAGAAATGGCCCTGCTAGCTTCATTATTTTATAACGACACACCATACATGAGGAAGTTTGTAATTTATCTGGTATCTTCACGCGTTATCGCTGTTGTGTTATGGAAATTTGGTGACAAAACCTATTCATCTTTTTGATAAGGATGAAAAAGTTTAATGTTGTCCATTAAACTTTTACTAAGCCATATTTTGAAACGATCTAAATATTTTGTTAAGGCGATACCAAAATCATTGAAATCAGATCGGCTTGCCGCTATGGATTATTACAGTGAACTGAATATATTTATATTGACAATACTTGTGTCCCCTGATATTGAAAACTAGCGGCCGCCCGCGACTCCGTCCGCGTGGATTTCGATTTCCAATAACCTTCCTCGTCAAATGGACTATCAAATAACACAAAAATAATTTTTCAAATCGGTCCATTAGTTCCTGAGATTAGCGTGTTCAAACAAACAAACAAACTCTTCAGCTTTATATATTAGTATATAGATGTAAGAATTCCTTTAGTCATAGAATTATTACAAAAAATCGTGCTAACAGTAGACCAACGAAGGACCTTCCAGTTCGAGCTACTAATTCCCATGTGTGCCAATATTTTCAAAGAATAATACCTGTGCTATTCGCACAAGTGCTAGACAGATCTGTGCTCTGAATTAATTATTTAATTTTGTTCTTCTTGCTCAGAATGTTATAAATAAATCACTTAGGAACTAAGAAATTCTGGAGTACATACCTACGTGAGGAAATGACAGATATTTAATAAGGTCTCAATTTGCATTCTTGAGCACAAGAAAATCTAGGTTACGGAGTGCAACAGCAATGAATATAGTTGTTTAACTGAGTTCTATTTCTTAGTTTTATAATAACTTTACCACATATTTTCCAATGTTAAAAATTTTCTTCGTCTTCTTGTTCATCAATATTGTATTTTTTGATTTACGTACTAAACTGGTTATAATTAAAACGGTACCTCATATTATAGCCATCAATTATTTTCACAACGTATTATATTTTCAAAGCATAATCTGATTAATTTTCGTGGAAAACGTTTTCAATTTAAATCAATTTTCTCGCTAACATTTAAACCACTGTGTTATACTTTAATGAAGCACTCTCTAAAATTAATATAAATGTCCGACGTTTCCCCACTCCGGCTCTTAATTTAGACTGACAATCAGGTACAACTATTTCGTATCTCGCCAAAATGATAGTTCCCGTCAGAAAAGGTGTACTCTCCTACCTATCTCAGACTGTGTAATTAATTACACAGCCTTTACACGATCTTACTTCAACTTCGGAGTGAGAACCATCCCTGTTTATTAATGCGGACCATTATTCAGAAACCGCCACAGATGAGACTCGGCTGCGGAGCATAAAACATTCCTGAATTATATTCATCTTGCCTCGTTAAAAGAAAGTTGAGTTGGAAACTTGACTTTCATCATAGTTGTCGTTTGCTTTAAAGGTTTTAATTATTCAGAGTTCGCTTGTTTCATCGAGTCTCTGTTTAGTTTGACAGTTCTGTTCATTGTTGATAGCACTCGAACGCTTTAAGGACTTAAGTAATATTTGAAATATTGTATTCCATTTTACTCGCAGGGGAAAGTTTTAAATTGTTTTGTTAAAGTGTTGGCTGAGACGTCAATCCAGACAAATAGCGTAAAATAGCGTTGGTACTTTTGCGTTTCCAATTATTTATTTATTTTAGAGATTTATTTAATGTTTGCAGATATTTTGACGCAATTTTGTTTCTATAGGTAATTGTCGAATCATTTGGGGTTCTGGGTTAAATTTTCGTGACACAGGCAAAGTCGGTCGTTAAATGGTTTATCTTTCTTTATACAAGTAGCAAGATAACTTCAAGTAAATTCTTTATCATGTCTTGAGACTGCTAATGTAAAACACATTTTGTCTTTATTGCTTAAGATTACTATTGATGGCTGCTACAAATTTCAAACGAGACAGCTATTATACAACAAATGATAATTTTTGTTAATAAATATCTTGTTAAATAAATTATGTTTATGTACTACCTTGTTATAACTTAAATAAATTAATAAAAAAAAACATATTAATTCCTTAGCAAAAAAATATCTATGCTTTAAATGTTCGGGGAATATAAGTTTTCTAAATAATTTGACTATCACCAATTTAAATTTACAAACCTGAAGCTTTGAAGAGTAGTGCTGCGATGAACTGAACCTCACACACGGCTGAAGTAGAAAGAAGTAGCAGCTATGGCGAGTAAATCGTTTTCGTCAAAACATGACTTAAGACTTTTTCTTTTGATATAATCTAAGCCACAAATAGAAGATACTATTTTAATTATTATTAAACAAAATATTCACTCAACATTCCAAATGAATCATTCAATATCGTTACATTAATTGGGTAATTCGAGACCTTAGGTCTTTAAGCCGGTCCTAAACTTTCTTAGTTAGATGTGAGATGCTCTTCCGATAGCATTGGCATGCAAATTCCAAATGCCTCCGCTTCTGTACTTACAGTGTACCCTATCTGCATTTATTAGGGAAATCCTTTAACTCTATACAAACAAGCAACACTGGAACATAAGCATGATGACGATAATCAAGTTACGTTCGAATCTGATACGGGGATATTGAAAATGTGAAGACAAGATCCTTTCAAATTCGGAGTAGGTACTTAAAATTTGTTCTAATATAATAAAGCTGAAGAGTTTGTTTAACTCATTTGACGAGGAAGGCTTTAAGCTATAGAATATAATACTATGTGTGCGAAAAGGGAAATTCATGCGGACGAAGTCGCGGGTGGCCGCTAGTGATACATCTACGGAATGCTGAAAGCAGTTTAGTTTCCAATATACATATTTTGTCATTAATATAATCATATCTATAGAAATGAGTAAATATTTCCAATTAAAGGAAATGCCTTCCAAAGGAAATTTGAGATGACAAACAATGACAAGGAATTTACTATATGGAACTTTCCCTTTGCCCGTTACACACTGCAAACATTCCGTGTATAAATAATTTTCATTTAATATTATTTATATGAACGTAACAATACTATAATATAACTAAAGTTTCATAATATAACCACATAGCACTCCCATTTACATTGAATACAGGCTTTAACACGAGACCATTTGAAGATGTTCAAACTACATGACACGATTATTCCATTTCGATAACAATGCCTGAGCAATTCATTAATAACTTGTTCATACTAATTCAACCACTTAGGAAAATGAAACCATTTGCTTATGTAATAAGGAACATAATTTAACTGATAATTTTAGGAAGAATGGAACAGTAAGTGTATTTATATGCAGGGTAAATTAGGTTAGTGGAAAAACTGTGACATCTAATCATATAGTCATACTTGTATAACAAATGTAAAAGTTTGTTTGTTTGTCCGTCGATCACACTGAAACGACTGAACAGATTTTGATGAAATTTGGTATACAGGCAGTAATTGCATACTTTTTGTACCGATTAATGCTCCTATGGGATAAAACAGGATGACACGGGCAAAGCCGCGGGTAAAATCTAATCAGAAATAAATTAACAGATCTGGAAAATCACTGGTTTTCCATACTCTTAGGTACCAACGACTTATCGTTTAATATTTTTAATACAAGAGTTCAATTAAGGCATCTCCTTTTAGTTTTGATATTAAGTATCAATATTTTCGTAATATTAAAGTTAAATAATATTTAAAATACGTGACTCAAAAAATCATAATATAAGAATTAAATAATCATTGGTGGTTAGAGAACGATATACATTTTAAGAACTAGTTATGGCATCATAAAATACATTAAAGAACAAAGTAAGATTGTAGCTAAGCGTTCGCTATAATAATTATGTCTCGCTTTATTATATAAAAACATGCTACTGCAGTTTTCAGAATGTTCACTGCACGAAATGTCATAAAGTTGGTAGCACGCATTGAAATAGTTCATACTTACAAAATTAATGGTCCCACTTTAAATACCAAACTAGCAAACTGATTATGTCTCGTGACTTTGAACACGCAATTAGTAGAAATTATGAAAGCAATAAACTATCTTTGAAAACGAAAACAATACATCGCGAAGTTAGTTTGATAAACGGAATTATCTGTTTCTCCCTTTTATATTTATTTACATTATTTTGTTATTCATATAAAACTCCCTATTCGATGAAGCTGAAGAGTTTGTTTGAACGAGCTAATCTTATGCTGTTTCAGATTGAATAATTATTTATGAGTTGTATCGTCCATTAGTGGAGTAAGTCATTAAACCATACTCGTAGTATAACAACGATGTGTGTCAAAACCGAATTCCACGCGGACGGAGTCGCGGGCGGCCGCTAGTGCTATGTAAATATAGAAAAAATATCTGTATTGCAAGTTGCATCTTATTTCATTGAGAGAGTCTGAGTTTATAATAAAATATTTCCAAGTGAATAAAAACAATTAAAAAAAAATTCTCGGAACACTAAAATTGTAATTGCTTTACACAGAATTCTCTAATTTATAATATTATTATGAGCAAAATAATTCCAACCGGGTACATTGTACAATTGCTGACTATAAATTAAAATGTAATTAACATTGGCATCCACATGCTGTAATGACAGGCTATCAATTAAGCGCGTTATGCCCTCGAAAATCCTGCTTATTGTGCAAAACAAAATTTGAATTGAATTTTCACTGGAACACGAATTCACAATGTTTATAGTAACAAATTATATTTGTTTGTTCCAGCATTGATTTCCCAGTAATGGTGTCATTGTTAACACGCTGATTTGGACGGACAGTTAATTTATTTTGATGCGTATGAACTCGGGCAAAGAAATTAATTAAATTTTTAGCAAAATTTGGTATTTTAAAAGTTTGAATAAGATTTTTGATTTTGGTGTTGCATTATAACACTAAAATTAGGCAATAAAACTTAACGGGTTTTTAATATAAGAAGTAAAACAGTTAATACGGGAAGCATTATGCTAAAACAATTGAGTTCTTACGCAATCAATCTCTGACTTTAAATACGTTTTATTATCCAGTCAAAACACCACTTAAAATATTTTTCAATTTCAACATCTCAAACATTCGATGCACGCGAACATTCAATTAGACCACTGCAGTTCAACACTCGATCTTCTAGTTCCAACTTAATCTGAGGTCTGTTCAGACCGAGCATAAATAGAAAAAGTCCATTTGTTTGGCTTTAGAGCGGAAAGGTGGAATTTAAATGGGCCAATTATTTTTTCCCGCGGTCGCGATCATTTGTCAGGCCGTAGGCGGGCGAGTTCTTGCCTCCGATCATTATCAACGCTTATTTACTCATTAATTTATCACTGTCCGGCAAATTGTCTTGTTTTCTTTGTCGGATCGATGGCTCAATTTGTATTTTTGTTTGTCACGGAGAATGAGATGACTTTCGCTGCCATCTCTGGGATGTTTATTGGATCGCTTTGAAGAAAGTAAATTCTGGAGTGTTGTTCCGTGACTTTGTTCTGGTGAGTAATTGGCTAAGTTGAGACTCATATCAAAAACTAGATGAGCACAAGTAACAACAATACATAATTCGTACATTGATAAAAAAAAAATCTTTCAAGCCATTTTGGACTTGACTCATGGTTTCTGTACAAAAAGTAAAACGTTTTTTTTCTACTCCTACTGGGAATTAACCGTCCAATTAAAAATAGTACCAGTGTGTGCAAAATTTCAAACATACACCATTCACCTTTCAACATTCTATATCCACCATTGGTCTTTTCCCATGTAATAATAACAAGTTACATTAAATAAATCATACAAAACGTCTTTATCTGTAACAGTTGAAGCCTAAATTTCCGTGTATCCTGATTTACGCTCAATCAATATTTGAAATTGTGTTGTCTAGCTGTTAGTAGGCCTGAGATTATTGCTCAACAATCACATATAACTCATGCGAGTATACACACATACAGTTACTATTGATTTCAGGCTTACATCAGTAATCACGTACATCCAGCTACTTATGTAAATGATGAGTCATGTACGAGTAGACAGTTAAGGCGTCATTCAATTGATTTCAAATTTTAGTAGACTGTTGGTACTTCTCCTTATAATGTTTTCTTAGTTTGAAGCGACTGTTACTCATGAAAATGAAACTACTTTAAAACGGAAAGAATCGCAATACATGTTTACAGGAAAACTTCTTCTTCGCGTTTTTGATAAAATTGTTCGGGACAATTGTTAACGAGGACATCAGCTAAAATCGTTTATTACAATCGTTGTTATTAAGAAATGTTTAATAATTTCCCATTTTTAAATAGTCCGTTTTAAATAAAAAAATAAACATGATCTGATCATTGGGTGACATTTTCAATTATAGGAATTTGTTTCCCATAGTTATATGAATACTAGTGAGATTAACATAAAGATTAATTATAAAGAACCCATAGTTATAAATATTCATTACGGATTCTATCAAATACATAGTCAACACATGCACCATAAGTTACTCGTATACCTTAAAAAATTGTTCTATTTATCGGTAAGGGGTTGTTAATCTCCCAAAGATTAAAACTTAACGGCCCCAAAGTACAGGAAAGGGGAAGGGTAAGGGCCCTTAAGGGGCTTATATGTAAAACAAATTGACAGTCGTTCCAACTGATAGCTAAACCTGAATCATGGCGCAAATATTGAGAAGTTTAATCATTACAATTTAACAGTTTCTAAAGTTTGGCTTTTATGAATTTGCAACTCCTATTTAGGTTGCAGGTTTTAAACAAAGCACGAATACTATAGAGTCCATCTTGTATCTAATGCGTCTAACATGCGTAAACAGAATGCTCAAGTCTTAGTTTGTTGATATTGTATATGTAGAATAATATTTTCGCTAACATGGACCATGTATCAAATATATATCACACAAATGGATATAATTCGAATAAAAATTACCATTTACGCAATACCTATATATCAAATAAAGCCGATACATCATAGAAAACCAGTTCTTATAATTAAACATAATCGTATAACATAACATTAAATTTTCAAGACCGTAATTGAAATACGTACAGCATCCATGAATATTTCAATACAAAATCCTATGCAAATCAAACGTTTGGCGCGTCGCATAAGGCGGGTACGCACGCCGTCAAACTATTCCATTGGTTTTACATTTTACCGTATTATCTGCATCGCTCATATAGAATTGCAAATTTAAACCCTTTGTAAGCGTTCTGCATTTGGAAACACAAATTCGCTTTTACGGCCATTTGCATGTTGCTGTTCCGATGGTGACTTCCGAGCTACCGCGATCGCTATTACTATTTGTGGGACTGACTCGCATAAATATTGATTTTGCTAAAACTGGTCAAAATTCTCACTGTGTTTATTCTTTATTAATAAACACTAGAAAATTCCGTCCAACAATTAAGTAAACGATTTAAATGATAAAAAAATACGAACTCCTATTCTGAATTATGAGAAAAATAATTTAGTTGGGTCAGATTCTTGCACTAGGAAGGGCACTAAGGAAACTAAATACCTATGTCCCAGAACTTCACTTACAGTGCAAAATTAAATTAATTAAAAAAAGTTGTCAGTTTAGCTAAACATTAATTAAATGTGGACTAATTCCTAACTTGTATTTAACGTGGATTTGCCCGCGTTATTGAGATTCCCGTTGGAGCATTCAATCGGAATTAAAAGTTACCTATCACCTAAGTCAGCCCATACCCTGCCTGTATGTCAAATTCCATCAAAATCCGTTTAGTAATTTCAGCGTGATTGACGGACAAACATTCAAACAAAATAACTTTTTTCACACGTATAATATTTGTAAGTTTGATATTAAAATGATGAAAAAGGTGAAGGATGTTGTTGCTGATAATGAAAATAATGTAGCAGTTTCAATTACGAACCCTAATTCTATTAACATACAATTTAATTTCACAGTTAGTAACAAAAACGTTTGCGAGTTAATTAAGTAAAATATTTCCCGAATCCGCCTTGTCCTTTCAAATCACCATTACCTTTGTAATGAAAATACTTCTGCGTAGGTATTCCCTTTTATACTTGATCTTTGCTTTACGATAAGGGAAAGCAATTTGGATCAATTTAACATAAACAGAAGCTCAAAAGGAGTTTTTGTAGAGAAAAAGGGCGCAGATTCCACGAGATTTTCTTTTAATCAAAAACATTCTTTATGTAACTGTACAGTGTCATATTCACGGAATAGAGAATACAATTTCTTACATAACAATAAATAACCGTATTGGTTGGTGCTTGTAATAGAAAAGTTTTTCAGTACAGGTTCAGTGAACTTTTAATCTTATATCGAAGTAGACAAGGTTTGCATTTCAATAAGAGGAAATACTCCGTGGGTTTATGGTCTTGTACATTACCATAAAGTAGACGGACGTAAAGAGCCCGAACATTTTCTTCGTAGTACTCAAGAATCAGAAATCTCGATTTGAATTCTTGATTTTGCCAAAGGATTGAAATGAAGGAATTTAGAAAATTTACATTTGAACGTGAAGGGAGTAGGATTACAGGCGCTTATGACGATTTGTATTCGTGTTACGACATCAGAATCAGTGTAAAAATTTCTCATGATTCCCCCCGTACGTCATAAATTCTGATGGGGACTTGGCACCGGCAAGATACGCTCTCAAAATCCATATGGGATTATTGAAAGCTTCTTTTCATATGTTGAAACATATACATATTTGCGGAGTTGAATGGTTCAGTTGTCTTAACCATACTTTAAAATCATTCGATTTCTTTAAAGGAAATCAAACTTTATAAAATATTCTACACTGCATTGCACGTTACCGAACATAATATTTTTAATTCGATAACGAGGTTTCACTTGATTAAAATAATGTTCTCTTACAAAGTGAGTGTAACAATTCAAAGTTATATTAAGTCAAACAAGTATTGAAAATAATTAAAAACTAGCCTTACAATAATAAAAATGGCAGGTACAATGGTAGGTAAAGACTGAGTTGTACTCCTCAAATTAAGAAAAATAAAACTTAAACTTTTGACTTTGTATGTATGTTTAAATTCACGTACCTTTTGAAAACCAAGTATTTTGTTTAACTTTCTTAATAAATTCATTGTTATAGGATTACTAAGTTATAATTATAAAACATATATGTTTCTAAGACTTAAACAGGATATAGTTATCTCATTCTAGGAAATAAAACTTATTTCCTAGTGTCTGTTATTGTGTTGCTTCTAGCTCTCTTGAGAAATGACGGCGTTTTATCATCCGGATTATGAGACTAGGGAAGATATATTTGCAATTAAAGAAATAAATCTCTACTAACTGATTTAAGCTTAACTGTGAAATATAGTTATATCTAGTTAAATATAGTTATGTGTATCTTTAGGTAAGGTACAAAGGAGTTATTTATGTAGTTGAGTGGTGATCGACACTGACATATTTTTGTTAAGTAAGTTAGCCTTTTATTGTATTTACCCGATTCGAAATGTCGTTTCCTCCGAGAAACAAGGGACAAGGAATTTGAGACTTGCTATATTAATGTCATAATTTTCTGGTAGGTAATAACAATGTTTGTCTTTTCTAGATATATGTTGTTTGATTAAACGCGCCGCCTAACTACCTAAATCATTCATCTACTACTTAAATACTCCTCAAATAAACTCCGCAAATAACCAAACTCAAATACCGTAAAATATTCTAGAATCAAAACAGAAACGCTAGACCAGCAGCTAACTTAGACTTATCGAACTGCCAACGTACATATTCGCTCTCAATCCCCCCTAAATCAAGCTAAGTGCATACTCTACCCGTAAATCATAAATCAGTTTTATGCATCGACCGCGTATATTAAATTTCTTTATCTAGACGATCTGACTTACAGGTGTGCACGTAATTTATGTTCTCGACACATGTTGGAAAGGGTGGTGGAATGTATTACCCTACTTACAGAGGGTCGATTCTAATTTCGCACTTGCCTCTGTATGTCTGTGTAAGCGTTTGCGTTGTGAAATTTGCTCTTTCTAGCTGCCGTATTTGCGTTGCTTATTCAGGGTTTAATAGGATTATTTTTATTTATAGTTCGCTATCGGATTTGTAAGACTTTAGTTAAATAAACTGGGAAGTGTTGTTTGGTTTTGTATATCGGTTTCGTCAATATTTATAATTGTAAATGTTTTGAGCTCTGAATATAGTTGACAGAAGTTTATTACATTACACAATTAGATATTGTTGACGTAATGGCAGGATGACTCCTTCTACCATAACGTTAATAATTCGTATCGTTATGTTATATTGCATTAAGTAACAACATACCCCGCCATGTTTTTATTGGATCAGATAATGTAGTAGATGAATTTTCAGGCCCTTTTAATGAAAATGAGTGTTGAAAAATCCATTTTTTACGAACAAAGCCCGTTATACCTCGTATTTGTTCAATTCGATTAGCCCGTTATCAATCATTCTAACGATGATATATTTTCAATATGGGAACTCTTTGCCGCAATGGTACATTAAAATTCTTTACCTCTACCCGCCTGCCACGCACTCTTTTCACTCACTCCATGTAAAAAATACAATAAAGACAAAATTTATGGTCAATCAGGCCATAATAAACAACCGCTTACGTGCATCGCGGTCGTAACTCCCCTAACTCGACGATTTATGCCTTATTTTCCTTGTTCCAGGTGTCAAACCGACGGTCATCGAGGAAAATGTTGTGACGAAAATCGAAGCCTACATGAGAACGGGGGAGAGAGAAAAAAACAAAAATGTGTCTGTTGAAGAATTTCGAACACGTCACCAATAATAGGACCTTTTTGTTTATGATAGTGTTGCTTTCGTTGAAGCTGTGCAGTCCGCAGGATTTGAGTGAGGCTGAGGAGTTTGTGAATGAAGAGAGTGTGGACTCGGGGGATTTGGGTGTAGTGGGGAAAAGAGTGAAGTTTCCGAGAGACGCGGGGGCGGGCCCGTGTAGGCTTAGCGAACTGTTGTGCGATACTGGGCAGTGTATATCGCTGGACAAGTATTGTAATGGCGAGGACGACTGCGGGGACAAGTCGGACGAGCCGAAGGCGTGTACGCGTAAGTATTTACAAATATTTTGATGATGATTAGTTTTAGTAATTCTCTTAACAGAAAAGTAAGTCAGTTACACTTTTCAAAAATTGGACACTGGTCATTTTTTAAAAATCTACGAAACCGTAAAACACATATTCAATCTAGAATTTTTTTTTCATGGAGACATTTGATATTTTATGAACATCATGTATGTATTTTTAAAAGAAATATTTAAGTACCTAGTTGTGTATGTGTGTTTGGTGATTTCGCAACAATAATATCTACAAACTTTGTTAAGTTGCAGAAAAGATGAATTAAATAAATTGTTTCAAGGGTTTTCAAACAAAAAATATAAAGGAGTGAAATTTTGCAATGAATCAGTGAACTAAAAAATTGTTTTTCTTTTTTCAAGTTCGCTCACCCTTTTTCCTCTTTGCGGATACATTTGATAAATTAATGTCATCATTTGTTTCTCTTAGGATGTTACAAGTTGGTTTTCTTTTTAATTGTATACCTATAAAACAAGAAGCACTGGTAAAAAATTTTCAATGCCAACATTATCCTTTTATGAAAATAACTCCAAAGCAAACATGCTTCTTGTCTAAAAGACAAAACATTTTTCTCGGAAGACTAAAGTGTAAGTATGTTATCAAGATTCTTGTTTTTCCCATGCGAGCAAAGGCGAGGTGAAAAGTAACCTATCACCTAAGTCAGCCCATGTACTACCATAATACTTGCCCTGCCTGTATACTTAATTTCATTGAAATCTGTTCAGTAGTTTCTGCGTGGTTGACGAAAAAAATATCCAAACACACAAAATGTCACAGTTCTAATATTAGCAAAGTATCATTTACATTTTAACCTGTACAAAATGTAACTAATCTTTCGATATTAGACGGTTCATGCTGGACGTTATTATAAATGTACTTTGTTGGATCAGATGAATATCCCTTAAATACATAATGCCAAGTCACTACAATAAACTACCTCGTAGCGGTCAAAAATAAACATAATAACTACGGCTTATATTAAATAAGTTCGTCGACCCGGAATTTTCCAATCAACAATACCCTTAGTAAGCTCTACTTCACAAGAAAAAGGGATGCTTTCAAAAGAGTCGTTTTAGGTCATTGAAACGCATTTTTAATATGTTCCCCTTTCGGGTTTGCTGACATCTGTCACAAAAGAAAAGGTACTCAGCTCCGACGTCTTTCGGGCCACGAAGATAGCGATCGTTGATTGAAATGTGTATAATGAGCAGAATTAAAATAAGAAAATGCCGGCATATCGTTTTAAAATCGGAATAGTTGAATGGTAACAGAAAAATGTTTATACATTTACGATAGTTTGTGATCAAAATTAATAGTTATTTTGTCGAAATATTGTGACAAAACATAGCTGCTGAAGATTAATAACTTAGTATTAATTTATCAAAATAGGTAGGTACTAAGGTACAAACACAAGTGACCACTTTGATTATTTTCGAACTTATCGCTGCGACTAATGCTTGTTCGCGCTGATACTACATAATACGTAAGTGGGAACTTACATATAATGTAAGTGGGATTTCAATATTAGCCGAAACACCTAGCGATGGCGATAATGCTTAGTGGAAATCTTGTCTGTCTAGAGGCCCAGGTCTCGATACGCTTCTTAAAGTTTGTGTTCATCTCATCATTTGATATTTTCATGGCCCCAAAGTGAAGCGTCGAATGGCAGCCGAGTGGCTGTGTCAGCGCTGGACAGACTTGGCTTCCTTTGCCTTTTATGTAATATTCATCCCCAGGAGTTATGCGGGGACCCGGCCAAAACATATTATACTCGATGTTTATGGATTTTACGTAATACTCGGAGGGGAACTATCGGTTTTTGCGGCTGGATTTGACGATATCGTTAGACACTGATAGGTTGGAAGAAGGCTTCCTTGGTGTAGTGATTAGAGCGCTGACGTCTAAAACCTTGGGGTTCATACTTCTCATTCTTTCACAGACTTCTCATTCTTTCAAATCTTTCACATTGCTAGGTTTTACTAATTTGATTAAGGCAGGCTTGAATCAGCCGATTGTCTTTTAATAACTCCGGAAGACACGTAAGGCCGTCGTTGACCCAACCATAGACTATACATATAAACTGAGCCCCAACGTTGATTCAAAAATCTATGGTTTCCCTTGTATGAGTTACAGAAGTCTGATAGTCAAATCAAAATCAGAATCTTAGTCCCAGCGTTCACTGGGCATCACAATAAACGGATGAGAGTTACATACCGCTAGGTTTCAAGTATTTGTCTACTAAGTCGAAGACGCTTAGCACTGCGCTCATTTCATATGCCAATTTATGCATAGTAATCGGTTAGGGGATCCGAGAATTACATCGAATACATGGTATTCAATGTAATTCTCGGATTGTCAAATTAATTGTGGCAATTAAGTTTTTATTTAAGTTTCAAGTTTTAAAAATAATGATTTGATTGATCTGATCCCATTATGTCAAAACTGAATTAAAAAAAGACATATTTTCCCTATACATTTTAACATAGAATTTTAAATCTATCAAATCTAAAACGATTTCACGATTGAATAAACATCAAGATCTAGAACAACTGAACCTGGGACCTTATAATTGCCGTTTTATTTACCCACTGTGCTATAAAGATGTTGAATTCTAAAGGTAGTCGTCAGTCGTCGGAATTTTCCAATGCTGATATTCTCGACTACAATTGTAGCCTATTTGTATTCACCAATGCCGGGCCATAAAATTAGGGCTTGTATATTTAAATAGGCCTGAAATAAGGTCGGTGGATGAATCTATTCTTGAATATCGAACAATAAAATGCATACTATTTTCTAGTGAAGTCGGCGACGAATTTTATAGTAGCACGATTGGTTAATGTGGAATCTTGGCTTTTGCTGTTTGTGTTCATATTTCTTATTCTTGCTCAGTCCAAAACAGTATTTTGTTTTGTAAAAATGTACTACCAAATATTTTTTAAAAAGATTGATAATTCAATTGGTAACAAGAAACACACACACACACAGATAAACAGTTTAAAGTAGAACTCAAAAATGAATTAGTTGTAACTAATACATACTAAGACTTTTTTAAATATAAATAAAAACAGAAAATCCATATATTTGCGTCTCAGTGATACAAAATGGTAATCCCCTGTTATCAGCTAATCTCAAATTACTGTGTACTCTTCCAACAAATATCGACTAATATTTTACACACTGTTAAAAAAATATAAACGTGAACTATAAAAAGATTTCCGCCAGCAAAGTTCACTTCACAATGGCATCGAAAATTCTAAACGGGCCCTCAAAGATTCAAGAGAACGTTAAACGTTCTTTAATTACAGCTACGCCGAACGAGCTTGGCTTTTATCGCTCCCACGTAGGTGGTCGTTACCCCGAAATATAGCTTCAATTAACAAAAAAACCCACGTCCGTTTAATAAGGTGTTAAGTCCGAGGTGTTTACTAAATGGACTGGAGTTTGTCACGGCACCGCTGTGAGTCTAGCTGTTGGTTGGATGTGTTGATGATATATAATCATGTATGTTCTCATATGTAGTTACTATCAGCCGCCCGCGACTCCGTCCGCGTGGAATTCGGTTTCTACACACATTGTGTTGTACTGTAGCTTAAAGCCTTCACAGACTAATGGACTATTCAAAGCAAAAACAAAATCAAACAAAAAATCTAGATTTTCGTTATCAATATTAACAAAAAATTAAAAGGTCGCATAATTGAATTTTTGAATTTCAATGTTGTCTATCTTCAAACATCTCAATTTTGATTACTTCGAGTATACGTTGACCGAAAGGTCTTTAAGCCAGTCGTTCATCGTGCCTTCAAAAAATTTTATGCTTCAGGCGACCCACATTGTGTACCCGTAGAACAGTGCTATTACGGCAAATTTTGCTTCGTTTATGTACAAAATATTATTCCAAATGAATGCTTTTAGTACAGAAGAAGGAAAACAACCCAACAATACCGTTTGCGAGGACTAAAGCGGGAACACTCGTCTTATGCCATGTAATGTGCTGACAGGGCAGACAAAAGGCATTTTTTTAAAAAGCCCACGGAAATATGGCCGAACCCCATTGTGTTCCGCTTTATTCAGATCTTTTTACTTCTCATTTCCTTATTTCAGTGTTGAAAGGATTAACAATAGTACAGGTACCGCGGGTATTTCTCATGACTAGCGCGATTTGGCCGGCAAACTTTTGTTCTTATTAGATTTCGTTTGAACGTGAATTTTAATTTTTGCCCATTATCTTTTCTTGTTACGGAAATTAAACTGTCATCGCTATTCTGCTATCCGTTTTATTCGTAATTCATGCAACATTGTGATGCTTTTATGTTACTGAATGACATATCTTTACGTTCGTGTTGACGACCTGTTTCGGTGTTAATGGTCGGCATTTATAGGTACGGTTTCGGGTTCCCCCATACACAGTGAATACAATTTAGACTTGTCTAATTGTCTTGGTCTCGCTGTTGCCTGGCTTTGGAGATAATTATGTAATCTACAAGTATCCTTAAAATTTTCTTAGCTTAACGCGACTGTTACTCATTAAATAAAACTACTTTAAACGGACCAACGTCTTGGTTTAATTTAAGTACATATTTCTAGCCTTATGTTTATTTGTAAAACTTTATCACTCGTGAAATTTTCTTCTTCATTATTTCGAAATTAATATTTATATAAGACTTTTAATGGCTCAATATAACAACTTAGTAAACAGATACCTATATACAGTATTAACGTGCACTTAAACAGTATATTAAAGGCACAAACGATACGAAAAGGACGATACGATTTATCAAAGGTACGAGAATAGCGGCACTCCATTCCCAGCAGGCGAGCCAATGCGTCTGCCAACAAACCGTTTACGTTGAAGCACCCGTAAGTATCTTTTGAACAAAAACAGCCCCCAATTCAGACGGTCCAACGTTACTTCAGCCATACTATTTCGGTGCCCGTAAATACGTTTTTACGCTAGAAATGCGGGGAATGATAATTGTCTTACACAAAAGAGCCAAGGATGTCCTCACAAAGGGGATTGAAAGAACTAGATTACTCTCAGTATCCACGATTCGTCGTGAAAGAGGCGGGACGTCATTTCACACTTTGGAGCGGATGGGTAATTTTGACCGTTGGCAGATTTGTGCTTTATTTTCATGAACCATTAATGGATAGTTGAGGAACTATTTACGAAAGAGAGAATTCGTCGGTCCCACTTTCGCGGGTGGTTTAAAGTATGATCGCGGGCTAAATGATCTTTGAATAATGCTACTATTTTAAGATTTCAGTGCATTTCTATAAAAAACAAAACAAAATTAAGCGTTTATATCCTAATTTAAAATTCAGAAAGGCAAGCTTTCCCTTTTAATAATATCGATTTGTGGCTAATTTAAAAATAAAACGATGACATACAATGTCCTAATGCTGCTCCTCATTTCTAAAATCTGGTAAAAAAAGACCAAACAAATTTTTAAAACTTTCACTCTAACACATAATTAAAGAAGAAAAGTCAAAACAAAAGACTCTGGAAATGGCTATCGCAGCGAACAAAAGTATTTGCGAACGCAATTGAGATGTCTCAGTGAAGACGCTATTAGGACCTTTAGAAGTTTCCTTTGCAAGAATTCATTTATTGGACTTTAGCATTGAGGTATTACTACCACGTATAGAGAGGACATCGAGAACAAATTCTACGCGTCAACTTGGAGAATGGGGGCCAATATTTTAATGATTTTATGTCTATTTATGTATGTAATGACACGCCACAAGCTTTATTTTTCGTCCTGTATGATTTGGACATGTTTTTAAAACACAAGACGGCATTTCATCTATTAATTAAATAGTACAATAGACGGAAACTGTTATCCATGGACAAAAGTGCGTATAAAAAAACTAGCGGCCGCCCGCGACTCCGTCCGCGTGGATTTCAATTTCCAATAGCCTAAAGCCTTCCTAGTCAAATGGCCTATTCAACACAAAAATATTTTTTTCAAATCGGACCAGTAGTTCCTGAGATTAGCGCGTTCAAATAAATAAACAAACAAACAAACTCTTCAGCTTTATATGTATACTAGCGGCCCGCCCCGGCTTCGCCCGTGGTACTTGTCCACTATTTAATGGATGATATTATACATAAAAACCTTCCTCATGAGTTACTCTATCTATTAAAAAAACCGCATCAAAATCCGTTGCGTAGTTTTAAAGATTTAAGCGTTTATAGGGACATACAACACACATAGGGACAGAAAAAGCGACTTTGTTTTATACTATGTAGTGATTAGTATAGGTATTTCATCGAAGTGTCTACTCTAAACGAAGTATGTAGTAGTAATATCTCGTTGAACTTTAGTAAGCGAAGTACAAGGAGTTATTAATGTTCTTTATTTACTATTTGATGTAGCTTCATAAATTGAGTAGTCGTTTGTGTCTATTAATCAAGATTAATATCTTCAAACTTTTCCTTTTATACGCTCCTTAACTATATCTTAACGGAAAAACTAGCAAGTTTTTTGCTGATGTGTTTTGATACTGATCTGGCAGTTCCTTCTCTTTAAGAATATTAGTTACTTATTATTTTAGCAATAAATAAATATCAAACAGGATCAAGATAAAACATTGTAAGAATAAATCTAATTATTAAAGTATAAAACAGGGTGTATAAAATAAAGAATCAGCCTATTGAATTCCCACTGCAGGGCAAAGATGGGTTTTGGCTAAATCATCGCGCTTGCCAATGCGGGTTGGTGTTCACAAACCCGGGCTGTATTTATTTCTATCTTAATACTTATTTAACAATTTGCATGTCAGAATCTTAAAACACCTATTTGAAACTTCAAGGACTTGCCAAGTATTATAAGACTCAAACTACTTTGTGTCCGGAACAGCTTAAATATCATTCCGGCAAAGGCTACGCAAATCAACAGATAATTTACGGCAGTGCCTGCTTCTAAACTGTAATGCTACATTGTTCTGACAGTTTGAAGGGCCCGTTAATTGAAAAGGGTTATCAATCATTACATGACTGCACCTATCGGAACCTTCTTCAAAGGAAATTTAACAGGTTGGAAATTATTTAGGTAAGATTTGAACTATGTTTGATGAAATTATAGCCTGCTCGTTCTTGCCTAATTGGAAACCATAATGATCAAGTTCATTTCCTTTTAGGGGAAAGGCTTTACTAGTTCAAAATCTACTTTATAACTGTCATCATCATCATCCGATCGTTTGTCCCGGTCGCTTCTTCGACCGATTCCTGGGAGTGATTAGTTCGGTGTTTTATCTGCGATCCTTTTGCAGTTGTTGATGTCACAATCACAGAAATATAATTCTGTGTTCACAATGGACACAGAACAGTGATACTTATAAACGTGAATTGTATCAGTCCTATTGTATATTTAAAATATTCGAATAGTACCTAGTTTCAGGATGATAAATCGAGTCTCGAAACAGGGTAAATTAATAATGTATATTTTTTCATTTGTTGCACGTCGTGTTAGACTTGAGCTTTAATTTTATGACATCCATAAAAGACACGCGAAATCTTCTGAAATACACTAAACCCTGCATTTTATAACACAGTTACTCGCAGAAATGACTTCAGTTCTTGTTTTACGGTGTCTTGTTTCTAATTAGCCATTTTACAAGAACAGACGAAGTCCACAAAGTCCGTGATTTCTAGAATAAACGAAATATTAAAAGCAACCCTTTAGTACAAGGTTGTAAAGTTAGCTTCAAAGTTAAACTTTAGTTCTTGAGACATTGTGGTAAGGTTTAAAATTATACAAATATTATCTTTTGTCTACGTCTTCCCGGTTAATGTCACAGTTTCTGCATTTCGCAGTACTTGTTCGTTTTTTTATAAGAGGTTTTCTTTTTTTACGTGGCCAGTCATTTTCTTCCGTTGTCCCGTTGAATTTAATTAGAGAGTCCTTGAAGAAAAAGATATCTCGATTTGTATGAAATCTTAAGAGTACGCGTTATTTGGAGTTAGTATCAACCAACTTCCTCAAACTTTTATCGATGTTTCCAACCTGTTAAGCAGATATCCATTCATTTTATTTCACCGCGCTGCTAGTTATAAACATACGAATTGAAAAACATAATGCTAAAGAGGCCACCTAGCCTTCAGGTGTTTTTACTGATTGCACATAAACGCATGTAGAAGACAAACGCTAGAAATTACGAGTGTTTTAATTGATCGTTTACTGATGTGCAAAGCTAACAGTTGATGACAAGTTAAGTGTTGAGGTCGTGGATTATCTAGGCTTTCACTGTAAACCGTTAATGATTGCACAAGGATTGATAGGCAGAAAATGCTGGGAGTGACGTTAAGTGATTTGTGGTACTTTGTCTACGTATCCTTAATACGACTGAGACATGAAGAATAAGAATTGGTAAAACAGTTTTAAGATCTACGTTTTTAACATTCGATATCTTTTCGCTGTAGTTAAATCTTTTAACGACTAGAAATCAGTTTGATGAAACTTTAAATTCACTTGCTTTTAGTTATATCAATTAAAATATCTTAATGAAGACTTGAACAAGTTTTTACAATCAACTGCTACGATTTCGTAATTCAAGTATTCTTAAAAGAAGAAATATAAATAAAAATCATTTTAAAGAAGTAATTAAACGAAAACAAGAGTTGATAATTGAAGTTATGCTTGTTTATAAGAGTTGTCAAATATTTGGGAAAGCCAGTTTACGTACTAAACGGCAATAATTTCGGCTGGAAAATTATTATGGCAAAACTGTTGCCATACATTAGTAACATTAAATTTATAAATGGAAAGGTCATAAATAATTAAAAATAATATAACAAAAAAAAACATTAATATTACATAATATATTAAACTGTATAAACCTTTTTAGTATTAAACCTCCTGAATTTAGTTCCTTTTTATTTCAACCAATCAGCGCGTGCTGCACGCACGCGTGGTGTCATGGCGGCAATTTTGACAGAAGCGTGAAAAGTAGTGTTTTGCTTTGAGGTTGTTCTAAAATTGGTGAGCGATAGTATAGATCACTCGGTGCTCTTGTTTAAATATGTACATTAGCACCTTTAACCCGCTGGTGATATTTTAACATAATTCTCACGACATATATTATTCATAATTGGTACGTATCTTAACCATTATATTATTGTAAGTGTGCGTATTATATTTTACTTTATGTATTTATAAAAGTGTGGAAAACGGAGATTCATTTGTTTTGAGCTCGCATATAACCCAATATTAAACCTAATGGTCACTTCACTCGTTACAAACTGACAAAGGCTATTAATATTATTTCTTCTCCGACATATTGTTACATAATAAAAGCAGTGTACTAAAGTCTTCTTCTCTTTTCTAGCGTGCAACAGAACCTACATGGGTGACGTGGGGCGTACGTATGAGCTGGAGGTGCGGAGGCCCCGGGAAGACCATCTACCTTTCGTCTGTCATCTCAACTTCACTGCAACGGGAGGAAACTATGGGGATATCATACAGGTATTTAAAAACAATTCTATGATTAAAACGTAGATGCTGAAGAAATTGTTGTGCAAAATCAATGTGTTTATAATGTGGTTTGATAAAAAAAACTCCGCTGGCGTGTATTGAATCGCTTGATTATAAAAGATAGTCACTTTTGTAAAGTCGGCTGTGTGTGAAGAAAACAGCGGTTCAATAGTAGTTATGAGGACGGAACAAAGTTCGTAAAAATGTAAGATTCGTAGGTATCATACCATTGATAAATTTTTTAATGTTGTTTTCTAGTTAATCCATTTTTAATTTTTTGATCTATATATTTTATTGTAACAAATATAGCTATACCTAAGATTTTAGACTTTCGCGTTGCATTTTAACAGTAAAATTACTAATTAATGTATTTTATACACAAATCACTGAAATCTAGCTTTGCATTCTTGACGTGATTTTTGGCGTTTGAGTTTAATCCAAAGCATCCAAACTCATAATAATTTGTTTAATGTAACATCGCTTACTTACTTTGTTGAATTATCTTTGTCCCCCATCGGTAAACATGCAACATTCTGGAATATTAATGATCCACAGTACAGAGAATAGGTTAATGTTCGCAAGAAACAATAATTATATTGTATTGTTGGAGCGTTGCGAGCGTCACCTGCAAATTAGTATTGCCGCTAGTTTATCGCGGTACGTAATTATAGGCAGAAAACACACACGGTTGTATCATACTGACGTAATTACTATCAATATTTACGATTTTAATATCGTTAATAGCTCATAGAAACACGGTAACATTGTTTTTTTTATATGAAAACTAATAATACCCTTAGGTGTGTGCTAACATCAAATCAAACGTTTATAAATAGTAATTTAAGTATGTACGAGTATATCCGTTCCCTAGCACCCATAGTTCAAACTTCAAGCTTAGTTCGGGGCTAGGCAATTGGTGTGTTAGTCCAAGGCATTTTTTTAAGCTATTAACTCGCGTAGTCTTAGTTTAAATAATTCTCATTATTCAAAATACTATCACATTATTTTATTGTATAGCCAAATGCACATATCATTATTCTTTACGATAATAATAAAATACTTCAAAATGGAAATAGGAAGTTCAATTTTGTACCCAAGTATGCTCGGAACTTAATTTTTAAGTAAGTTGTTAATGTACAGTGCATATTTAATTCTGAATCCTGTTAATAGTACAACGGAATGCAAAGTATCAGAATAATTAATGCCGTTTAAGTGCTTCACTGTCGGCGTATTAGGAATTAGTGATTCAAATACTCAAATACTCTTGCATTCACGTAGGTACATCGCATTTTTGTCAATACCGGAGATAAATAGGTCACTTTATGTGTATATAAATACGTGTCTATTTATTAAGTAAACACACTTGGTAACAACCAAGCTGCTCGCAAGATGATAGCAACAATTGTGCTTTTTTCTATTCCGGATTTCTCTAGTAATGAAATTAGCTGCTCATTTATTATAAGCTTTAAAGAAATGATCAGCGAGTGTACTAAAAATGTGCATTGTGTATGTATTACACATATTATCCAGTCATAATATCAGTATTCAGTTTCACGAGGTAGGTTTACATCTTGAAACTAGATGTTTTACACTTTTGTTTTAAAACCTGTATCATAATTACTTTCATAATGTCCAAGATCTAAACGAGCATACAGAAGGGTACAGGATGTGACTTAGGTTTTATAATTTAAAGACATTATTTATGTAAAAAAAAGCTTGTAGGTATTCACACGTTTCTCTTCCTCACCAAAACCTCCTTGTTCCAGCTGACATTCGACACGTTCACGGTCGGCAAGTTCGTCTCGTTCACCTCAGACGGGTGTCCAGACGGCCACATGACCATCGTGGAGCGGAGTCCATCCCCACCCTTGGGCCAGTGGTGCGGGTCCGCTTGGGGCTACACTGTGTACTTCAGCGAGTCGGATTCCATCAATATGACGCTTAGATTAGACCGGTTGAGTCAGCAGGTGAGTTAGTTTTGGTTCCCGTTCGTTTTACTGGTAGGACGAATGGGAATTTGTTATTTGAACTATGGCAAATATTTTAAGTGACATCAATGTCTCAAACTAAACTAGCATCACTAATTTGACTAAGGCTGCACAGTAGGTATACATAAATACTACATACAGGAGATAATCTCCATAAAAAATAGTCTTGATCTGAACCTGACCAAAATTAATTTCAGAATAACAAAAAACATCATGAAAATGGACAGTAGGAAAATATCATATAATTTTTATCAAGTAAAAGGTAAAGGCATCTCGTATTAATGTTTATTTACAATTATAAATACTGGTCTGTTCCATTCTTACATACTGCGGATTTGTAATTGCGAAAAAGCTAAGTAAATAAAATTTTCCGGGCTAGGAATAAAACCCTTGAGGTCACGGCTAGGCAATTAACCACAATGAGCAGTAAATGCTTACGTTCAGGTTTCTAACCTATAAGTGTCAGAATTAAAAAAAATATGCAGCACTCAAAAACTGATTTCACATAGGCTTTCCCTATTAACGTAATGTACTCGTATCATCATTTGACAAACTCGGAAGCTCTGAACTACAAAGTAAACCGACGAAACGAAAAATGTAAACAAACCGTAATTACAGAATGTTCCATTCCGGGAACAAATAATACCGTATTGACACAGGCTGGCTCGATGGTATCTATGTATCTACTGGTACCACGTATTTCCATTACGTCACCGGTCATAGAGGTGTAATTAACTTTGTCATCGATTTCTTGTTCGATGTTCAGTACAGTTTTCGAGGGAACGTGTCTTGCAGTTAGGCAAAGTTCGTTTGTGAAATGAAAATCAACGGTAGCATGTTTACGTCGTAGAAAATAAAATGTGGAGACGGTTAAAAAAATGCCATACAAAAACTGCGTGTGACAAATTAAAATTAAACTACCTACATTGAAATATCAGGAAATATGTACAAACTATCATATTTATGTAGGTTATATTATAGATGGCATATCAAAAGGTTATTAGAGTAAACATTAAATTGTATCGGTTTCCAAGTACCTACGGAGATACGAAGGTAAGATCTATGTTTGATGTATGATTTGGCAAGTGATTCTCGTCAAACATTCTCAAGCATTTGGAATCAGACTAATTGAGCCATACTTGTCTAGTTTTAGCGTTGTCAGGAATTAATAATTGGATGACCTGAGTAGCGCTAGTTACACGTATATTATTTACATTCTACGACTATGAAGCATTATGATTATGGCTGAATGATGCGATGGCTGACTTCTGTGCTATACAAATTGTTCGGTATTTTTAAAGATAGAAGTTTGAAGATAAAATTATAAATTGTAATATGTTTTAATTAAGATTTAATTTTGTACTTTAGCAATAAGTAGACTGTACACTGAACAGTCATCACCCTCCGCTTTTACAAAGAGAATGGTCCTTCTTGCTGCAACGGCGGGGCCGTGACGTGAAGCAAAAATATTGACTTCCATGTTGCGAGTAAAAATACGAGTTTATAGACGTTCCAAAACAAGTCCATCAAGTTGGAAGAAGCTGCTCGCACGAAACACGTACAAGAACTCAAACTTATTTCAAAGCAAATTTAACCCATGAAAGCAAATATCGTGAAACAAGTCTAAAAAGGGCGGAGCGAGAACAAATCGGCTAATGCGTTCAACCCCGTTAACATCCTCTGACATGTTTAATTACAAGTTTTTGCACGCACCAAAGTTAATCTGTATAAATGAACAACGATATTTATCTTCATTAAGAGTCACTTACTAAGCATCCCTTTGTGTTCTGACGTGACGTAACTAACTACATGTTTTCGCCTGTGACTTGACTAATATTTCACATCGCCCGGTTTTAACGGTTCGGTGGTTTTCCTTTATCTACAGTTAGCAGCCGTATTATGTGCACCGAGGGTTGTGCTTTCGATCAATTAATTAAGAGGCGATTACCGACGCCACCCGGGACGCCTGGATAAGGCCTTACTTCACAATTACAATAATGGATGTTATTACTGGCTAATACTGTAATTTAATAAAAAGCATTCGCTTCGAATAATGGAACGATGAAATTTTGACGCTGTGGGAATTATCGTCTCGACCTTCCGCGCGGTTTTGCGAATGTGCTCATCGATTTTTAATTTTGTTGACAGACGTTGAATCGAATTACCTGACCTGTTTTCGTCTTTTAGGAATTCATTTTACTTTATTGGTGCCTATAAGACTGAGTGCCAAGGGAATCTGAAAGTCAATAACGAATATAATATACAATTATTGTTTTTTTGGATAGTTATCTACGAGCAAAATCCTGAACAAAATATTTTACTTCGTACAAAATACCCTTCCTTGTAAGGAAAATTAATCTCGAACTACCACACATTCATACTTCTCATGTCTCAAGTGCAACACGCAAACGCTCTCAACTCAGACACAAACACAGCAATAAGACAAGCTCTGACAGCACCGTTCTTGCAGGGTGTGGGGTACAATTTCAACTTCAAACTGGCTTACAAGTTCCTAAGACGGAGCGAGGCCCGCCTGCGGTACGGGAACGCGACAGTCGGCGCGTGGAGGGGCGAGCGCGTCCCCGGCACCTACTGCGACCGCATACTGAGCGATTGCGATTAGCCATTGACATAATACATGCCAAATACTCTTAGCTTCATCTTATACCAAACGAAATACATACATATATTCTAACGAGTTATGCCGTTACCTTTAGGGGGAAATTATTTCTTAAAATTATAAGTTCATGCTTCACACGTCGCAAACACAGCGGCCCAAGACTACTCTTCTCTTAGCAAGACGCCAGGGGTGCGTTATCTCTGACATACAGTGTAACATTCATACCCCTATAACACACGCAAACACTCAACTCAGACACGAACGCAGGCATAGGCATTGAAAACTACGCTCGTTTCAGGGTGTGGGGTACAATTTCGACTTCAAACTGGCTTACAAGTTCCTAAGACGGAGCGAGGCTCGCCTGCGGTACGGGAACGCGACAGTCGGCGCGTGGAGGGGCGAGCGCGTCGCCGGCACCTACTGCGACCGCATACTGAGCAATTGCGATTAGCCATTGACATAAAGACGTGCAAAATACTTTAGGTTTCTTTTGAGGTCAATTAATGAGTGATGCCTTTACCCTTAGGAGAAAGTTAATTACACATTTATGGGTTCTAAGTGTCAATCACACCGCGCTGCGTCTTCCATTATCTTATCGAGACGTCAGGGGTGCGTCATCTCTTTCACTAACGTGCGGAATTCTTGATACCATCAACACGCAGACGCTCTCAACTCAGACACGAGTGCAACAATAAAATAGACACTGACAGCACCGTTCTTGCAGGGTGTGGGGTACAATTTCGACTTCAAACTGGCTTACAAGTTCCTAAGACGGAGCGAGGCCCGCCTGCGGTACGGGAACGCGACAGTCGGAGCGTGGAGGGGCGAGCGCGTCCCCGGCACCTACTGCGACCGCATACTGAGCGATTGCGATTAGCCATGGACATAATACATGCAAAATACTTTATGTTTTATCTTATACCAAACAAAATGGATTCTTACGAGTGATGCCTTTACCTTTAGGGGGAAATTACTTCTTTCAATTACAAGTTCATACTTCTCATGTCGCAAACACACAGGCCCAAGACTATGTTGCGTCTTCTCTTCTCATAGCAAAACACCAGTGATGCTTCATCTCTGACACATAGTGCAACATTCATACCCCTATGTATAACACGCAAACGCTCTCAACTCAGACACGAGTACAACAATAAAATAGACACTAACAGCACCGATGCTTCCAGGGTGTGGGGTACAATTTCGACTTCAAACTGGCTTACAAGTTCCTAAGACGGAGCGAGGCCCGCCTGCGGTACGGGAACGCGACAGTCGGCGCGTGGAGGGGCGAGCGCGTCGCCGGCACCTACTGCGACCGCATACTGAGCGATTGCGATCTTCGCGCTTGCCGCATCCAATCGCCGAACTTTCCCGGAGTGTATCCGAGGAACGCTACTTGTACATACCGCATTGAACATACTAAGGTGAGTTAACGAGTTTGATGTTACTGTTCAGTTAATAACGCGGTACGTGAGTTTAATTTAATGTGTATTAAATTGGGCTCACGTTCTATAACGTAGCATATTATAATATAATGCAATGTGCTTCTATAATTCAGTATTATTCTGTTAAACTCAAATTCTAGTAAATTTCATCTGTGGCAGAAACTCAGAAAATATAAATATCAGTGGCATTTTATCAAATGGCGAGTAAATATAAATTTGACTAAACACATAGTAACGATTCAGTTCAAACTTAAATCATCATTCATCATTATCCTAGCGCCTCTCCCGGTTGCATCCTCGGCCATTGCCTTGGAGCCCAGGGTACGCTGCGACTATAATCCTGAATTGACAAGCCTGGTTATTACAATGGAGCGACTGTCGTCTGACCTCCGTAACCACAAGGGAAACCAGACAATTTGGATCATAGTCGGGACCAACGGCTTAACGTGCCTTCCGAAGCACGGAATCATCATTCTTATCGGACAATCAGGTGATTCAAGCCTGCAATGTCCTAACCAAACTGGGAAAACCAACACAAAGTGAAAGTGTTCCCCGCGGGATTCGAACCCACGACCTCCGAGTTCGTAGTTTTTGAGCACAGCGCTCTAACCACTACACCACGGAGGCAGTTGAAACAAGTAGTTCAGTTCAAACTTAAATATCTGCCTCTATTATAAGTAAACGTTTCTTTATATAGATGCCAGCGGTGCATCATTTCATTTTAAAAGTGAAAAAGTGAAAGTGAAGGTTTGATAAGTAAAACTTTTCATTATACTCTTTTTACGAGTATTTTACAAAGTTTTAGTCTATTTAAGTCCAAATTACACATAGTGGCCGTGTTCATTTTCCGTAACATTAAAATGAAACGGAAACCCGCAGTTACCTGATTTAAATATGCCCGCTGTGGTCGTCCCAATTAATATTTAATTCAAATTTCACACCAACTACAAGCGACCCGGTGTAAATAAAATATGTATTCACGTGGGAGACTCGAGATGAGCCCGACTTAACTAAATTAAATGTTGGACTTGTATATTACACGCTTTGATTCGGTTGAGATCAAAAGCTGTGTGTACTGTATGGTTTCGTCAGAGGAAGTAGTGACAATATTTAATGATCAATTCTCTCTACAAATATAAGGTCTTTTTTGGGACAGGTTTTGATGCTTTAGTGGAAGTAAAACAGAAACTAACGTAGTCTAAAAAAACTTTTTTTCTAACCATCGTATCGTTCTTGCAAGTATTATGACGGGCCCGTTGGTCTAGTGGTCAGAGACACTGGCTACAAAACCGAGAGTAGCGGGTTCGAATCCCGCTAGGGGTAAATGTTTGTGTCATGAACATCGGCCTAATTTACACTCGAGTCATAGATGTTTGTAAAAATATTTAAGTATGGCTATCCGTTCCTTAGCATCCATAGTGCAAGCTTCGAGCTTATTTTGAGATCCGCTATTGGTGTGTTACTCCAACGAATTGACTTGATAGCTAGATTGAGTAGTTTACGGTATTATAATCTAATGCATCGCTCAGGCTTGGTAGTTTTTTGTGTTGTGAATTTAAGCAATACATTACACTCAAGTTGAAAATAAGTTTAAATTAATGTATATTGTTACAGATACCAGCAGACAAGCACGTGTTATTAGCCGTAAGACAAACAAATAGTCACAAAATACATATCAAAGACCAAATAGTCAAGTATGATAGGAGTCAGCGAGTGTTAAAGTGAGTACATTGTATATTATTTAATATAAATGTATGTTAAGACACGAAGGTTAAAAACAATCTGAAGCGATAAAGGTAAATGTCAAATACAACAGTCTAAGAACAAATATAAGCTTCGATTTCACATGCAAAAGTTACACAAAGAAATTTCCATATTTCCAATCGCCTTCAAAAGGAACTTTCACCACATTCTTGTAAAAGATCGACAATTTTAAAACAAAAAGGAACAAACCAATGTATTATCGTATTGAAATTTTATCGAGCGAAATATCTAAGCTCATATTTAACTCCTTACCACGAAAAATCGAGAACATACGAAGCAACATTTTGATTTTCTTGTGAAACTTTTTGCGTTTCTTCTGCATCATTTCCCTTCGAATTTAATGGCGTTTAAGGCCAATTTCTCGTTCATTGTGTAATCTATTGTAACCTATGTTTGTTTATTGGAGCGAAGTTTTTTGTGTCAAGATTTGTGTATTTTCTTTCTAGATTTCTAAACTTTTGCTGAGGAAGCTTTGGAAATCTCTTTGTATCTTTTTCGGTTGGATGGCTCGGTAAAACTAGTCGGAGAATAATGTAACCAGTCTTATACGTTGCGTGACTTTGGGTAGTATATTTAGGACAGTGGGCAGTTCGACTATGTGTGCTCAATATAATTTTTTATAAATTATTTTGATTGAATTTTGTCAAGATTTAAAAATAGACATTATACTTTGTATTTAAAAAATAAGTATGTGGCATATCTGAGATAGTGCTAGTCTCAAATCCATGGATTCATTGATCCGCTCCATATTCAGAATACGAAAATAGAAAACAAAAGCTAATAACCCTCAAAGTTCATTTACTTGTGCTAGTTTTTTCGTACTTAACTACCGGTCTAGCCGAACTTATTTCAGCCTATTAACTAGTTAGTCTTAAATGAGCCTTATTTTTATTATGAAACATCAAGTTTTATTATTTGGCATAGGGTCAACTTGGATCACTCATTCTCAAGTAGGTAATTAATGGTGTAAGAAGTTTTACAAAGCTCTAACTATCTGTAAATTTTGTTCTATTATTCAGTTAGTGAAGAAGATACTAACAATAACTATTTTTCAGGATATGGGACCAGTGTAACGTGGTGCAAGACTACTTGACCGTATGGGACGGAGCGACGCGGGATTCTCCAGTCTTAGTCCGACTTTGTGGGGGTGACGCGGTTCCCGACATTGTCAGTAGAGGTCCCAACATGCTGTTGGAATTCCATACATCGCCGTATGACAACCCGTTTCATCCCGTGCCGTTGAGTTACCTGCCTGGATTTGAGTTGGAAGTTCAGGTGAGTGAGAAATAAACGATAAATAAAGTGAATTTTTGAGCTAAGAAAATCACATAATTTAGCTATCAGTAGATTTTCAAGTGCCTAATCTACTCATAGTTATATGTGATTTTGTTTTAATATATTTTAAAATAAATTACCGAAAAAACAAAGTCATCTGATCTTGGATTTGAACCAGGAAAAACAGCTTGCAAGCCAACAGTGATGTCTCGTATAATATAATAGATAAGGAAGCCAACTTCTCGTTTTTTTTCCTATAAGAAAATTTTGGATAATTTTAAATTACTTATATCGTTTATAACTCAAATGGATACTCATGATTCTTGTATAAGCCATTTCCTCGACTCTGTGGTACTGGTATTACATAAATGATTAAATAATACAGTGCCATTGCGCCAGTTCTCAATCGAGTTCAAAAAGGCTTACTGAAGTATAAAACTAGCGGAGAATAGTTCAATATTATGTAGATTGACATCGCGAGAAGACGAGCGGTCCAGATCAATATAATCTTCCTTTGATTCAATGTTCGCCTTATATTATTATAATCTTCAACTTGCAAAAAGCTTGTGAGTTTCATATTGGACGTATTTTTCTACGTTCTCTTTGTCAGGTTTTCACTAACAATGGGACAAAGAGTTACTTGAAAGAATGTGCCGAGAGATCTTATATTGTTAATGCATGAATGTTTTAGCTCGCTTGGATAAAGTAATACAACTTTTGAAACCAAATGACTTAGTAAGAGATTGAAAATGTCGAATGTATTGATGATAAACATTTTTATCCTTGCGCACAAAGTGTAAAAGTAAAGTAAAGTAGAGTATCAGCCTATTAATGTCCCACTGCAGGGCAAAGGCCTCCATCATTTGGAATCATGTTTTCGTTACAAAGATGGGTTTTGGCTTAATCACTACGCTTGCCAAATGCGTGTTTGTAATCACAAACTAGGGCTATGTTCAGAAAAATCAACACAAGCCCGACCCGGGAATTGAACCCAGGACCTCGAGATCACGTCCCGGTACTTGTAACACAAATAAATAATTAATTTATTTATATATTGCACGATGTATTTACTGCTAAGAGCCGTTATTTTATTGGTGAATGTCAAAATTGGATTTTACCATCAATGGTAAAATATTAGGACTTAACTTCAAGAATCCAAACAATATCAGTTGATTTTGTTAATATCAGAGACTAGAAATATGTTTGTATTTAGGGTGAAAAAAATTTCGTCCACGAGTGCACTGGTTACTGGCCAGTACCATCGACTACAGCAAAAACGTAAATTAAAAAAAAGGAATTGGCAAGAAAACTCTTTGTTGGTCTTTTCAATTTGTAATTTTCTTTCCTTTACAACTCGTGATTTTCCCGTAGGTATTGTACGTAGACAAAGACTCCCACTCATACGTGCGGTCTGACGGGCGCTGTCGGTTCGTTCTGCGCTCCTCGGACAAAACGAGCGGCGTGCTAAGGAATCCGAGGCATTCGCTGCCGCCGAACACGTCCTGTGTTTATTATTTCCAGGTAAGAATTGTACATTCGTGTTGTTTTTGAGTTTGAAGTTAAGGCTGGTTGTACAGCAGGCGATGCGATGGCGAAATATGCGAGTAGTTTGTATTTTCTAAAAAAAATACAACAGTTAGTCTGTTTACTAAATGAAGCTAAAATATTAAAAATACATCTCTGGGTCCTTGATGGTTATCTAAATAGTTATTTGGTTATATTTTTGAGTGATAATTCAAATGAGAAAAGAAACGCTGAAAGTGCTATATACCCTAATACAGCCTATATTATTGTGTTCTGGATTTTATGTTAGTGTAATTAAATAAGTGAACGGGCAAATCTGTTTTTTAAGTTGAGTTATTTTTTGTAGTAGTAGAAGTAGTGTTATATTAATTCATGTTACTTAGATAATAAACAACACTAAGCTTACCGATACACACAAAATGTAACTCTGTTAATCAGTTCACTTAAACCCCCTGTACTGCACAATGCAGTCATTCTGCAGGCCCATCTGATCTGTGAGCCTTTAATTTCAAGTACCAGCTGTCACATTAATATTCCCAGAACATAGCCGGGGCTATTATGCCGGCAGATTTCAACTGTAGCGGCGTATAGCCGCGCACGTTCTGTGAAATGCCCGCCCTATCAGATCACTTTACATATTGAAAACTGCGAGTCACCCTGTAGGTTAGAAGGGGAAAATGTTGTAAATATGAAAATATTCTGAGTAAAATGCAAATCGATAATAGATGACTAAAAAGCCTATAAAAATTAACAACTTTGAATTTTTTATATCACTATTTTAAAGATCACTTTGATTTGATTCGAATGTCTTTAAAATACATGTCTAAAGTTAAAAAAATTAATTATGTCCGAGTATGTACCTAATGTGCTTTTGTTTTACTGTATAATAAAACTCTGTTAATACTTGTAAGAATAGCTAAAACTTTAGGCTCAAAGTATCTTACACCTCCTTTAACAAAGCACACTATTCCAGGGGCGAGCAAATGAAATAGTGTGGGTGTCATTTGTGAAGTACCACTCAGCGGGAACCGAACCCGCTGGATTCGACCAACAGAAAGACTGCTCGTCTCAACTGACGATATGGGATGGAGCAGCACCCGATGCCGATTTGGACAGAAAGGTATAGTAATAATAGTGTTTTTTTTAAGATAGGTAGAGCTTTGTGGAAATTCCACTCTAATGAGCCGCGCGTCTGGGGAAGTACCTCCACTTTACAGAAGACCGTACTGAAGTAGCACTTCGTAACTGTTGTGCTATGTTTCTGCTGGTGAGTAAGGTTGCCAGAGCTCAATTGGGGAGGGTATGGGGTTAAGGCCGGCAACACATCAACGATACTTCAGGTAACGTGGATTTCCATGGCCGGCGGTAATTGCTTACCATCAGACGACCAGTTAGCTCGTTTGCCGCCTCTCACATAAAAAAAAAGTTTTCGCAAATGAAAATCCGCTGGATGGCAGTAGGTAGCTCTAGGTCTAACTGTTATGTGATTTGTGTATTTTGAAATGACATTGACAGATACTTCAAAATTCGCCAATAACATAGCAGTTAGAACTCATGCCTACGTATGGTCATCTAGCGGATATTTCAATCGCAAACACTCTTATTCTAATTATGTATTATTACTAGCGGCCGTTCGCGACTTCGTCTGCGTGGATTTAAGATTCCTTTTTTCCCAATAAATGGTAGCCTATGTTCTTTCTCAGGGTGTAAAAATTATCTGTGCCAAATTTCATCAAAATTGGCTGAGAGGTTTAAGCGAGAAAGCCTAACTAATAGAGAAACGGGCAGACAGAGTTCATTTCGCATTTAAAATATTAGTAGGCATATTTGTTATAGGTGATTTGAAAGGCGAAAAGTGAAAAAAAATTAAAAAGAAAATAATTCTTAACGACTTTTATTAAATCTTTACTGAGCGAAATTATTAGAAAACTACCCTTAGATAATTTAATGTTCGAAATAAATGTGTTTGCCTGATTTTTTCAGCTATCTAGATAAATCTCCAATATTAAGATTCTAAAATTAGACTCCTTTGTTGTACTAAGCCTTATTGCTAAGAGACTTATTAACTTTTTTATTTTGTTTTCATGAATTGGAAACATCTAGCATTCCCAGTACCTACAATTTGGACGAATAAATATTGCTACGAATGTTTAGTGCTACGATTCTTGTTAATGCTACGGTGTAACTGTTTGTAGCATTGGTTACTGTATTGCTAATTTTCTTGGATGTGGTACGAAATATCATTATTTGATAGTGTATTTGCCGAGTGAATCAAAAATCTACGTCAAAAGTGTAGTAAATTATGTTTAAAATCTGCAGCTCTTATTTTAAAAGAGCGTTCGCTGAGGTCATAAAATTGAAGTAGGTACACAAAAAAATCTTATTGCTATGTATGCGACTGTACCGCACCATCCATAAAGTTGGAACGGCGAAAACTTTTCCAAATCGCATAGAATAATGAAATGTGGATTAACTTAAACTTGCGCTGTACCTAACTTCCCCATTCGCGCAGAGCAATGCCGCGATACAAACACAGAAGCGATATAAAATTGGGTGGCGTTGCCTTTATTCGTGCCATTTCACTTTGCCAACTACCGAGCTACCTCAACCTCCCCTTGACGTCGGCAGCCAAACATTAATTTTCTTTAATGTGTCTGAGCACTCTTACCGGCTCTCGACCGACTGCAGTGCGGTGTTTCGTTTCATTCATTCGGAATTCCTTAGTTTACATTAAGAATGGATGAGCGGTTAAGTTATTTTTTGTTGGCACTTTAATCAGGGAAGTTGCGCTGCAAATACATTTTGTAAAAAGAAACAGCGGCCCGGGAGAATAATGGCGTTGTTTATGCAGATCTGTCGCATACTCGTTAAGATAACCGCGGAATCGGCTTCGGGAAATATTTCGCTGATTCTGCACTTGGCGGACTCTTCGTTAAGTGCATTTCTTTGTTTTCCATGCAAGGCGATAAGGTTGGAATCTAAAGTAATGGCCAAAAAAAGAAAAACGTTCCTTTTAAGTATAATGCAACTTAGCTAAGCCATAATGCTTTTCCATAATGTTTATGGAAAAGCATTATGGCGTTTTATAAAATGGATGTCATCATCAGCCTATCGCAGTCCACTGCTGGACATAGGCCTCTCCTAGGGCCTATGTCCAGCAGCATTTAGCCCGATCCTTGACTAAAATGGATGTATGAATCATTTATCCGATAAAAAAGCACCACTTTATGCTTTTGACAATACCATCGCCAATAAGCAATGAAAGAAAAATATTTATTTATTAATAAAATCCACAGCTCTTAGGGCTAGGTATAACTACATAATAATATTATGTTGTTGTAACTGACAGCTAACATACAATTTCTTTTGCCAAGTCTTCTAGACACAACAGTCACTCATATAAGTACAACCACCGGTACAACTTTTAGATAACTCACACTTTCCTTTTCCCCACAGTTGGAGATGACAGACAAGAAGTCCTTACTCGGCTCCTTCTGCCGCGAAGAGTCTCCTCGGTTGTGCGACCACGCCTTGCTCTCAAACGCGACGAGGGCTACGCGACCCTGCGCGCCTTCAGAGAGCTACATCACTACTGGAAATGCTCTTACTATATTGCAGGTGAGATTGATAATGTTACACAAAAACTATGTTTTGGGCACTAAAATAGATAATCGTATAAAGAAGAAGAGGAGTGAAGCTAAACTGCTAGCCCGAGATCATAAATATTTTGGAACTATTCATCACTTTGTCTCTGCTGGTGAGTGTGGGCTCTAGAGCTCAGTTCTTATTAGGTTTGAAAGAAAACGAAAAAGAGAAGGAGTGAAGCTAAACTGCTAGCTGCGAGACTATATTTTAGAGTCTTAACTATTAATCCATTTGTCTCTGCTGGTGAGTAAGGTCTAAGAAGCTCAGTTGGGGAGGGTGGGTTTGAAAGGAAACAATGCATCTGTGACCATTGTGGAATTGTTAATGTCCATAATCTTTCCCTCTTTTATTGAAAATAAATAATAACAATAATATTTAACTTCAGAGGAATGAAATAATAGCAGTATTTCTATGGCCATAACGTGGCATTTATTGCTAAAATCTTGTCTAATTAACCCATACAAAAGTTCACTGTTAGACAAAGGCCCCTCACAACGATTGCTTATTCGCCCAAACCTCTGCCACACTGCAATGAGAGTTTATTGAGCACTCGAAACACTATTTAACCCGGTCAGTGTGAAATTTTACGATCCACTGTGAACACCGTATGGATATTTTATGATCATGAATCCCCATTTTGATAGCCTGATGGTTAAACCAGTATCTATTATTCTGTCCATAACATATCCATAACACGGTGCATTAGAATGACACGTAATTGCTTCGCCGTATTCAGCAGTAAAATTATCAGGTGTCTGAGGAACTCGATGGCGCAGTGGTGGCAACTTTCGTAGACGCCAGTCATCGGATGGGTGACCGACTTTTTTTTATCTCGAGATCCTCCGTGCTTCGGAAGGCACGTTAAGCCGTTGGTTCTGCGCCTGATTTCTCTACGGTCGTGACAGATTGCTGTCCCACTGAACTTTGAGAGTGATGGAATAGAGAGTGCTCTTGTGCTTGCGCACTTACTTGCGCACAATAATATATCCTGCGTACCTGGCTGCGTCAAAAACGGCTAAAAGGGTATTAATAATCAGGTGTCATTGTTTCTCCTATTTCTCAGAACGATCATCTCAGTTGTGTATCTTCTCTTTGCATACGTTAAATGCCAAACGTGTAGCACTGTACTGTACACTACTTTAGTAATTCGTGAAGATCAACCATCAACGCTGCTGTGAAGAGAGCTAATTAGAGCCGGCAAATATTAACCTTTCATTTTGGCCGGGAATCGCGTATGCACTGAGCCCGAGACAAAGTGTACTAGAGTTTTCCTGCAAAATGGTGTACGGAGATGCAGGGTTTTCTAGATGTGGCTGCATGAAAATAAAGTAGATAAAATATAATTATAAACCTTTAAATGTAAATGCGGCTTTTGTGCAGTAGACTGCGTTAAGATGCTGACTATAAAACAAGGTAAATCCTATTTTTAAAATAAAAAAATTGTTTTCTGAAATTCACATAAACAGAATACGATTTAAAACTCATACAAAAATTGCCCCTTTTACTGAGTTTGCGAATTTAATTTAGAAAACAATAACAGATAAACTGTCCGGTCCGGTCCAGTAACTGTAGCCTTAGTTTTTCCTTTCTTTTTCTGTGGTAACAACATCATGGAATATGATTTCCAGCACTTTCATTTATTGTTATTTTCTTCTTTAAATTATGAACACCGATTATACCTTCAACTTGCTAGATACAAGTTAATCAACTAGCAATACCCAAGATGACAAAATAGACTACACGCCACCATTCACTCATTCAATGAACGGTATTCAAACCATCCAATTTCATTCAGGTGTCCCTTTCAGCATTTCCCTATTCCATGCTATATTTGAAGCTTTTCTGCCCGGTGAAACATTCATCCTGTAGCGTAGATAAGTCACGCGCGCAGTTGCATTTGCCATAGTGAATAATGCAAGGAGTACGTGCCAGCTCCACTACTCCGAAGTGATGGAATGCTTTAGTGTCCTGTCAGAGTGGAGTGAAACGCATCCTCTGTGTACATTGGACGCGAGATTTAATGGACAAATACGAGAGGTCGTTAGTTTGTTCGGGATTGTTTTTATTGCAGGTTTTATCTAACGCTACCTTTCAAAAAACGAACCAAAATTAGAATGTTTATTTCCCATAACTCCCCAAACTGAGCTCTGGCGACCTTACTTACTAGCACAAACATAACACAATGTTACGAAGTGCTACTTTACAGTGGTCTTCTAAAAGGTAGAGGTACTTCCGCAGACGAGCGGCTCATTCGAGTGGAAGTTCCACAGACTTCATGTTTACTAGTTTAAGTATCTGATCATTTTATTGAGGTAACAAACAGCCACAAAGCTGTGTAAGGAAAATCTTACACAAACTGGTCAAATGTTTGTGGACACACTTTTATCAATTGTTTGACAGGAGTGTGTGAAGAGAAACGCATCTTCTATATACAAAGGACGTGACATTTAATGGACAAATACGAGAAGTCGTTAGTTTGTTAGACAAGTTTTTTGTTGTACGAGTAGATTGGACGTTGTTTTTCTGTCCAAAAGATTTCCTGTTTGTTTTCAAATGATTTATTTTACTTGGAATAGATTTTATGTCTTAACTTCACAAAAACCATTTGTTTACTAACATTTAGTTATTAAACGATCATAAATAGAATGAATTGAGCAATGTGAAGAAATCGTTGAAACTTTCCTATTTGAGGCCCAATTAAGCAACTTGTCTCGTGGTCCAAATTAACAGTGAAATAATATTGAAATTAAAAATGTCAACTAGGACGATTGGTCCCCGAGTAAAATTGATCCGAATTGACACTCGAACTAAATTAGCATTAACTGCTAACAGATTGGTCCACATTCTATAACTCCTAACTCGAAACATTCCGACATACGAAAAGAAATATAATAACTTGCCGTCGGAAATAACCTTTTATAACTTTTTCATTTCCGATATTACGAGAAGTTGAAGGTGGCATTAGTATGCAACTCGAGTCTATAAATAGTAGCGCTCTACTTTAATATAGGAAACCTGGTCTTAAGCAAGTTGTTAAAGTCGGTAGTTGCGAACTGCTTTATTATTCAATATTAAATTCAACAGAGGAAGGACCGAAGCAAGTTACTAACTAAATATTTGAAGTTTTACTACACCGCGTTGTTCAGCTGATGTTAGTTGGCCTTGACTCGGATGTGTCAATTTGAGTTTACCTCATTTCATCTTCATTATTACAGTTTTTAGTTAAGCAGTCTTTCGCTAGCCGTTTTTCCGGCTTGTGCCATGTAGTTATTCTCTTGCGGGAATGTGCAGTTGGTTGGAGATAAAAAGTTGCCTTTATCAACCAGAGATAACGTGGAATTCTATTGGTAAATAAGCTTGCCAACTCGATCTAGTGGATTTAGCGACTATTTACATCGGCATTTGTACTCGAGTCATGGATGTTTATAAAAAGTATTTAAGTATGTCTATCCGTTCCCTAGCTTCCATAGTACAAGCTTCGAGCTTAGTTTGGGGCTAGGCAATTGGTGTGTTAGTCCAAGGCATTTATTAATTTATTTATTTATTATTTAATTAATTTTTAAATTGACTTTACTCTTAATCTAGATAGGGTTATATCTTTTTTACCGTAGGCCAATGCGGTAATGAAGTTATTTAAATGACAAGCACTTATTAAAGATAATTTTGTACATGGACAATATCAAAAAGAACCTTCGGTTATTTTCCAAATTGTTTTATTAATGTAGAAAACATTTTCCATGTTTCGTGTTAAAGCCAACTAAGTGACTGTAAGCACTTCATATTGATCGTTACCTAAATAGCTGAAATGTATTGTTATTGTTAGTATTCTCTTTAATAGAAATAACCATCCAAAATAATATACAAAATAATATATTTAAAGTAGGAACAAAATAACTAGGGCTCGTTAACTAGACTATTGTATTTATCATTGATATTCAAATTAGGAATATTTTTTGAATGTTAAGTAGGTAGGCAGGCAACCAGGCTCTTGGATAGAACGATAGCATTTTTCTTACTTTGTATTTAACATAATTGACATTAAATAAATAATACCTTTACATATAATTAAACGTACAATATTATCATTGAGATATTTTAATAGGCTAGGTAAAACTTATTGAAACACCGCCGCCAAGCATTTTAAACACAAACAGATTCCATCAAAGTTCAAGCCGGTGTTTCTGTTTTGCGATCATCCAGTAAGCATAATCTTCTTCATAATGCAAACTAACAACTCTCAAAGTAACTTGTAATCTCTAAGAAGTTCAATGTGTATAATCGTATGTGCTAAAACTCGTAAGTCGTTGTAAATTAAATGCTTGATTATACTCACATCATTTAACATGGAAGTTGAGTTTGTAAGGCCACTTTTGAAACATAGATTAATCATAAATGTAAATATTCAAAACAATTTGCCCAAATGACCCGCCAGAGGGCCCGATAGCCCGTCATTAAAATCGAGTTATATTTACAACGGTAGTTATTGGTTTAATCACCATAATATAATGTAAATAAAATTGGCCAAGTGCGAGTCGGACTCCCGCACTGAGGGTTCCGTACAAATTCTATTTTTGACGTATTAAAAAAACTACTGAATAGATTTCGTTCGAACCAATTTTCGTCGGTAGTTTTTATGGTAATGTACATTATATAATTATTTCAGTTTTATCATCCTCTTATTTTAGAAGTTAGAGGGGGGGGGTGACACTTTTTTCCACTTTGGAAGGGTCTGTCACGCAAAGTATTCACTTTAGAAAAAAGTGATATTAGAAACCTTAATATAATTTTTAAAGACCTATCCATAGATACCCCACACGTATATGTTCAATGAAAAAAAATATTTCGAGATTCAGTTCCCACTATGGGGACCCCCCACTTTTTTTTAATTTTTTTCTATTTTCGTGTGAAAACCTTGTTGCGGTTCACAGAATACATCCACTCACTAAGTTTCAACAGTATAGTACTTATAGTTTCGGAAAAAAGTGGCTGTGACAGACTGGCGGACAGACAGACAGACAGACAGACAGACATGAAGAATCTATAAGGGTTCCGTTTTTTTGCCATTTTGGCTACGGAACCCTAATAAATGACGTATGTTCAATTTGTTTCAGGCTTTTGTGTCAAGTGAGCTATAGAAATATAATAACTCGATCATACGATATGATAAAAGCCAGAAAAAAGTTCAACTGGTTATATTTTATATAATAATGGAGGGTGCTTAGATTAAAACATTTAAAAATAAGAATTTAGCTTTTTTTTCTTTGTCGTTATAATTAAAATGTTTGCTCTTAACAGATAAGAATATGTTAAGAACACATATTTAAATTCAAATGGATTTAAATCGACACCAGAAAACTGTGGCATTATGTTGTTTGACATGACTTAGGTTTCAATATACTGTCTTTGTGATAAGAATCAACCGTCGCTTTAAATTTTAGTGCCAATTTAAAGTATGGCGAGGGCATATCTAACGAATTAAATTTATTAAAAACTAGCGGCCGCCCGCGACTCCGTCCGCGTGGATTTCTTTTTTTCGAAATAAAAAGTAGCCTATGTTCTGTCTCAGGGTCTAAAGATTGTCTGTACCAAATTTCATCAAAATCGGTTGCGAGGTTTAAGCGGGAAAGCGTAACAGACAGACAGACAGAGTTACTTTCGCATTTATAATATTAGTTGGGATCATGTCGAAATCTCCGTAATTACTTAAAATCAATATAAAACAAAATTTCTCCCCACAGGAACTCCGCCAAGGCTCAGCACTGTACCCGGTCTCTTTCCTCCTCCGATACGAGTTTGTCGACGTGAGCGAGCAAGGCCAGCCTCTAGTCGATTCGCGATCCGCCTGCGACAGGGTTTTCAAGTCAGCTCAGACGTACTCGGGGAGGTTCCAAGCTCCCAGAGCAATATTCTATTACGGCCGGGGCGGAGCGCAGAATCTGACTTGCATCTTGAGGTACGTACGAATGCAGAGATATATTTTCAAGCTTTCTTTGATTTGTTTCTGCACGATTGGACGGCTTGATGGTATGATTTCGTTTCATTTTTGCATACTCTTTCTTTATTTTAGATCATTGATTTAATTATGATATTTGTAAGTAGGTTAACGGTATAATTGTTGACTTTGCTAGCGACAATTTTATTGGTAGATATTTTGTCAAATGTTATTTTGTGATTTCCTCCCACTGACTCCTTGCGTCACTCAAATTCATTTTTTATTACAATAATGAAATGTTATTTTCTGTAACCGCATTTGATCACTTTTGCACTAACTTTAATATTAATTTCAAATCATAAACAGAAACAAAAGCGTCAAAGTGGTTTCACCCGTGTCTTTATAACATTATTATTCATTCTTGTTACAAAGTAAATATTATTGTCTACAGATTCGAAGCAAAACAAGGGGAAAGAGTTCAACTGACCTTCACAAGTACGTACTTCGGAAACAAACACTGCAGCACTCACAAAGATTCACGAACAAGTCGATGGAAATGCGATAGGCCTGCGAAAAGAACAATCGGGGGCGAAGGAATGGCGCAAATCATAATTACCGAGTATCCCTGGGAAGGGGTGCCGATACAAAGGGACTGTCTTTGCACGAATCGCTCCGAGCCACTTAACGTTCACACTTTGACTGCTCCAGTCGTCGAAATTAATTTCACAGTAACAATGATGAATATTACTGAAGATTACGACGACTTCGCCTTCGAAGGAGAGTACAAGTTTGTGCCAACGGGACCTGGTGATGAGACAGTATGCTCGTCTGGTTGGGGAAAGCGCCAGCTCCGAGGCAGCAGTGGAGAAATACGCCTCTTCGACAAAAGACACACCTCTGTCGCACCAGAAATAGTTGGCGATCGAAATGTCATATCTGAAAGCGTTAGAGCCGAAGTCGCCTGTGTTCATAGGCCTTGGCTGATCGAACCAGGGGGTGATGACGTCACACCGGTACAAGGAAGATACCTTTACATTAGAATACCGGGTTACGAAATGACAGTGGCAAGTCCTTTCTGTCCAACGCCAAACAGATTGTTCATTTTCGAAGCGAGAGATACTTCGCGCTTTCGTGAAGTGTGCCCTGATGGACCGAACACAATCGAACTGTATTCTCCTGGGTGGCTTTCTGCTCAAACGCCATTAGAATCGTCACTGAAACCACACGCGAGGAGCTATGTCATTGACTTTCTACAACATGAACAAGCAGATTATTCGATAAAATGGATTGAGTTGATGAAGAAAACATCGTTTGAACACGACCCTGAAACCAGCTTTATACCTGCAGCGATTTCTCTTGAATGCCGTTATAGGTATGTACGCTCTCATTAATTCTCAATAATTCAGATTTTTTGACTGAATATGAGGTTTTACCTCTAGATTTTTTATTTTGAAAAAGATAACAGCTCTTTTACGATTCATTAAAGACAAGTTTGATCTAATTAAGCTAAAATATGTAATACAAAGACAAAAATATTTATTGTATGTAGAATAACGTAAATAATTTTGTCGTCAACATGGTTTATTTTATTAGGAAAAGTACATTTTAAAGTTTAAAATAATAACTGTCTAATTTTTGTTTAGCTGTCCGGAACTCAACGCGTGCATACCGCTCACATTGTGGTGTGACGGCAGCGCGCACTGCCCATCAGGCTACGACGAAGACGACTCCAACTGTTCCTTCAGGATATCACTGCCGCCTCCATACATAGCAGCCGTAGCAGGAGCCGGCCTTCTCCTATGCGCTGTCTTAGTAGCTCTATGTGCGTGTCGACGCCGACGAAGAAAAGACAAAGAATTCAAAGCAAGACTCGACGGCGCCCTACCCCCAGAAGAAAGGCCGTTCGACAGAGCCAAAACGAACGGCGTGCCCGAAGCAGCGCGCCAGTACGCTACAGTTCAAAAGTACGCTACAATAGATAAGTATAGCTTAAGCCAGAAGTACAGCGCTGGGCTCAACGACGCGAGGTATTACGACGAGGTGGCTCAAAGGGATAAGCTTGCGGATACAAGGTATGCTAGTTTAGGGCGCGGCGGGAGGGGCATGCGGGTAGAAAACCTGTCCGCCCAACGCGGGAACGGCTCCAGGAGAGCTATGCCCGACCTCGGATACCCCGACCTCAAGGACGGCTTCTGTTGACCCTCTCCAGATGTTATAGAGACGACTGTTTAGCAACAAATGAACGGACGCGGTCCGAAACTCTTTTGATCTTGTGTTTTTGTGTAACATTAGAAAGAAGACTGAACTGGCGAAAGTGCCTCCCCAAAGATTTTTGGTCTAACTCTTAGAAAATGAAAAAAATAAATAAAAAAATTATCTATAACACTTTCTACTTTGTTTTTACGATGGAGACTTCACTATCAACTGTGTAGAAAATGTAAATAATATAGCATTAGTATGTAATACAGAATTCACCAGACATAGTTTGTTTATTGAGTCTCACGATTTTTCTCATCAATTAACATATCTAAATGTAAATAAAATGCTTGACAATACAATTTTAAGGAGATCTAAATCATTTTAAAAGTGAAAATCAATGGTTAGTGTCTTCGTTAGTGTCCTAACTATCGCATATATAAATATAACAATTCTAATCTGGGTTTGTCACGAATACCTAATATTTGTATTTTCAAAATGAATCACACACCTAAGATTATATGTGAATAAAATAACATATTAACTATAACTACTATAACGATAGGTATAATATGAAAATGTGATATAGGTGTAAAAATATAGGTAAAGGTAAGCGTTCACGAACTGTATAACATTATATAAGTTAGTCAAATATTGTTTCATTATGTATAAATGAATAGTGGTATAAATTGTAACTAACTATAGTTATCGGGTGTACATAAATTATAGTATTAAGATTTTTAAAGTCTGTAATTATTTCCGGGTAAAAGGAGGATTAAAGTCATTTCTAAAAATATTGTTTTGTTTTATTAATTGTATTTAAAAATCTATTTTTCATCCATTGTAAAGGGAAATAATTTAATTTTGCAACGTAGTTAATTACGAGTAAAGGCCTAATTTACCCGTCTTTCTAGGCTTTTGTGAAATTCCGGTACAGTTGAAAAGTACCTACATATATTTTTTTTGATGTTGTGTGATTGTAATAACTAATCGTGTCACAAAGTACTTTTATTAAACCCTAAGGTACTATCTGGATACGTCGATTCATGAAGGCAGTAAAACAAAACTTCAAACAAGTAACAAAACATATGTGTCTCGGATTGTTTTCTCGGTTCACTAAGTCTTTTCGACATTAACTGGGTCACTTTCGAAATAAATGTGTCATCGATCAAGTAAACGAGGTAAAACAAGCACTTAATTTTGATGTGAGTATTCATTTGGTTCAACCGATTGTCGTTCGAGCATTTATGTCAACATAAACTCAGGTAAGTACCGATATTCTTTTTATTGCCTTAAATAACAGATACTTGCTTCTTGCGGTCACTCAAAGTGACCATAGATACCTATCTCGCACTCATACAAGTGACCAACACGTTTATGAGACTGACTTTTCCAGACTTTTCGATTACAATTTGGTGCGACAGGTATGGTTCGACTATATGTTTAAAGTCAATTATGTATGAATCAATTTTGCATAATATTAATAATAATACCCTCCGGCCGTATTCAGCCATGGCGGCCGATCTTACGATCAGCCAGGTACGCAGGATATATTATAGTGCACAAGTGAGTGCGCAAGCACAGGTGCACTCCCTATTCCTTCACTCTCATAATTCGGTGGGACAGCAATCTGACACGACCGTAGAGAGATCAGGCGCAGGACCAACGGCTTAACGTGCCTTCCGAAGCACGGAGGAGCTCGAGATATGCGCATCAATCGTGTTGTTTTATATGTATATGCAACATATTATGTAGTAAATTTAATGTCTGTGAAACCCCTGGACTAGGCAAACGTTATAAAATAGCCTACTTCCAGTAAACAAAGTCGTATGTCCAGACAGTCTGACATTAGCAGCTATTTCCTCTCTCCCACGTGTCCTAAAATAATACAAGACGATTGATTTTCTATTATCTGGAACAGGGCCGGGTGTCGATCCCGAAGTCGTTATCTAACCGAACCCAAGTACGGTATAATCAACGAGTTACAGACGATACAACGATGCCGCATTGATGGAATTCCGAAACTGTTACCGAAATAGTTCGAATGCAATGGGCTTTGAGGCTGATCTATATTTAGATGACTTAGAAGCGAAACATGAACTGTTGCGATCGTATGCTAAACAACCCTCGATTTTTCTTGTAAATTCAATGTATAATTGCTTATTTCAGTTACATTTTTGAATAATAAATTACCGTTTGACCTTCCAATATTAGAACCATGTTTTAACGACAACCCACTCGTTTTAATGGTCAAGATGTTTACTATAAGACCTAGAGGTTGCGGGTCCGATCCTCGCACAGGACAAATATTTGTGTGCATGAAAATATCTGTTTGTGCTGGTCTGGGTATTATATGTATCTATTTAAGTATTTTTGTCATACCACTGCTACTTAACACGGAGTCAGATCAATTCAAGTGGTATTGTGAAATCTTATTAATACTTAATACTTATTATGAACTAAGCAAGATCAATAAATCGCCCAAATAAATCATCAGATATCACGATCACGTTCCAGACAGATTTTGTTTCGTGCCCTAAATATTACTAATCTTGAACAGGAAAAATTGTAAACAAGATCCTAAATTGTATAATAGAATAAGAACGTGTCAAAGTATCAACCTAATAAGCGCCAAGAAATTCCGGGAGGGAGTTTTAATTCTTGAAAAATCCCTCTAAATTTCGCGTGAAGATTTTAACACTCCAGTTTCGCAGGTACACAACACGACTAATTTGTATTTGTCTCGTCGAATAATTAAATTATAGGCTCAGGCTGCATTAGCCGTCCACTTCGTTGACGTAACGAGCGCTGCGCAAACTAAATTATCTGATGAACTAATTAAAGCCTGGATCGTAACAGGACTTGGGAACAACAACCGGGGTTCAAAGTGTATAGTATAGATGAAGTACAGTAATATGACTTAAGGTAAGTTAAATTATGTTATTTGATTGAAGTATGAAATGCTGTATAGGACTCTTAGGGTGGAAAAGTGTTTTGGTAAAATAGTAACTCAAAGTATTCAAACAATAAATATTTCATTATGTCTCCTGTACCTATAAAGCTCGTACATTATTATGACGCACACTTAAGAATATTTTTTGGGTTATAACAATCAGATAGTTAAGATAAATAATACAATCTAAATCTATTACCTACTATATTAAAATTCATTTGAAGATACAACATTCCACTATCTGATAAATAACAATCATCCTTTTTGAATCTGTGAAGCAGAAGTCAAACATCGATAGCTTAGTTTAATTATTTCAATTTTACTGAAGTCATCAAAAATACGACACTGTTAGACACTTACAAACTGTGGTAGAATCATCTTGGTTTAAATGGCTGTGATCATTTTCTGCCACAATTTGAAAACTTAAAGTTTTGACATTGACTGACAGTCAGTTTATTCGAAATCTGAAATTTTCGTCAGTTTGACATTCCGTCTGAAAATTTCAATTAATTTTAATCTTCATGTTTAAAGTTATAACGCGTGGCAATATTAATTATTATTTTATACGGAAAGCAATTTCGTGCCACTTTGGCCGTTTTAGTATTGAAATTGTTTTAGTTGAAAAACTAAATGATATTTTAAAACTATTATAATGAAGTATTTTTAGTACGGTGTAATTACACTTTGCTACGTAATTAAAATGTAACGTCATTAAAATTTCATTTCTAAAGTTTCAAATATTTTGAATAATAACTGTTCCTTCTAAAGTTACATTCTAAACTTAGGAAAATGGTCGACCAATCCTCAATACGTGCATCTAACTTTTTTCATGACCAAAAAAACCCAATGTAAATTTTATCTCCAACCACACGAAATTCATACATTTTTCTATGCAAATATTCAAAAACCTAGCGAACTGCTATTTGAACCAATTGTTATTTAACAAAGATAAAGATAAAGATAAAGATAAAGATATTTATTCAGCAATTAGATTTACAAGGAAATTCTTTTGCACGTCAATATTTTTTTACCCTACTAGCACTTCGACGTGAATGGCCTGCTGAGAAGAAGTGCCGGAAGAAACTCAACAGTTAGCCTTTTTTAAAAAAAATATCATTGATATTACATAAATGTCATTAAATTATATAAAATGTCAATTAGTAGATGTGCAGAGATGGTCATAAGTCACACCCACAAATTCTTGTCCTTTATAAAATCTTCTACTTTATAGTAAGCTTTTCTCATTAAGTGCGATTTGATCTGAGTCTTAAATTTATGGAAAGGTAATTCAACAAGAGTTTGTGGTAGTTTATTAAATATTTGTACACTAAGTCCTATAAATGACTTCATTGTTTTTTGAAGTCTGACTGTTGGAACGGCAAGTTTATGCTTATTTCTAGTATTGAAATTATGAGAGTCTGATTTTTTCGGGAGATCTTTATAGTTCTTCCGAACATACAAAATACAATCAAAGATGTATTGTGACGGTACCGTTAATATATTAATATCCTTAAATAAAGTTTTCAGCGAGTCACGTGGCCTAAGGCTGTATATTGCACGAATGGCTCTTTTCTGTAATATGAAAATGGTCTCAATATCAGCAGCAGAACCATACAACAATAAACCATATGACATAACGCTATGAAAATAACTAAAGTACACTAATCTTGCCGTTTCAATATCAGTTATATGCCTTATTTTTCTTACAGCAAAGGCAGCCGAGCTAAGTCTAGAACTCAAGGCCGCGATATGGGGGCCCCATTGAAGCTTAGAGTCAATGACGATTCCTAAGAATTTTGTAGAATTTACAATTTCTAAGAGCTCATTATTCATTGTAATATGTGTATCAATATGTCTTACATTAGGCATCATAAATTTAATGCATTTAGTTTTCTTTGCATTTTGTGACAAATTATTGCTAGAAAACCAATGCGAAACCTGTGACAGAGCTTTGTTCACCTTGTCAAAAGTTTTTTCTTTTCTGTCAGTTTTAAAAATAAGTGAAGTATCATCAGCGAACAAAACTATCTCACATAAGTTCTTTACAAAATATGGCAAATCATTTACATAAATTAGGAACAGCAAAGGTCCCAATATAGATCCCTGAGGCACGCCCATGTGAAGCTTAGCCCCCGATGAATTTGAATTATTAATATGGACCCTTTGTATCCTGTCAGTGAGATAAGATTCAATCAGCTTCAAAGATGTAGGAGACAGACCGTAATGTTTCAACTTCATGAGTAACGTAGTGTGGTCAACACAATCAAAAGCCTTTGATAGATCACAAAAGACCCCTATAGCGTTCTGTTTACTCTCCCAGGCATCAGAGATATGTCTGATAAGTGCAGTCCCTGCATCGGTAGTGCTCTTGTTTTTGGTGAAACCAAACTGTTTCTCATGTAACAAGTTTTGTTTTTTAAAATGTTCAAGCAATTGATTCATTATAATTTTTTCAAAAATTTTACTAAGGCTCGGTAATATTGATATAGGCCTAAAATTCGATGGGTCACTTTTATCACCCGATTTAAATAGTGGTATTATTTTACTACATTTCATGAGATTAGGAAACTGATTTTGATCAATGCATTTATTAAAAATCAAGGCCAAATGAGGTGAAATAATATAAATTACTGATCTCATGATATCAGTTGAAATTCCCCAAAGGTCCTCAGTTCTTTTTACCTCTCAAACATATCGATTCTCGATTACATTCAAAAACAAAAAAAGTAGATATCGTCGCACAGGTGCACTTTTCAAATGGAATGTGGGGACAAAATTGATTGTACAGGGCCGTTTTCCATTTAGATATGGAAATTCTGACAGTGTGTACGACGCAGCGCCACTAAAAATATTTCAACAATTACCGAGTTTTTGTGGAACACAGTTTTTCCTAGAGATTGGAGGTTTGCAACAATATCGTTGCGGTTTCTGGTTACAGCCGATACGGTTTTTGAACCTGCTTATATTAATCCAGTAGCATTTATTGGTTGGTCACTTTTGTTATGATTTCCAATCGGTGAATCAAAAAGATAAATTCCATGCAGTAATGGTTTTCACTAGTAATGAATAGATTGTCAAGTTTTTATAAGCAAAGGAAATAATTTCATTTGATATTAAGTACATCTGTATAAATTTTTAGGGGAAGTAATTTCTATACACTACGAAAGTATTTATTTAAAACTCGGGACAACATATATTTTTACATCCAACTGCACAGAAATGTTAATCAGTCTGTGTATGTTGGTTTTCTTCACTATTGCAGACTGTCAAGGAGTTAAACCCCCTTTGAACGTTTTAACTCATTGACAGTCTATTTTATAATCAACTAGACTGTGATGACCGAGATCTAGGCAAATTTAGGAGCTATCCGCGCATACTCATTGCGCACCCACATGGCCTTGAAACTTGGGATCATTAGTACGGGAAATGAACCGTCCTAATTTGTATTCAATTGACATAGTTATAGCATTGCTAGAGTAGTATGTTTACATAGGCATCCCTTTAAAGTTATATATTATGCCTATGCCTATGTCTGCACATCGATCTTCCTGTCTTAGTATAGAAACACACTAGGCGTAAAAACGCGACTAAACTTCGGCGTGACTACGCCTGCAATGTATTTTAATGGAAGATAACACACTATGCCGAAATTACGTGCGTAATTTTGTATAGAAAATGCATTGCCTCTGAATCTTGGTCGCATAATAAATATCAGCTAGAGTGTTCCTAGACTTAGGAAGTAACTACGTCTCGAAAAAAAACATGACACAAACTTTCACACTCCCATCACTTGAAATAAATAATTACCTGTAATACAACTTAATCCCCATAAACTACCCCTAGGCGGTCGACGGGTGTTTTATTTTCTATGAAGGTAAGCGAGGGAAAATTAGCAAGGGTGTTAAGCAAGACTGATGGTAAGTGATCACCGCTGCCCATAGACATCAACAACCCCACAAGTGTCGCATATGCGTTGCCTGCCTCTAAACTAAGCACTGGAGATCTTACTTACCAGCAGAACCATAACAAAATAGACCTTTTGTAAAGAGGTGCCGGTCGTGGTTCCTTCCACTGCAATACATATTTTGAATTGAAAATTTTACAGCCATTTTCCTTAATTCCATCAAAGAGTTCAATAATCCAACCACGTACTAACCATATTGGTGAGCGCAAAGCAGAAATATTGCAATGCTGAATAATGAAATTAAATGTAAAGGTAATTAATAAAACGTATTGTCAATTTGTTTGAAAGCATAATTTAACACATAGTTGAGGTAAAAATATTTTGCAGTCATGCATTTTGTGTAATAAAGTGGGATTACAACTTTATTAGCTGATGAATTTAATATAAAAACGATGTCAGATAATTCATTTGGTGAAAGGTTTTATTAATTTATTTGCATTTATCTAAATTAAAACCTAAACTGATAGTATACCTTCATTTTGCTAGAAGGCACACATACTTGTGTAATTACATTATGTTGTTTTTAATATTTCTTACTTTATCCTATAAGTCTGAGATTTGTAGCTAAATTCCAGTCTATCACTTCCATATATTAGAAATAGAAAGAAGTATTGATTTGATGCGAGATATTTGAACTATGAACAAATATGTTTTTTTAAGTTATATTCTAAGTATGTAGGTACCTTCCTACTTATAGCAATTAAATTAAAACATTTTTGTAATTCATCATTTAGGCAGTTAAAATCCGTCACGGCTCAGCGTGTTCCACGCTACGCTACGAATGCAAATTATGAGTTGACAAGTAAATAAACTCAGGACCATTACCAGATTTCGTATTAATCCCTTGATAAATACTTTTAATACGTGCGAGTACGTTTCCACTTGCTTTATCCTGTGCTATGGGGTAAATGGCATAATTAAACGTATCATTCATTCGAATGCACAATATTTCTCTTTGATGTTACTGTTAAATGAATATTCCGTCGCGGCTCGCATTATTTCGTTAATTACAAGCATTATGGAATGCAATGTGGTCTGTTAATTTCCGTTCCACCCATATTGTTAGCTGGTATTATTGTCGGTGTAATTATTATTCTCAACGATGTTATTGTATTTGATCGACGGTGCTTCGTCTAAGTGCTGTAATTGTGGAATTCTCGGGCTTAAACAACTGTTGGTTGAGTGTGATTTTCTTTGACAATTATTTAATTTTTACTACAAGTATCTGATAATATCAGACACTATCAAAAAATTGGCTGACACAGACTGGGCGGACAGACAGATAGACAGACATGACGAATCTATAAGGGTTCCGTTTTTTGTCATTTAGCTACGGAACCCTAAACAGGCCTGACCTCAAGACAAGTGGTTAATTACTTGTGAAACGAATGTCAGTGTCTACAAGGGTATTAAAAAATACATTCCCATTCAAAACAAAAATTACACTTGTTTGTAATAGAAACTTGAAAACGTTACTACACTGAATACTACATAGAACAACAATTAAAATGGTTCATCCCAAACTACCGTCCTTGGTCGTAATCGATCCCTACGGGCCACGGCACGCGTCCCATAATTCCTTCCTAATCGAAGTTATTGGTACGAGTTTTTGCGATCCAATAGAAGGGTTCCTAACTCAGAGTTATTCGGGCGTAACATGAACTTTCGAGTAAATGTAGCATGTGTTTAACCGCGGCCATAATTTCGAAGTAACGACCTCCTACGTGAGAGAGATAAGTTGAAGTTTTCGTAGGTACTCCCAGGTTTATCGTACGCACGTTTGAAGAAATTTTAATGAATGCGATAATAGTTAGTAGTAGATTTATAAGCCTGTGTTGTTGCGTGCGCAGTGATTTACAGGTGACTCGAGTTCGTGTAAATCTATTGTTGAAATTTAACGTTACCGGCTGTTTGTGGCAGTTAGGTATTTAGGTTACGATTTCTGACGGTGTTAAGTAGCGTAATGGATTGAGGCGGCATTTGGGTTGCCAAGCCTAGGTCACCTTCAGATTGGTTTATGTTAATTGAGTAAATACCACAGGTATTGTATAACCCGTCCCGTAATATGTATGTACTACTGATAATACCTAATGGTACCTAGTCCAAAGAAAAAAAATACCAACGACTAATATTCGTTTTAAGAAATACAAAATAATTAGAGGGTACCTTATATTAGTTAACAGGACTAAATGCCGGAGTCCACATGCGACCCACGGTTGTTGTAACGCAACCGAAACGTCCATTAGTAAGTAGTTATAATTAATGAAAAATAATGCACTACATAAATACAAGAAAGTACCGCGTTTAGTCCCGATTACTTATTTGTGTTAAAGGCGTACATACCGCACACTAGCGCCACCAATCGTTTTTCATTAATTATAAAATAATAAGATAATATAGATAGAAAAACGCTCTGTAAAGCTTTGTATACTCTCATTACATAAAGTTGGCGATTATGACAACCTTAATAAACAATGTTATAAAAGTCACAAAAAGAAATATTTAACATTGTGGCCAACTTGAAGTTAGAATATTATTGAAAGCAGATTTCACAAAATCATACATGTTATTTTTAGTGCACTACAGAGCGTTTTCTATCTAAATGTCATATTTTTTTTACAATTATAGATAAATGATTGGCGGCGCTAGTGTTCGGTCTGCACTAAATCTTATAATCGGAGGGTATACCAAAAAATTTTAAGTTATCGTTGACATTCATGTCACTCTGTGTCTGTGGGTGGGTAGCAGGTTTTCCTTTGACACAGTAATGTCGATCGCATTGCTCGGAATACATCCGCGTCGCTTGTATTCTTCGTGAGCAAGTTTCGTGCGTTTATCATTAGAAATTGTGCGGAATTGTGGTGAGGTTTGTGTGTTTGTTATAGTGGTGTAAAAATTTTCATTTCGTGTAGTGTTAGTGAAAGTGTGATTCAGTGCCTGTTCTGGAAGAAGAACCGAGGACCTTGGAGCAGCTCCTGCAGAAATGCGGTACCTACACATCAGGCGAGACCGAGGTAAGTAGGCCTTTATATTTCATCTTACATTATATAAAATAATAATAAGATATTTTTATAGAAATCTCCCGCGTGGAGTTTGTTTATATTGCAAACAATATTTTTGTTATTTTATTTAATACGGACTTCGAACTTTACGTTTGCAAAATTCAAAGCAAAAAAGCAAACAAATTCACTTTCCGTTTTATAGAATTAGTAAGGATTCATTACGATTAAATTAAAACAATCGGCGGCGCTAGTGTGCGGTCTGCACTCCCTTAAAATGCAACGCTATAGCATAAAGTCTAAAATCTTATTATAGGAGGGTATACTAAATTTTTTAAAGTTACCGTTGACATTCATGTTACTCTGTGGGTAGGTAGGTTTTCTTTTGACTCAGTAATGTCGATCGCGTTGCTTGGAATACATCCGCGTCGTATTCTTCGTGAGCAAGTTTCGTGCGTATATCATTAGAAATTGTGCGGAATTGTGGTGAGGTTTATGTGTTTGTTATAGTGGCGTAAAAACGATGTATCAGAACAGCTGAAATTGTCGTAAGTGTTGTGTGTTTCTTATAGTCGCGTAAAAACGATATATCAAAACAGCTTTCCTTACGGGTAGTGTTAGTGAAAGTGTGAATCAGTGACTGTTTTGGTAGAAGAACCGAGGATCTTGGAGGTGCTCCTTCAGAAATGCGGTACCTACACAACAGGCGAGACCGAGGTAAGTAGGCCTTATATTTTTTCGGGATAAAAGTACACTATTATTTAATACGGACTCCTAACTTTAGGTTTGCATAATTTCAAACCAATCGGTTCAGTAGTTACGGCGTGAAAGCGGAACAAACAAACAAATAAGCAAACAAACTCACTTTCCGATTTATAATATTAGTAAGGATTCATTACAATTAAATCAAAACAATTGGCGGCGTTAGTGTGCGGTCTACACGTCCTTAAAATGCAACGATATAGCACAAAACAAAGTCTAAAATCCTATTATAGGAGGGTATACTAAATTTTTTAAAGTTACCGTTGACATTCATGTTACTCTGTGGGTAGGTAGCAGGTTTTCTTTTGACTCAGTAATGTCGATCGCGTTGCTTGGAATACATCCGCGTCGCTTGTATTCTTCGTGAGAAAGTTTCGTGCGTTATCATTAGAAATAGTGCGGAATTGTTTGACGACCCGCTTGGTGTAATGATCAAGATGTTGCCTATTACGCAAGAGGTCGCGGGTTCGATCCCCGCACAGGACAAACATTTGTGTGCATGAACATGTCTGTTTGTCCTGGTCTGGGTGTTATATGTATCTATTTAAGTATATTTGTAATACCACTGTTGATACTGATGTCTGTAACACAAGTGCTTAAGCTACTTAACACGGGGTCAGATCAATGTATGTGATGTTGTGAAATATTTATTTATTTATTTATTTATTTATTAATTGTGGTGAGGTTTGTGTGTTTGTTATAGTGGAGTAAAATCTTTCTTTTCGTGTAGTGTTAGTGAAAGTGTGATTCAGTGTCTGTTCCGGTAGAAGAACCGAGGATCTTGGAGGTGTTTCTTCGGAAATGCGGTGCCTACACAACAGGCGAGACCGAGGTAAGTAAGCCTGTTTTTTTATTTAACATTGTATAAGATATTCCAATTGATTTTATTTTACGATATGAAAAAGCCACACGTACGTTACTACCTACATATATTTTTTGAACACAGCTTTTAAAAGATAAGTCGCGTATAATCTCTCCCCTTCTTATCTGCTCCCCCAAGATAGAATACGCGTAATATCATTTCCTCTAGTTAAAAAAGGGGTGGATATCGCCGATGCCGTTTGAATTTTGATAGTCAAATGTTTGCAAAAGAGGAAACCCTGATTTATCATTTATGTGCCCGACATTAATCAGACTAATGCATTCTACTATCTCCCCATGTTCAGTGCAAATGAGGCTACTGCGGAGTTACTTAAACATCTCTTTAGGGCGATAAGAGATGCAGCGACAAGATTTCACACTTCAATTCTAAAGACCCCTCTTGCAGCCCTAACCATGTTATTACTTGACAAATCCGTCCAGTATCGCGATTTCAATTACGTATTAACATTAGCCCTCTGAGGGGACATTCCCCTGAGGGTTTTAATTATCTATTCCACCCAAATTACTCCTTAGCATTTCACGCCACCATTATTGGGTGTGTTGCTTATTCCGTTCGTTCTTTCTCGTCGTCTAAAGTTTTTTTAAATTGAGAACCGGTCTGTGATTTTGTTCCTTTTGTTCGCGCATTGTCCGCGTATTTGGCCCTTTCAATTTTAAACTTAGAACACGTTTTTATGGTATAAATGAACTGTTAATTGAGGTAGAAATAATAGTTAACAATTGAGGCGAATTAATTTAAGACTTTTAGAAATGATCAGTATGGCTTACTGTTTTTCTATTGAAAGTGATTTGTTACTTTATAATGTAAGATCTTGTTCCTATTAACTTTTGTTTTCAACTCATTTAAAAAGATTCTTCAATTCAATGTACTCGTACATACCTTATAGAAGGAAGAAACAATTTCATGAAACTAAACAAACACCCATCTCAATTTAAGAAGAATAACTTTGTCTATTCAAATTCGTCCAATTAATAACATCTCAAAATTTACTTTCACATACAATGTAGTTCGGTAAAACTTTTCAATTCAGAAACAACTTGCCTTAATTAACCAACTCACACTCGTATAATGGCAAGATTACGTTCGTTTAAGAGATGTTTTGAGAAGCTCTGTAGTTGGAAAATTCAGCAAGAACTTCACAAAATTGTGAAAGCGCGAGAACAGTGGAATAGAGTATCGTTGCAAACATAGACTGGTACTACTTATTCGAGAAGCTTTACACAAACGAAGCAGTGAAAATGTAGGTTGAACTTGTTTTTGAGTCAATATTTTCCTGCCTTAATTTATTTTATGCATTTTATTTTTTGACTCGCCCAAACTACAGGGTCCCTGGTACTAACAACGAAATTAGTACTTGAGTCATGGATGGATGTATGTTTGTGAAAGTATTTTAGTATGTCTATCCGTTACCTGGCATCTATAGTACAAGCTTAGTTTGGAGCTAGGTTTGGTCTGTTTGTCCAAGGCGTTTCTTTATTTATTAGATGTAGTGAGGTCATAAGGGTAGGAGAATGATGACGATGATAATAAAAATATCTGTCCGGATACATAGGTACTTAACTTCGAAATAACATAATTTAAAAAGGTAAAACTGTATGTGACATGTCTGCTAAAACTTATTTATAACAATGAATTGAATACAAAAATAACTTTCCTTTTTTATTTCAAGTGATCACCGAGTTCCGAACCCTTGATCAAGTCTCAAAAAGTTTACATGCCAAAAACGTTCTATAACAACCAGCTTCGTACAATGTAAAATAATTTATCGTACATCTGTCATGCAGCAATCAATCAACTATTCATTTCTCCCATCTTTATCCGCACAGTGCAATTATAACGCCCATAAATGGCTGCTCGGGCCTGATTTATCAAATTCAGACAAGGGGAAAATTGCTAAATAATACAGAGCCACCCCATTGTCAATTACAATTCCAACAGTCGTCTGGGAAAACTGCAAAATTCACTTCACGTTCCCTTCGAAACGTCAACGTGTGAGGGCCCGGTCTCAGACACACTTCGGTTTTTGTTTCACTGAGGCACCTCCACAAACATATATTTATATCATTAGACAAGGCCCGACATCAGAAAGCTGTGGCATAATATTATTTGACATATTTACGCTTCAACATTCTGTCACGGCGATAATAAATAAATAAATAAATAAATATGTATTTCACAACATCACATACATTGATCTGTTGGGCGATTCACTAAGCGCAAATGTCGTGATCTCGCGGCTGTGTAATCGTTGACAGTGTCAAATTACTAGTAAAAAAACTACTGTCGCCGTTGATACAGCCGTGAGATTGTGGCATTTGCGCTTAGTGAATCGCACCTCTGACCCCCTGTTAAGTAGCTTAAGCACTTGGGTTACAGACATCAGAATCAACAGTGGTATTACAAATATACATAAATAGATACATATATAACACCCAGACCAAGAAAAACATATATGTTCATGCACACAAATGTTTGTCCTGTGCGGGGGTTGAACCCGCGACCTTTTGCGTAATAGGCAATATCTTGACCATTACACCAAGCAGGTCGTCGATAAGAAGCGACAGTCCCTTCAAATTTTACTGCCAATTTCACAGAGAGTCGAAGTATAGCAACACCATAACTACCGATTTCTAGACTATTCTCAATATTGGAGTGATTTATCTCACGTTGACCTGTAAGGACTTATCGCTAATTTGTATTTATTTGTACTACTTGCGCCTATGCGGTTAATAGGTACGTCTATGTCAAATATTCAAATCTGTGATAGCAATTATATAATGTACACACGCCCGATAGTAAGCAAACATTATCGAAATCATTGATCTTTGGTCTCTTAATAATTGGTCTGTATTCATTTATTTTTAGGGTTCCGTAGCCAAATGGCAAAAAACGGAACCCTTATAGTTTCGTCATGTCTGTCTGTCTGTCTGTCTGTCTGTCTGTCTGTCTGTCTGTCTGTCTGTCTGTCTGTCCTGGCTCTTTCACCGCCGTTTCTGAACCGATTGCCACGAAAATTGGTGGAGAGATGTATAGTGATAATTCAAGAATTGGTTTTTAAAATAATCGAAAAATAATTATTTTTACCTCCCTTCCCATACAGCGAAAAGTAAATTCGAAAAATAAAAATCGACTTACACCATCGTGTGGGGTATCGTTAAAAAGGTATTTTTAAATAAAATAAAACTTGCCTTAAAACCATGTGGATCAAACAGCCCAGTCTCGAGATATATTAATACCAAGTTAAAATTAGAGCGTCCCCCCCCCCTTAACTTTTGAAATACTATTACAATAATTCTGAAAAAAATGTCCTGTATACCTCCAAGTAAGTACTTTCAACGAAAACTATAGCGAACTCTGTATCATACATAGTTATTTTTATACAACTCGACCAACTTATGACGTGCAGTTGCCCTTACTAAATGGTGTCTTAAGCGGTCGGGCCATCTTTTAGCTACGGAACCCTTTCATGGGCGTGTCCGACACGCTCTTGGCCGGTTTTTTCATATAAATACAAGTATGAAATTATTTATAAAACGAAACTCAGCCGGAAGAAACAAACCATAATACCATATTCTAGCATTTGTTCTAACATTGTAAACATATTTTACTTCAAAGCAACATCTGTATCAATTACACTTTAGCTGCCAGACACGATTTATGTGTTGTTCTACGTATTGTACTTAAAGTTATTATTTTAACGCTTGAAGTTTTATATTTCAAGCGTGGGTGATAGCAGAACTTCCCTAACGATGAAGTATAATAGCAATAAACTCTGAGAAACGATATGGGATGATACTATTGTCAGATATTTTGTTACTGCCGGATATTGTAACCTTTGAATAGATCGGTATCATACAAAATGAGAATATGCTAAAACTTAGGCCTCACATTTCCAGGTATTATTTAACTTGTAGATTTTTGATAATAAACATTAGTTATATATTAAATGAGATTCAAGATTGTGTTTTTTTATTATTTTGTATCAGTGAAAATAAATATAAATAAATATTTCTCAACATCACATACATTGATCTGACCCCGTGTTAAGTAGCTTAAGCACTTGTGTTACAGACATCAGAATCAACAGTGGTATTACAAATATACTTAAATAGATACATATAACACCCAGACCAGGACAAACAGACATGTTCATTAGGGTGGAGCGTCAATTTTTTTTTTGGATTTTCGTTATTGAATAGTATTAAAAAGTTGCATTATACTTCTATTTACTTGAAAAAAATAATAAAAAAAATATTGGAATATATTTTTAGCCCTCTACCGCCCTCTGAAGAATTACGAAAAATCGTCAGATCGACCTATTTATAACATATCGTATAACAAAAAATATCGATCGTTTTTACTTTTTATGACTCATAAACACTAAAACCGATCGTATTATGTTTACAAAAAGCTGTAATATACCTATAAACATTACATTCATATATGATATAAGACATCTGTAAGTGAAGAAAATTAACACTCAAGTTGGTACTTTTGTAAGTTGAGATTGTTACTATTTATGCATTATTTTAATTTCTAATTCCACATTATGTAATCATCTACTTACTAGATAACTATTACTTGTAATAGCAATATATTTTAAGTTGTCAGTTTTATATTGTTACGGAATAATGTCCAAAAGAGAAACGTGCGGAAAATTTCAGGAAAAAAGCGCTCATTCTCGGTGTTTTACTACGGTTAACCGAATATTAAGACAATGCCAACCCTTCAAATAAATAAATCAAACTAAACAGAACAGAAGAAGAACTAAATTAAACAGAATTGTGGAATTATTGTGGATTGGCCATGGTAAATAAAAAAAAAGTGCAACTTCGCGGGGCAGATTTTAGAAAACCGATGGAGATTTTTCGAGCTGCAACTTAGAAGTAATGGGACCTCTGCCTTTTTATTATTTATATAAGCAGTTACCTTTACCCTGAAGGCATCACAACAAACTTTCTCTAAAAATGAAGCCTGAAGCATATCATAAGCTGGTTCATACGATTTATCAAGAGCGGTGGTGAAACCATTGATGACGCAGCTTAGCAGGCATTTTAAATAAAGGTTTTCCATCTTATGAAGATTTCTGTTTAATGGTTCCATCTCCGCTCCACTTGATTACCCGTCTGAACCAGCAAAGAACACACTCCAGGTCTCGATTCAGAAGATATTTTACTGAGATACCATCAGGCTATATGTAATTGCTTAGATCAAAACAGCTTAGTTACAGCCCTGAGAATCACCATCATGTAAAATGGTCAATCTCGGGCCGGTAATGAAGTCATTGATCTACCAATTGAATAGTGTTGGTGTGGTTCTGATGAGACTAAAGGTTATGTCCCTGAGTGGTTTTGTATTAAAAAAGAAATAAAATTTTAACAAGGACTTAAACAATGTAATTGTAGAGTAGACGCGGGTTTGAACTTGCGTTTACGCATTTTCTCGATAGTTGAACTCTGATGTTAAAATATTATTCATCCATAAACAAAGAGAAATGCACTTTTTGCTGATTCCGGAAACCTGTTATTGGTTATGTGATAGCATGCTACACATAAAGGAGTTAAGAATCAGACGAAAACTCGCGACAAGAAATCGATCGAAATCTAGTATAAGAATGTTTAAGTTCAACATTCTTATACGAAGTTTCGAAACTAAGCTTGTGCCAATGTCTACACAGACTATAATTATTTAGCGAAAATCACAAGTAGCAACTTCCCCGATGCTAAAATATATCAGTGTCAAATGATTGGATGACCTATTAGCATCACATTCCAAAATAATGTTGAGCTCCCTGATTAATTCTTGACACACATAAGTGATATGTTAAGATGGGCACCGAAGGCTGATTACTGTAGCTGGTGATTTAACCAGATAGCTAGAGACATAATTATTCATGCTACATAGAAATAGCATGCAGTTATGCTGTATTTTTAAACAAAAAATATATTTTCAAATACCATAAAAAATACTATAGAAGGCGAAATTTCTCGAAATTTTCCTACATTTTCTGTTGATGTTTTATCCAAAAATATTTATGTTTTTGCTAAATAAAAATTTACTTTCATAAAATGAGTCTTTAAATGTTATCTGTACAGCAAAATATAATATTATTGACGCATCTGTAAAATTATAAAAATGTTTTAAAATATGCCTGATTTAACCAAATAATTGAAACTTTGAGCTGAGGTAGAGGGCTAAAAAATATGTCAAAAAAAATAATAAAAAACGTAATTACGTATAATTTATGCCAATACAACTTTTTAGTGGTATTCACAATCGATCCGATGACTTTTATTTTTCTCCATACATTGACGCTCCACCCTAATGTTCATGCACACAAATGTTTGCCCTGTGCGGGGATCGAACCCGCGACCTCTTGCGTAATAGGCAACATCTTGACCATTACACCAAGCGGGTCGTCAAAATAGGAGTATAATCAACATTTCACCCTTTTCTCAGAAAGCATCAATGAATAATTAAGCCGTTAAGATTTCTGAGATGTCTGAGCCTATAAGTACCTAGAATAAAATAATACACTTATTCCTATAAACACTTCAAAGAGATAAATTTTCCTACCTTCATGGAATAAGCTAGTAAGGAAAACCGACAAACCGACTCATTAATTTATTTATACTATCCTATGTATAATATACCTATTGCGATTTCTTCTTCGTTTATAAATATAAAAATATGATTAAAGGTAAATAATACTAAGAATTTAAAATGCTTTCAAATGTTCATACAACAAGTGAAAAAATATGTTAATCACGACTTTCCCCGTAGTATTTCCATAGCATCTCAGTAAAACAGGAGACTCGCAAGAGGGCGCCACCCTTGACAGGCTAACCAGTAATCCGTTAAACTGGGGTCACTTTCCAATTACATAATTGTCTGCACGGCCGTACTAAGTGCTCACTAATGTCAACAGTTTGAAGTATCTTAGAAAACTAGCGGCCGCCCGCGACTTCGTCCGCGTGATTCGACATGGGTATATACTAAAGCCTTCCTCGTCAAGTGGACTATCCAACACAAAAATATTTTTTCAAATCAGACCAGTAGTTTCTGAGATAAGCGCGTTCAAACAAAAAAACAAACAAACAAAGTCTTCAGCATTATAAGATTAATTATAGTAATTGAAGAATCTTTGAAAATGTACACATACGGAAGGTATCAAGGAAAACGTATAATAATTTTACCATACCGATTTACTTATGATAATAACACCGAACGCAACTAATAAAACAAAGCATAATGTTTATCAACAAAATGAAAACAACATAATAATTTATGATACGACAGATTTCTGCTCATCATTTAAACAATCGACATAATTGTAAATTAAACGAAATGCATAACATTCTAAAATCTATGATCCAAGCCGAGCTTCACTTCGTCCAGAAGTCTTGGTTTCTAAGTTTAAACTATATTTTGCACAAGGATAAAAATAACCTTATTCATAAAATCAATTTGACTATTTTAACGTTCGGTTACTTAATCGCTTACACACTAAAAATCTACAATTATGTCCGGACACGAACGCTATTTCAGTTTTAGATTATTTTTACCCTTAACATTAAACATTTTTATTCATGCTTCGAAAATAAATAAAAAACTAGGCAAACAACCAATCCGCCTCGGGCTATTGGTTGATAAACAAAATAGAATTCTGTAAAAAGCATCAATCACCGTAAATAAAAATATAGAATTCAATAGTGGAAACGACGAAATAAAATGTTAGAACTTTAACAATCAAACGTTGACGATGAATGGATCGTTTATAAAAATACTAACTTATATTTTAATTACGAGGTTTAAACAACACAAGCTTGATCCCTAATGCCTCAATGAAAGTAGACTATCACGCCATAAACTCATTTGCTGGGACCCTAATCTTGCCTTCCACTGTATTTAGTTTCACATTTGAATGGTATTATGCCGAATTGCGATAAGCACTCAACTTTACAAAACGATACAAATATGTACGCGAAAGTTGATGGTTTAAAAGGCGAGTATTTGTGGATTTTCCTGTACTAAATGGAAATAGTTATTGTACTATATTTAATGTTTGTGTGCTATTATTAGGTAAGATACAAAATACTTTGGTCCCAGCTAAAGGTCGTAAGAAATTTTGATGTTCAAAACAAATTTGAGTTTTGTGTAATGTTAAACAATTTTTCTGGCCCTACTCGTATTTGATCATGATATATGAAGAATATATCAAAAAATCAAACAACGACGGTGTCGTATGTTCTTCTCAAAATTGCTCAAGTGAACACGGAAAGGAGAACGGCAAACTGAGTACCACTCGTAAAACTAAGCGTTCCCAGAACTAACTATATAGGATTTAAAGGTAATCATGAGACGAACATTTTTCAATTTGAAGTAGATTTTTAGAAGCTGGGAATAGCCGGAAATCCTTGATTGTATTATCTTATAAAATCCCTAAAACAAAACGCCGGTCATCGAACATGGAAAAACAGAACGCATTTGACGTTATCTGAACAGCGACTCTTTAGTTTATGTTTGATAATGTGTCAAAATTGATCGGAAAGACATCGGTCAATTAATATTCATTTTCATAATCTTTATTGCATTCTTGTTCACAATATTTGCCGTGTTATGATTTGTTAAATGATTTGCCTTCAGTTGAGCACGCAGATACATACAATAATAAATATGTTGTATACAATAATAAAAATGTAATATAATAATAAAAATGTAATATAATAATATTACAATAGATGTGTGTAGGTTGAGCACCTTTGCTCCTGCGCTGTCAGCTATTCTGCGAAAAGGGACTCTTCGAGTGTGATTTGTGTGATTATTTGTGAGGACTTTCTAATATATACCAGAATGTTTTAGTATTTAGTGTGGGAACTTGCTAATGCGGTGATTATTGAAATATACGCGCCTATCACGCATACATCGTCATGTCCAATAAGACTCGAATGAAAATCTTCTCAATATTGTTCAGCGCTGGATTTATCTTATCTTACAAAGAAGAGAAGCATAATATTATTTTAGAGAAATAAATAATAATTATTACATAATGATGTTGGTCTTTATTTTCCTCCTTGTTTTATTTGTTTTGAAAAAGCAGTGACTGTACGTTGATCTATCATAAAAATGCTTAACCACCAGTAAGGTGTTCCTCCACCCTACAGGTTTATATTAGTTTGCGCAATGTTATACAAAATAATAAGCAATAACAATGGAGGGTCATCAATGATATTTAAAAAAATATCATTCGGGCTCATATTTAGTACACTTCAATTTGACAGGTTTAAAAACTGTTTATAACGCCATCTGGAGAACGAATTTGACGTTGGCATTATTTGGGACAGAACTATTGACATTTTAGACCAATAGATGTCGGTGCTCGTATATTTAATATACTCCATGGCAATAAGGTCAATTTTTGCTTACATTTCAAAGTGACAGTCAGATGGTCAAAGCCTTAGTAACATTTGGGGAAATGGCAATTCTGTGGATAATGTAAAAGTTGCATTGGAGGTTATGTTTGAAATCATCTTTTTATCCCCAGCTTTAAAAAATATGTTACCATTACATTTTTTGATAAGCATCATTAGAGGATTGATTTTCTAGTATTCACTTCTTGGAACGCTAAGTCTTTATGTGGTACTGGAAATACATGGGATTCTGCCGTTGTCCTTTATGTATCCAATATCCGGCCGTTTGCGAGGAGATGGCAGGTAGATTTTGTTTTGTTTAAAAAAAGTTTATATTATATATGATTATGTTTTTGCAAATAAATCAAAATGAAGTGATATAGCTTTTTCTGTCCAGGCTTGTGTGTTTATCTGTCTGTCTGTCTGTCTGTCTGTCTGTCCTGGCTCGTTCTCCGCCGTTTCTGAACCGATTGCCACGAAAATTGGTGGAGAGATGCATAGTGATAATTCAAGAATTGGTTTTTAAAATAATCGAAAAATAATCATTTTTTACCCCCCCTCCCATACATCGAAAAGTAAATTCGAAAAAAAAAATTCGACTTACCCCATCGTGTGGGGTATCGTTAAAAAGGTATTTTTAAATACAATAAAACTTGCCTTAAAGTCATGTGGATCAAACACCCCGGTCTCGAAATATATTTATACAAAGTTAAAATTAGAGCGTCCCCCCCCCCCTTAACTTTTGAAATACTATTACAATAATTCTGAAAAAAATGTCCTGTATACCTCCAAGTAAGTACTTTCAACGAAAACTATAGCGAACTCTGTATCATACATAGTTATTTTTATACAACTCGACCAACTTATGACGTGCAGTTCCCCTTACTAAATGGTGTCTTAAGCGGTCGGGCCATCTTTTAGCTACGGAACCCTTTCATGGGCGTGTCCGACACGCTCTTGGCCGGTTTTTACATTTTGTAACTCTTTTAAATGACTGGTTGACTCCACAATTACAATCAACGCATGCTGCGTTGATTGTAATTGTGGAGTGTGCAAAATGTTAAATAATTCCTTCATTCTCTTATGCTTGTTAAGTTATTATTTGTTATTTCTTACCAGGGGTACATAAAAAAAATGTACCAAGGCACTTCAAACACGCTACCAACTTATTTAACTGTACCATATCGACAAATAATTTAATTCCCTCAAATTCACACTGCATAACACCGTTCGTAATGAACCAATGTTGGCGTGTAACTCGCTCGGTATTAATATAAGCTTAGCGATTTAATGAACCGCAGAATTCTCCCTTCAGACAAGCCCAAGGTTTTGATTGCTTGTGTACGCCTTTAGGTATTGTATTTAAATAATCACTTTGGGGTGTTTCGATAGAAGAGCTTTCAAAATATCTTCAGTACAAATTGTGATGAAATATAGCAATATTGTCTTGGAAGGTAAGAAATACTATTTTAAATGATTTCGTTATTCAATGGTCTGTGTAAGATTTAGTGCCAGTCAATACATTCGTATTACAAATTAATTTATGCTGAGAATTATATCACTCTTGTATGGTTATTGAAATTATCTTGCTAACGATTCCTTTTACTTGCGATTTCTTGTGTATTGTTTCATTTCCAGAATCAGGTACTACTAATAAGTAACAACAAAAGAAGCGTTTATTTAGAAATAACCTAATAAAATTGTGTCTTATCTGTAACTTTCGAGTTGGAAGCACTTCTTAGTATACTAAGTATACTTAGTCTTAATAATCTCTGGACTAAAATCAAGTGGAGTCAGCTGTGGCCAGATGGCGAAGTTTGGAGGTGCGGTCGTACTATGAAGTAGACTATAGTCTTAACTAACCGCTCGATCATATTTGTACTATCGGGAGTGCTGTAATGAAATTATCACTTCTTACTCGTTTATCCTCACTAGTACGACTTATTAGTGCGATCGCCGAACAAATGAGAAATAAAATTCACGCTGGTTCTTCGATCGAACTAATGGGAATAAAAATTCTCACTAGTTCGGCAATTGGACTAATAAGTCCAACTGCCGAACTTAAGTCCAACTAGTAAGAATACACATTCTTATATTATTCTTATCTCGTCACAAAATTTCCCAGTTTAAATCTAAATGGGAAATGATAATAACTATTGAAAAAAAATACAAAAACTCCATTTTGATCACCGAATATACAATTCAGTTTACTGTACATGAACAACATTAGTTTTAAACATATAATAAACTCACTATAAAATTAGCATATGCTTTTGTTCGTATTTGATTCCTTCTCGTATCTCGTAGTAAAATGTTCACACTTTACGACTTTGTTCACGTTTAACACATCTTCAGTTGGCAAAGTTGCGTGATGTAAAAGTACTTAACGATGCACTTCCCGGCCTCTTTTCACTGAACTTTACTGTGTCAGCGAATCAGCTGCGAAAAGTGACTCTTAGCGGGCCTAATGAGGTCGTTCCATCCATTAAGCTATTTAGTTATTTGGTGGGGCTAGCGCAGAAAATATGTAGGTATATCTTTACTTCAATTAACATTATCAATGAGTCAGTTTGTTTGTTTGGTTATTTGTCCGTCAATTATGCTAATGAAATTTGGTATACAGGCAGGGTATAGGCTGACTTAGGTGAAGGGATAGGTACTTTTTATCCCGATTTAAAGCTTTCGTGGGATAAAACAAGAATTTTAAAATGTGAGAAAAGCCGTGCGTAAAAACAAGAATATAATAAAGCTAACTAATTTATTTGTTTGTTTGAACGCGCTTATTTCCGGAACAACTGACGCAAATTAAAAATATTATTGTGTTGGGTGCGGAAACCGATATTCACGGTAATGCCGCAAGTTTAACAATATTTTTATTTATTTATTTATTGCATTTACACAGTTACTACAAATTTCCAAAGAAAAACAGAGATTTAACATTCAATTTATAGAAGAAAAAAAGCTTTGTCGTCGTTTGAATGAACCATTCCATTAAATTCCTTTCATTTTAATTTATTACGTTTTTATAAAATAAAATGTTGCAGTAGGTCACTGATGATGATGACAAACATGTAAGATACAAAGGACTAATAAACGACGTTGACGTTTTCGTGCTGAAGTAATTGGATACCAATTCACTTAAAATTGCGATAAATACATTAATACGATGTGTTTTGCGCCTGTGGTGTAGGCACCCATTTTGTTTTAGCAGTATTAAGAAATATGGCAGCAAAAGATAATTATGGCAATCTTTTCACAACAACGCATCATTTGCGTTTTGCGTCAGTTGTGGATGCTCCCGATTTTGTGTAACTAATAGACAATGTAGGAATACTCATATCACATAATATGATAGACAGTCTTGACGACGACGCACAATCTCTTACACCAAAACTCCACCTCCAACGCTCCATGAGGTCCCTAATGAGGTTGTTCCATCCATTAAGCTATTTAGTAATTAGGTATGAGGTCGACGCGGCCAGCAGAGACCGGAACAACACAATAATTGTTCAATATGCATGGATTCGTGATTGCTAATCGCCCGTGCGACTTATGATTTTGAATATTGCTTGTTAAGATTGCTTGCGAAGTGAAATCTAATGCTTTGAATAATTAAGACAAAAGGGTTTAGTACTCTGGCTGAACAAACATTTATACTCTTCTGAACGATCCAAACTTTTAGCAATACACTAAGCGGATCATAATCATCAATTTGTTTAATGAAAGAACCGTCGATTGACACTAGATTAAAACAACATTAAATTAAATAGCGTTGTTCAATGATCTATTGATAATTATAATAGATCATTGAACAATGCTTCATAGTAAATTATTATCCTTTAGCAGATGGGTAAAAATAATGACGGTGGGTTTTATTCAACTTTTATAAAACAAATAAAACACTCTTAAATATCAATTTCGAATAAATACAGCTGTCAATTCCAAACACTTAAATAACCAATACAAACCGAAAAAGTGATTCAGAATAAAACAAAACTGGTTTAAATCTATTTCAGCTCGTTCTAAACGACATTTGAATAAATCCACCAACACCGCCCTTGAAATGCCGCCAAAATCCCTTGTAAATGGTCACAGTCTATCGTTAACAAAGGCTGTTATTTATGGTAAAAACTAACAGTGGAAATCGATTGAGCTTTATCGGTCCCCAACAAGTCTTTCACGCCCTCCGCGTTTGGCAGCTGAAATATCGATAAGGGTGCTTTAAAATATTGAAGTCTTAAAAGCAAAGAATGGTTGCCCACGACGGCTGGAAGGCGAGAACCACCTTGATTTATCGGCCGGGAATACCCCGCGCGTCCAACCAACTTTGCTAATTAACCGAAAGATTAATTTCCCTTTTCCCTTAAACAATTTCCCTTAAAGTTACAACAGTTTGAGTTTTTTTCCGGTAATTTAAATAAAAAAAAGTCTTTGACATTTTCGTAATTAAACTTTGTCGCAATAAAGATGATGTGTTTATAATTTATTGGTATCGCCTTTTCTTCTTCGTAAAAGTGACACTAAAATGTAAGGGGAGGTATTAAGGTTTTTACCTTCAAAGTAAAAAATATTTTCTCCTTCAAGATATTGACTCAAAAAGTAAAATTGTATTTCAGTTTATATTATTAATAACAAAGCAATCTTAGCCTAAATTATTAGTACCTAACTAGAATTTTCTGTAGAGAAATGTTTGTGATCTTGATGTTGTTTTTGAAGAATTTGACGATGACACGCTTAAACATTATTAAATTGCTATCCCAACAAAGTAATGAAAATAAATCGAAAGGCATTTGAACAATAATAAATATTTTGAACCTACTTATTTACTTCAAATAGATAGGTACTGAATTCACGAAGATAATTTTGCATTTTTATTAAGACCCTTATTGCACATTTGCACAAAACTAGGAGCGCGGATCGTAAATTATCTAACGCACATAATTTGAATATGTGAGTGAGTTAAGTTCATACCACCCACAATTTGGCAAGCGAAACATTTGTAATGTGCTTTTAAATACCACGCCGTGCCCATATAATGTAGGCGTATAAATTGCCATTAGGTCTATTGTGTATTAACCTTTATATCATGCAAACTTTATTGTATTTTCCCGATATAACGTAAAACGTTTGATATAATATGTTCCCAAATAACTCTAAGTATTTTTAAAAGATACAAACTGTTGTATTGACTTCTAAATCATTTTTCCTATCTGTTTGTTAAAAATGTTACAATGAAATGTACACTGAGCAAATAGGGTAAATATTGGTGAAACAAATATCCTAACAGATTATTTTTCAATGCATTTTAAAAACTTTTATTTATTCAACACGAAAACGCAATAATCAGATAAAATGATAGAAGTTCTCGGGTCAAACGCGTGAAATTAAGTGTGATAATCAACCTCTCAATTATACTCGTAAGCTCGTAAGAAGGTACTCGTATAATGTAGTTGAAAATATCGCGTCTACAAATAATCATCATCATCCTAGCACCTCTCCCGGTTGCATCCTCGGCCATTGCCTTGGAGCCCAGGGTACGCTGCGAATATGATCCTGAATTGACAAGCCTGGTTATTACAATGGAGCGACTGTCGTCTGACCTCCGCAACCACAAGGGAAACCAGACAATTTGGATTACAGTCGGGACCAACGGCTTAACGTGCCTTCCGAAGCACGGAATCATCATTCTTATCGGATAATCAGGTGATTCAAGTCTGCAATGTCCTAACCAAACTGGGAAAACTAACACAAAGTGAAAGTGTTCCCCGCGGGATTCGAACCCACGACCTCCGAGTTCGTAGTTTTGAGCACAACGCTCTAACCACTACACCACGGAGGCAGTTAACAACGTCTACAAATAAAATACCTTTCTTTATTCTAGTACATAAGAGTGCAACCTACAGCTGCAAGCAACGCATATATGGACGCAACATCTTTATTGCATTAGTGTGATGATACTCCTAAGTGTCTAGCTCATGTCTTACACATTTAATGCACTTTGTGCATGAATTTTAAACGAAGACACATAAAATGTTTGCAAGTGTTGGTCATTTGTTATTGTTGTAGATACTAGTAAGTACTTGGTGTAGAAGTCCAGCGGCAATGTATTTTCTATACAATATTACGCGACGTTATTTCGGAATGGTGTGTCATTGTTTATCTAAAATACATTGCATTCGTATTCACGCCGAACTTCGGTCGAGTTTTTTCGGCAAGGTGTGTTTATACACTTAGACTTTTTACGTAAATAACAAAGGTATGTACTGCTGTTTTTACTGAAACACAAAAGACGGTATGAATATTGCAGGTACCCGTGTAGCGTTTGAAATAAAATACGACGCACTTAAATTTTCATTTACATAATGTCCTTAGGAGCAATGTTTTTGTGCTTTTTATTTATAACTTTTTGTTTCGGTGGTTTAATTGCCAAACATAAAACTCTTTCAACTTTACATAATTATGATTTTTAAATCCTCGATTCCATCAAGCGATGCTTGAAGAATTATCTTGCGAGCAAATATGGCGATGCCGACAGATAAGACACCACTTTTGTACCGTGTCCGTTGTCATGGCAATGAAGTTTCTCCTTTGCTTACTATCAGGCAAAGTAGAGCCAATATACTTCGCTATATAAATAAAAAGAAAAAATATATAAACCAAGTAAAAACATTTTAAAAATGCACAACTAATCGCGTGCAAAGAGATCTTACTTATAGCCCTCCGCTCGCCAAATCGTTTCCTTTTAACTTTTTGCTGTACTTTTGCCCTAACTTTAAACCATCATTTGGCAGGCTACCTAATCGTAAGCACTACGACCTATTTCATTAGTGGATCACTGATATTTAAGACTCTATTTTAATATAACGAGTGACTTAGTAATTCAAATCTCACCAAACATTCAGATGTTGAAATTTACGCGTAGTGATTGCTCTGTGTCTTCGTTTTAATTAGGCATGCTTTCGTTTTGTATTGATAAAAGAGCACTCTTGTATATCTTATTATAAAGAAATTCCTCAGCCCCCTTGAAACTTGTCCTATGGATGCTAGGGAACGGATATACATACTTAAATACTTTTATAAACATCACACAAACATTTGCTCCTAACGGGATTAGAACTCCTTGGTGTTGTAGCTAGGGTCTCGGACCACTAGACTAACGGGCGCGTCAATCGGGTGTTTTGTTATAATATTCCTTTGCTATGACCAATCCCCGCTATGTATAGTTTTAACCAATTCAACTACGCAGAAAACAAAGAATGACCTCGTAAAAAAACTGCTTATTTTAGTATGTTTCTGAGTAACCAACAAAGATCGTCGAACATAACAACTTCACGATTTGAAAGGTGAGCTGTATCGGCAATACTGTTTGATAAGCGCTGGCCGGCGCGGGGGCGCGTATGACATCAAAACTCCATCAGAAGGAGCCGGCATGATCTGAATTCGATGTGCGTTCGGCGCGTGAACCTTACGGTGATACATACTTATTTTATGCGTTGGTAGGGATGCCGATCGTAAGGGTTTTGTTTTACAACATCTAATACATTGATCTGAGTAAATGTTTAGTAGCTTAAGCTCTTGTGTATTTACATTCTTACGTAACTACCTACTAAAATATTTTTTTCCTTTGGGAAAAAAAATATCCAAAGTAGTAAGGGTTCTTTTCCTCCAGGTGGCATTACAAAATTCCAGCCTGTTTACTATAGCGTAAAGCCTTCCTCGTCAAATGGACGATCCAAATCAATTTTTTTTTTCAAATTGGACCAGCGGTTTCTGAGATTAGCGCGTTCAAACAAAAAACTCTTCAGCTTTATTGTATAAGGATAGATGTAACAACCCTAATAGCCCCTCATTCATACATTGGGGCAGCATGTTGGAAATATTGTGATTTATATTTCCTATGCAGGGTTTCTTACATCTAAGTCAATTCCTGTATTTGAGTTGGATAAATACCTCTTGTACAAATCTTTGTGGTTTCCTTATTAATTCTTTATACATTTTAATATTAATAATAAACCAAACTATGCAATTGAAAAAGGAATTCAATAAAAAAAAAATATTTACAAGAACATGGCGACTCACAAAATTCAAATATTCTTTGTAGGTCCCATTTGTTCTTGTTTGTCAAACAGAGAAAGTTCACAAACATTCTTTATTGTAAAGCAAACAATCTTCTGTCTGTAAGGGACCGAATGACCTTGATATGTCAATATTAGTGTTCTCTCGGAGTCACCTCACGATTCGAAGGGTAGTCTTTGATCTAGACATTTAACCTAGTATTCAAAATAACAACGTGACTAAGATTTTGAATGTCCTAAGACAAACTCCCCGTACTAATATTTCTCTTAAGCTATCGACCTGTCAAGTGTTCGCTTGAAAAAGATAAGCGTAATCTATAGTAATATTACTATAAAGGTTGACATATTTAGATTTCGGTTCCTGCACACAAAGTGTTATTACCTACTATAGCTTAAAGCCTTCCTTGACAAATGGACTATCCAAAACATAGGGACGGACCGCTGTTATTTAAATTACTAGGTATGCAAATCTTTCTTTAGAAAATATCTCTCTTTTTGAAAATCTGTACGTATGTATATCGAACACAGAAACACAAGCTAGTTTGTTTTATAATTTGTAAATATAGGGAGATTAAATTCTAAGAAAAACTTTGTACTCTGCAAACAAAACATATTAAATACAAAGATGTTATATCTAATCCACAATCATTGTAACCAACATTCTTAGAGCAAAATTGTTTGTCATCTATTTCCAGATTGTGTTGATAGAAAACGTATAACACAATAACACGAATTTATCTCTCGTCTTAATAACGATCATTATTCGAATTCGTCAAAGGATTTCGCCCCAGAAACAATAGTATTGTTCGTTTGAATGTAGCGTTGTTAGTGTACCCACTAAACCAGGGCGTCTAGTGGATTGTTGTGTAAATACAATTGAGTTGTTCTTTGTGAACTAAATAAGTCCACCGCTATTGCCTTCGTAGAACTAGAAATTCATTATAGCTTGCCGCGGCCGTGTATCCAATTTTTACGAAATGAAAAGGTAATTTCGAAGAAATTGTAATAATCAACTGATAGTAACACTTTGAACTCACAAGATTTTTAGGAAAGGTTATATTCATCGCGTGTTTAATTTTATACGTGGATTAATAATGAACCTCGGTTATTTTGAGGAATACGACATGTGTCTTTAATATCATACTGACGTCAAAATAAGTACGTTTGAATAAGGGCATTGATAAGACTAACGAATAAAACCAGAATAAAGATAATAATTTCTATATAATATGATCAAACTTTTTAGCTCATGTCTTTTTACCTTTTTTTCATTATTTTTAAAGATACGTGTATGCCAGCATCGAACCTAACGTTAAATGTAACAATTAGCATGAAGTGCCACACTAATGGTACCGTTATAATGGAAGCTAGAAAATTAATCATACAAAAATATATCTAATAATTGATTTGCTATGTCTGAAGGTCACTCTTTGTATAATTGTGATGTTACTTTTACACTGAATGAACCTTTAAATGATTTATAATTAACATAATAAAGTCGTTGAAAAACAAATACGCCAGCAAAAGCTGCAAGGTTCATTTACAAACTTAACTTGCAGACAACGATATCTTCACTCAACAAGTTCTAGCAATTAATTGAACGGCTCTCCATCCGTCCGCATAGTTAATAAAAATTAAATTATGTTAAAGAATTCCAACTGTAACTATCTGACTACGTGACTGTTCGCTATAAAGGAAACTCTTAGCTAAATAAAACAAGACCGTTCCAATATATTGCAGAAAGGCATCGAAACAAGAAAGTTCAGAGAATTCTCCGGAGAACAACACAACATTCGCAAATTTCGAAAAAGAAAATAAAAATACTCGTCTCTGAAGTTGCTCTCAGCCATAACTTGTTGGCTGAAGGCTTTTTATAGAAACATGACTCCAATAGAAATGGGAAAGGTTCGCCTCTAAGTGAAGGATAAAAACTTTTCGTTTTTCTGTTTGACTTATAACAGGATTTGGTAAGGTGGATCGTAATCTATATAATATTTGTGCGTATAGACGTCCCTTGTGTGGGGAGTTACAAGTATTTTGCATTGCTGTTTCCGATGAGATTGTACGGACTTTATTTTTTGTTGATAATGTGACCTTTGCCCTTTTTCTACTACAATGCACGGGACACTATTTGCAATAAACTACATGGTTTCTTCTAGAAAAGGAAAGAAACGTATTTAATTCTGAAAGAATAACAACATATTTTTACTCAATTTGTTGCTTGTTTCTATTTAGTAACATTTATTACCGTATTGAATTGAGCAATATTGATTTATTTTTGTAATGAAAACAAATATTTTGATATTATATTTTGAAAAATCACAGTCTACTTTTAATTTGTATACGTACCTGAAAAGCGAATTTTTAAATGCCTAGCTTTCATGGCAACTATTCGGGGAACCATCCCTTTGACGTGTCCGACCATTCCAATATTTCATTTTGCAAAATTCACAAAGCACATTGTATCTTGCGTTTTTAAAAACAGTAACAAATTCACTCAATAAATACATACAAAAACCATGGAAAATATGCCGCGGTTTCCATTATTAAAATCATGTCATTATTAAGTCTGTCAGAAAAAAAAATCCATTGTCATTTTTACGTTATTTTTGTTTTACGACGCAAGTTTTTAGCAACTTATAACAATAGTTATCTAAATGTTATTAAAGAGGGATGCCGGAATAAGGCCAAGAAGTGCACACGATCTTCCATTTTATAAAAATAGCTAAAATATTCGTTCTTAATTATTCGCGCTATTCGTATGTCGCTAAAAGTTGGGGTTAATATAACAAAAATTAAAAGAAATTCAACTATTTATTAACCCCACCGGAATTGCGTCATTTTGACAGATATGTGTATACAAATCTATCTACGCTTGATCTACGCCCTATCAGCATTGAAGTAAAGCTCAAATTCGTGTGTATCGAGCCGACCCGCGGCGGGCTCGTGTGTGTTAAGAGTTGCCACTACAGAAATATAATTTCAGATAATCGATTATAAGAGAATATCGAAACTTATTTAGGTGGTGGATCTTAGCTAAAATAGAAATAAAAATACCATTTACAATTTATCTACAGAAATGAGATGAGGTGAATAATTGGTTGCAATTTTTAAGATACCCGTACGATCCCGTACGATCGTGACATGAGGGGTAGCATGCCTAAAATAAAAAAAAATATATATTTCAGTGTCATTATCCTATTTATCTTTTAAATATTTTATAATCTTAGTAAAATATTTTCATGAATCAATCAAACGTATATTTTAGGCTGCATTATTTTATAAAACTATATTAGAATCGAATAGATCTAAAATCGAATATCGATATTTTTTTACGCAATGGAAACACTAAATTAACTGCCAATTCAACTGTCAAAGTTCAAAATATCAAAAAGTAATTGTGTTTTTCTTGCATCAACAAAGTGATCGGTTTTATTTCGTGCGTTTAACTAAACAACTTCATCATGCATACTGACTCCGACGATCCGGGTTCAGCCGTAGCAGGTAAACAAATACTTTTTACAACCTTCAACAGCTAATATGGTGGAAATCGTAGATTGTATTACTGATGGAAAATAATAAATATGCATTTACCCAAAAACACTAACTTTTTTTAAACCCTTTCTTTCGCCAGTTAACTAATGACTATTTACTCTATATTTACATAGTACTTTCATATGTGTGCACTGTGGGCCTAACATTCTATGGCCAGCCGGCGTCCCCCTTTACAAATTGACATTAACTAATCAAATATTCTCTCAAATATTTCTACGTTTCTTCGTAGAAATCACTCTGTCACTGCACTGCACAAACACTCAAATAGTAATAAAAAACTGAAAGTCGCCGAGCTTCAATAATTCTTATTTACTCACTTCAAAGCTGGCTTGGCAATCAGTATATTAATTTACTATGCAAATAGTCTGATGGGTGGTAGTTAAGGGTTAGCACTAGACAAACAAAACGCCCCCTTATTGTTGGTAACACTGCTTTTATTGGAAAAATATGTATAAAGAACGTAATGAAACAAATAATACTTAATCTGTTTTTGACACTCGACGAGTAAAGAAAAACAACAGCACCGCTCCTTTTTCGTATATTATATTTTTAGAAATCACCCCTATGACTTACGATGCGATTCCGTCAAAGTATTAAGCCCATTTTTAGGGTTCCGTAGCCAAATGGCAAAAAACGGAACCCTTATAGATTCGTCATGTCTGTCTGTCTGTCCGCCAGTCTGTCACAGCCACTTTTTTCCGAAACTATAAGTACTTATTGAAACTTGGTGAGTAGGTTTCATTAAGTAATCAAGTATTCTCTCTAATATACGAGTATCTACGTTTCTTCGTAGAAATCTGTCACTGCACTGCACAAACACTCAAATAATAATAAAAAACTTAAAGTCGCCGAGCTTCAATAATTCTTATTTACTCACTTCAAAGCTGGCTTGGCAATCAGTATATTAATTTACTATGCAAATAGTCTGATGGGTGGTAGTTAAGGGTTAGCACTAGACAAACAAAACGCCCCCTTATTGTTGGTAACACTGCTTTTATTGGAAAAATATGTATAAAGAACGTAATGAAACAAATAATACTTAATCTGTTTTTGACACTCGACGAGTAAAGAAAAACAACAGCACCGCTCCTTTTTCGTATATTATATTTTTAGAAATCACCCCTATGACTTACGATGCGATTCCGTCAAAGTATTAAGCCCATTTTTAGGGTTCCGTAGCCAAATGGCAAAAAACGGAACCCTTATAGATTCGTCATGTCTGTCTGTCTGTCCGCCAGTCTGTCACAGCCACTTTTTTCCGAAACTATAAGTACTTATTGAAACTTGGTGAGTAGGTTTCATTAAGTAATCAAGTATTCTCTCTAATATACGAGTATCTACGTTTCTTCGTAGAAATCTGTCACTGCACTGCACAAACACTCAAATAATAATAAAAAACTTAAAGTCGCCGAGCTTCAATAATTCTTATTTACTCACTTCAAAGCTGGTTTGGCAATCAGTATATTAATTTACTATGCAAATTGTCTGATGGGTGGTAGTTAAGGGTTAGCACTAGACAAACAAAACGCCCCCTTATTGTTGGTAAATACGGGGTTGTGTTAAGTTCGTCCGACCAAGCTGCTACTCTAAAATCATTAGGCTGTATAGATAACAAGGAGGTAAAACGCAACGGTGATTTTGTTTTATGAATAGAATAAAAATGGGCTAATACTTTGACGGAATCGCATCGTTAGTCATAAGGGTGATTTCTAGAAATATAATTTACGAAAAAAGAGCGGTGCTGTTGTTTTTATTTACTCGTTGAGTGTCAAAAACAGATTAAGTATTATTGGTTTCTCTATATTTAGTTCTTTATATTTTTCCAAGATAAGCAGTGTTATATTGAAAAATAACACTGCTTATACTTGCTGCTTAACTCCTGCTCGAACGAAGCGGTTCGCCTCCTTCTTCCTTATACGAACCGCCAAAGAATGGAATTCCTTGCCGGCCTCTGTTTTTCCTGAAAATTATGATCTTGGCGCTTTCAAGGCCAGAGTAAATAGGTTATTCATAAGTGGGTATGCTCCACCCTCGACCGCATCATCACTTTCCATCAGGTGAGATCGCGGTCAAATACCCACTTATTCTTAATAAAAAAAATAATAAAAAAAAAGGCTAAAAATACTTTTAATATTGAACATTCTTATTCGTCTAACAAAATCAAAAATAAGCAATAATAATTGTCTAGTTTTAATATAGACAAAGAACTCTTAAATGTCGTTCCAAGAAATTAAATAAGCACAAAATTAAATAACGACTTACGCTATCCTCTGTAAGTGGCATTAAAGCTCGTAATTTCTTTGATATATTCGTCAATTTAAATTTAAAATGTCACTTCCTCTTATATTAAATAAACTGGGGTGTCTTTAAAACCATTCCTGGCTTATTATAGCTTTAATAGCCACTTGGATTTCTGTGGGGATGGAAATTAACACAATATTTATGTAGGGATAATTGTTTGGTTAAATGAAATTCAGTACTTAGGTATTAGAATTCTTATTGATAAATTGCAAACAAAAAACTTTTATTAATATTTTTATGTGGGTTAGAGCATGTATTTTCATACTATTCTACTTTTTGTTTACTCGATTTTTGGATTGAGTGTACAGAGTTCGAACTTACAGTCGATCGCCTTGATGGTTTAATGATCTCGAGGTCCTGCGATTGATTCCCGAGTCGAAAAATTATGTCTTTCAGTTTTTCCGAACACCACACCGGAATGTAATCACCAAGACACATTGGGCAAGAGTGGGGATTAGGCCATAGTCGTAACGATAACATGAATTCAAACAATGGATAGCATTGCTTTACAGTGGAACATAATAAGGCTGAACTTGAAATGAAATGAACTTGAAATGAAAACCAGGATCACGTAACATTTTCATAGCGCTGAAAAACTCCAAATTTACCTGAGTCTTGCATTGTCGAGAACAGAGTAGCTCGGAGAGTTGTTTCATAAATTAAACATGAACCACATAAACATGCCGCCATCTTATTACAGGTCGCATAGGTGTTTCACGTGACCTCAAGACTTGTTCAAAATCAGGTCACGTGGATAGGCTAGTTTGTTGAATGACTTGTTGACTGAAGTATTTAGTCCGTAAACATAATGCCTAGAATAGTTAAATAAATAAATAAATAACTCACAACCTGACATACATTGATCTGACCCCGTGTTAAGTAGCTTAAGCACTTGTGTTACAGACATCAGAATCAACAGTGGTATTACAAACATACTTAAATAGATACATATTACACCCAGACCAGGACAAACAGACATGTTCATGCACACAAAGTTTTGTGCTAGTGACATCAATTACATGCTTGGTCCATCATTTTTTTTGTTTTATTGATTTGTTTTTTTTTTAATTTAGTAAATGGGCAAATCATCATTTCCTGGCTCACACGGGGTCGGCTGAACATGTCTTCTCCTTCCTCTCACTCCTATGAGCCGTCAATTCTACATTCACCTTTCACGTCCATATCATACTTCACGCAATCCATCCATCCCTTTTTCGGTCTTCCTCTGCTCTTCTTTCCATCCACAGTCAGTGGGTGAACCATTATGGTTCTACATAATCGAACATAATCGACAGCTCAACCTACAATGGTCATTAATGCAAACAACTGCAAAACAAAAAGCGACCTATGCTTCCTGATCGATTCGCCGAGTTGAAACCGAGTGAACTCCCAAGTAATCCGAGCTTTGTTCCAGTGTGAACTAATAAATCGAAACATGTATTGCTGGAGGTGGAATTGTTCCCGCCGGTGAATCCGAAAACCGACGCCGTGTCCCATAAATGTTTCCAAAGGCGAAATGCAAACGTCCTTTCGGGAGAACGAATCAACATGCTTGCGGTATGCTTTCGACTGATTTTATTTACACGGTGCATGTGAACTACTAGTTCGGGAATTTCTTTTTCTTATTTTATTATTTTGAAATTTTTACAACGATTTCAAAGTTAATTAAAAAAAAAAATAGAAAAAAAGAACTAAATTGTATAAAGTAAGTGTAAGTATCATATATTCCAAGAAGTTAGTAAGTATAAAAATTAACAACTTCTCATTGTAACGTCCTTTCAATGCATCTTCAGCCATTGCCTCAAAGCCCAGAAAACGACACTACGACTATGATCCTGAATTTACCAGCCTGGTTATGATGGTTTAATGTATTTAACATTATGCATAACATAACATACAATTATGGGTCATCTATCAGAACTTTTTGCACTAAATCCTAAAAACAACATTAATTTTAATAAATAATAAAACTGGCCATTGGCCACCCACCAAAAAGTCGGCCACCAAATCAAAAATCTAATACCTCCCTACTTATTTCACCATTTTGCTGGAACGGTGAAAATCGAGTTTCAAGTGTTCCGAGCCACGTCGGCATATTGCCGGGCCACGTTCCTCTTGTATTATGAAGTCCTATTTTGCACTGACATTTTTCGTTCACTGCCATACGATTGGATTTTTGAAACGTGTAAATTTGATAAAACACGGACCGTTGGGAATGAGTTAGTACCGGCGACGCGGGCGCCATTTTTGTGCTTACTCTTGCATTTTCTGGGATCCTGGGTAGTGGGAAGGGGAGAAATAAGTGGTGATTTGTTTTTGGAAACTGTACTTGGTTGTTTTTTGTAGTGAGTATTGAGTATTCGATAGCTTGAAAAAAAGGCAAGAATTGTCTCAATCATATGGTTTGTCCAATATTTACGTTTTTCATAGGATTAAAAGTAAAGTAAAGTATCAGCCTATTAATGTCCAACTGCAGGGCAAAGGCCTCCAACATTTGAAATCATGTTTTCGTTACAAAAATGGGTCTTGTCAAATGCGGGTTGGTGATCACAAACCCGGGCGTTGTTCAGAAAATCGACACAAATTTTGCCCGAAATAGCAGATAAATCTACTCAAATATTGCCTGAAACAAGAATCGAACCCAGAACCTCGAGACCACGGCCCGGTACTTCAACCACTAGACAAATGAAGAGACTACTACTCATTAAAAAAAACTAGTAACTTCAAATGGATAGAAATCACGCGGTTTATTGAAAACCTGACGTCATGGTTGCTTTTAGTATTTGATTACAACAAATAAAGTTAGTATTATAAGGAGTAAAACGAAACCGTAGTTTTCCCACTTTAATCCCGTGTAGTCGGTTAGTCGTAGAGATTATCCTTTGTAGCTGAAATTGGGTTTAAATGTTGTCAAAGCACGCTGGAATGCTGGGTTACCCAGTTTAGAATTAACCACGTTATAACAAAGAACCAAAATTAATGCCTATTGAAAATTTCATAATTATCGTTAAATTAAGTTAAACTTGTAATTTGGCGATAACAGACCGAATTAGTCTGTGCTTATTCTGTGTTAATTTTAAATTGTTCTATTATTTGGTGCATATAAAAGTTAAAGTTTAATTGACTGAATGATTTCCTGCAACATTACTGAAGATTATTTCTTTAAGAGTATAATCAATTAAGACCATCTAAAGGACCTTAACTCAATTATTTTAGAGTTTTGTACCTGAATGTTTTGATTTAATGGTTTTTATAAGTAACTATTGGCCTTTTACGAGGTTTAATACGTGTGTTTAATCTATACAAATATTATAAAGAGGAAAGGTTTGATTTTTTGTTTGTTTGTTTGTTTGTATGAATTGAATAGGCTCCGAAACTACTTGGCAGATTTGAAAAATTCTTTCACTGTTGGAAAGCTACATTCACCCAGAGTAACATAGGCTATATTTTATCCCGGTACGGGAAGTAGTTCCCCCGGGACGCGAGTGAAACCGCGTGACGGGCCGCTAGTATTTAATATAACGCATAACCGAAGGAAAAATGGAATCTGAAATCCACGCGGACGAAGTCGCGGGCGGCCCGTAGTTCATAATATACTGCTTATTAATTACTACGTTAATTGCGTTCAAAGTAATATTCTCATCCTAAAATTAATAACTCATAACCACCTGTTAAATACTTATGTAGCATGCATAAATGTCCCTAACGAGTATTTCCTCTTTTGCAAACACTACTTGGAGGTATCTTGGGAATTCAAAATATGTCCAGAACCCCATTTCCAAGTTGCTAGTATCCGTTGAAAGGTTACCGCTATTACTAAATAGGTTGAATACCGCACATGCAAAATTAGGTTACATTACAATGTTTATATAATTAACACAGCTTGTGTGATTATTTCAAAGATTATTTAGTGGTTACATTAAAAAAACGGAGGAAAAAGTTGTCAATGTAGTTGAATGTAGTCGTAGTCGCTTCAATCTTAGAATATGTTTTTTTTATTATGATTGTTGCGTAGGATGCCTAATGCTGTATGGATTTTTTTATAAGATGAGACACCTTGATGGTCTAGTGTATTTTTTTCTATACACATTCCGAGTTTGTGATCGCCAATGATTATACCATTGGTGGCCTTTGAACATTCATATTATGTTGATAATTTACTTTTCCTTTCATCTATACTAACCACGCGGACGGAGTCGCTGGCGGCCGCTAGTCATTAAATATCAATGAAATAATTAACTCTTCAAAACATAAAACTCGATATTTCTTCCGTGGAATCCATTTCTCTATTAAACCAACGTATATTTGGATTAGTATGTTTGGGAAAATGTAATGCATACATTTTACTAGGAATACTAATATGAATGAGACAGTTTCTATGAAATGAAATTTGATCTCGAAAAAATGGCATTCGTAGTTTCAGACCCAATCCAGTCCGAAGGCCAATTCCTAGAAAGACGAGCTACCATCACAGTCTAGGAAAGGCTTTTCAATGCTAGTTACGTTTCAGAAAGGAATTCAACGCGGAACATTAATTTAATGTAAACACGAGGATCACTGCGGAACCATAAAAGGATTCCAGGGAAAAGAGGGAGAATACAAATTTCGCCGAAGTTCTTTTTTAAATCAAATAAAAATATTTCTACTTTCAGTCAATTGAGTTTAATAGGAAATGAAAATGTTTTTTTTATTCCTGTAGTTTCGTCAATTCTGTGAATTTTCAACTCATTTTTCCGATTACTAGTATATCATAATTTTGTTTTGTTAATTGAATAATGCAAAATTCATCACTTATGGACAATCACGTAAGTTGAATGTACGCTGGAAGAAAATATTATAGATTACAAAAATAACTTTACATGAAAAACTATATAACTAAAAACAATACTCACTACTGGAAACTCAGTCCTTAACTCATTACAAAAGTAATATACTACAATGTGAATTATACAATACGATAAAATACGACCGATTTAGATTATTATTTTTCGTCAACATCTCGATTTTTATACATAGATTACTATGTCAATATTTTATACTAGTAAAGAAGTACAATAATCCGATAGCAAAAATTCTCGCAAGGAAAGCCTTCGTCGCAGCGTTAGTTACTAATAAATAACAATTCATTTTCAATATTCGAGCGTTTCGCGACATTCTAGTGGGTACTATCGTTTTTGCCCTTATTTACGTTGAATCGTTTCCGCCCGTGTTTCGTCGGTCATGACTGTGGGCCCATAAATAACCACCCCCGGAAACATGACAAACAATTGAATAGTTGGACAAAAAACAGCGCTTCGACGAAATGCTTGGGAAAATATTTGCTTCGGTAAACGCTACAAGGTCTGTTTTAATATATATTGTTATTATGCGTCTTCTTAGGGAGACAAATGTTTGTCGAGATTCTTGTGCTTCGATTTATGAGTTATAGTTTTTTATATGTAGGTACGCCTTTTAATGACAGTATTTAGATTTCCCACATATTTCTGGTAAATGGTAACAAAAAGGTGTGTTAAAACTATAAAATGAAATTACTTATGTAAAAATTACAACTTGTTTGCTTTATTACATTAAAACATCCTTTTCATTCTAAATCTTGCCAAAAAAAAGAAAACATACGATAAGTACGGCTTGGGAAATAAGTACGCTCCAGAAAAATGGGAAGTAAAAATTTCAGACTGCGTTATTGAAACATTTAAATCTTATTTCTTATTTTTTTCATATTATAAATGTGAAAGTTTGTTTGTTTGGATGTTTGTCCGTACATCACGCTGAAGCTACTTTACGGATTTTGATAAAATTCTATATTCAGGCAGGGTATGGGCTAACTTAGGTGATAGGATACTTTAAAACCCGATCAAATGCTCCCAAACCAAATCCCGCGCAAACGAAGTCGCTAGTGAAAAATATATTTAACATTTACAAGCTATATGTGTCAATTCTACTGGTACTGGCTACTGTAGGAAATGCAGTTGACAAGTGAGTGAGGGCCCTAAATCAGCGTGCAACTGCACACCAAGCACGTCGGGCCCGTCCTGTTACGTCCTGTCTAGAGACGCCCCGAGCGCGGCATAGTACTGTGTCCAGATCACTTTATAACTTCGGACTATATGAGACTTTAGCACTTCTGCTGCCAGACAGTTTAGTATGTAGAAACCAACTTCATATAACTCTCATTGTAGCAGGTTACCAATAGGGAACTGTATAAAATGCAGTTGACAAGTGAGTGAGGGCCCTAAATCAGCGTGCAACTGCACACCAAGCACGTCGGGCCCGTCCTGTTACGTCCTGTCTAGAGACGCCCCGAGCGCGGCATAGTACTGTGTCCAGATCACTTTATAACTTCGGACTATATGAGACTTTAGCACTTCTGCTGCCAGACAGTTTAGTATGTAGAAACCAACTTCATATAACTCTCATTGTAGCAGGTTACCAATAGGGAACTGTATAAAATGCAGTTGACAAGTGAGTGAGGGCCCTAAATCAGCGTGCAACTGCACACCAAGCACGTCGGGCCCGTCCTGTTACGTCCTGTCTAGAGACGCCCCGAGCGCGGTATAGTACTGTGTCCAATTCTCTTTATAGCTTTGGACTATGTGGGACTTTATTACTTTTGTTGATCTACAGTTAAGTCTGTTAAAACAAACTTCATATAACTGCCTTTGTAGCATGTACCTTATAGGCTGTTTAAAAGAGATGCAGTTAAAAAGTGATTGGGGGTTCTAAATCAGCGTGCAACTGCACACCAAGCACGTCGGGCCCGTCTTGTTACGTCCTGTCTAGAGACGCCCGAGGGCGGTAAAGTAGTGTGATTATAGCTTCGGATCATGAGGGACTTTGGCAATTCTAATGCCAGACAGTTAAGTTTGTAAAAACAAAATTCATATTACTGTCATTGTGATAGCTTGGCTTCTGTAAAAAAAACTGTTGACAAGTCAGTAAGGGGTCTAAATCAGCGTACAACAGCGTACACCATGCACGCTATAAAGGAAAGCATACACGACAGTCATGAAGGTTACAAACTTAATACGTATTATAAAAAAAATCGAAAAGCTCTGTATTTACCAGCGGATAACGTTTAGTAGAATAAATATAAGGCTTATAATAATGCCACAGGTCAAGAACTCAATTCATCCAACAAACGGTTGGAGTTCCTAGTCGTCGCAGAACGTCCATTACAAATCATCTGGGCGAATGCTGCGTACGTGAATTGATTGCTCGAACTAATAAGCAGTCCGTGAAGCTTGACCATGTCATAACTATGTGATGAATGTTATTCAAATAGTGTGATACAAACTAACTTGTCATAGGGACCATGTTCTGCCTAATACATTACTTTGAAATTGAAAATATGCATTATTTATGTAGGGTTCAGTGAGTCGCTTATGACTCGTCAATAATAATATCACATTTTATGAGTGGACTGACTCTACCACCGACTTCTGAACGCAGCAGTATCAGTCGATCGAAAAGTAGAGGCAAGAAACACGATTGTCTTTGTATAAAATCGCATTTTTTTACAATTTCGTTATACCCTTTTGCATCATGGTGCAAGCATATTCTGACTACATCGGAAAAGTGCACTCAGGGGAAGAAAAGTCATTTGAAACTCGTTAATAATAGCTTCTCTCTTTACTTTTTGCCCTCCAACATAATCGAATGCCAAGTTCAACTGGCAAAACAAAAAACAATCAACTCATCCCTCCCAGAACCTTTTCATTCAAAAGAACTTTTCAGCCCAACCCAAAAAAAAGGCAAAAAGTACAAAGAACACTCGAAATTCCATCGCATCCGGAATGGCGTACGCAACAGCAATTCCTTTTATTTAGAACACCAATAAATGAGTAAACGTAACGGCAGCATTACTGGGTTTTTATTTTATTTACACACCTCAACCGTCCTGAGTGGGCGTGTAAAGTGTGGGAAAGTGTGGGAATTACCACTCGGCGGCGTTGTCGTGTGCGAACCATAGATATCTCTTTAGATATGCCCTCGCCATACTTCGAAATTGGCACTAAAATAAAAGCGACAGTCGCTTTTTAGAGCGAGACAGGACGGTTACAGTCAGCCGTTTAAATATATGGTCAACGTGCTGTCTCGCTCTTATTTTACTGCCAATTTGAACGAAGGCGAGGGCAATTTGAACAAAGGCGAGGGCGATTTAGGTCTATGGTGTGAATGCGATAAATAAGTGGAGTTCGCGGGAGATACAGATGTCCGGATGTGTGTTTTTGAGCTTTAGATGCCTTTGAGAACTATTAGATACTTAGTTCTCTATAAGGTTATTCCATTACTGTTCTCTATTAATTAATACGAAGTAGTTTCTCAATTTGACTTAATATAAACAGAGGTTAGAGCTTAGTGGAACTTCTACTCGAATGAGCCGTTCGTCTAGGGAAGTACCTACACTTTACAGAAGACGACATAAAAAGCACTTTGTAACTGTTGTTCTATGTTTCTGCTGTTGAGTAAGGTCGCCAGAGCTCAGTCGGGGGGGGCATGGGGTCTTTATCTATCTTTATGTCCTTCATGTTCGCTTGCCAACCTATAAAATCATTTTTTTAATGAATTAATGGCATTCAAACAGTATTCATTATTTTGGACGTAGTGCTGATAATGGGAATTGCACCTAAAATATGAGAAAAGAATCACCGAAACCATAATTTCAATAAATAAGTTTATTTCTTGCACTGACAGTAAAGTAATATTTCAATTTTGAATGCTTATTTGTTGTCCTAGCCTACAAATATAATGATCAGTTTTCAAAACGGAATTCTTGCCCCAGTTACAAAGCCTATATCGAGCTAGCCGCATATTTTTGTCCGTAAAGCCGTATTGTATCGGTGTTCGGTATAAACGGTTTAGCGGCGAGTATTGCATTGCGTCACCGGCGATCTGTGTTCGGTCGCACGGAATATCCCTGTGACTCTGGGATTGTGATCAACTGGGTCGCTGAACTGTGATTAGGGTTTCTACTATCAATTTGCGCTTAAACATCACTACTTTTCGCTTTATCCCTGCTCAGAAATCTATATTTCTTTTCCCTATGGAAAACAGCAAAATCTCCAAAAAAATCTCTAGCTTTACTTTGACTTTAGAGATTTTTTCATTTTTTAAATCATTGCATTAGTTTCACTCTGAATTCTTGCTCTAGTTTGTTTGACGCATATCCGTTGGCCACGGGGTGGTCGATGGGTTTTGCGGGACTCATAAAATACTCTAACTATCACGGACACGCGCAAAAAAACATTTTTATAAGTCTTTCATTTCATCAAATTGAAGTGTTCGCAATATAAATCTGTTAATTGTATACTTCTTCAAAACTTCTGCAATGAGACAAATTAAGAATTTGAAACGGAATCAAGATTTTAATCCGCCCTAAGTATTTCCCTACTTAATGCCTGAGTAAAGCGAATTTCCCACGAAAATAAACAGTTAATGACGGTAGGTACATAAAAAATCCATTCCACTTTCCCAAGTTCAGAGAAGTTAAATTTAAAATCAACTGCCAACATCCCTCCACGGAAATCAAATTATTTTCGCCACCGTGAAAAATGGGAAAACATTTTTTTCTTTTGATCTTGCAAAACAAGTTGCCGCCGATATTTTGGGGAAACATCCATTTCTCGTAACGACCCGCCGTAAATGTTCTATGGTAATCATTAAAACGTTACACAAATCGGGTATTCATGTGATCATATTTCGGACTCATTAGTTACAATTTGAACTTAAAGCTGGGTACACAATAGCGTACACGCCACAAAGCATGACGAAAGATTGTATTACGAAGGGTATATTGTTAGCGAAACAATAATGGGCTTACTGCGCCACAATGAACGGAGCTATTGAGGTATAAAAAACATTGTTTGAGAAAATTGAGTTTTTTTATTTTCTAAGAAAGGACAACAATCTGTTTTTTCCGGCCAGTGTAGACTTTCTCTCGGCACTGTTTTAATAAAAAATTAAAAATAAATATTATTTTCTTTCATTGTAAACTTTAAGGTATATATTTACATTATACATACCTAAAGATTTCACTAAGCATTTGGATCTATGTTTTTATTTAAATCTCATTATAACCATCACTTGAGTAGTCTGCCCTAATCGGATACGATCACAAGCTAAAAGCACTTTTTTTTTACAATTCGTCCAGTTTGTCTGTCGTAAACCAATCTTAACTTTGTTTTTATAGCGTGTTTAGATTTACACACAGAACACCAAGTTCTTCTCTCAAACGCCTTGTCTATCTTCGTTATTTTTCTATACAAATATTATAAAGAGGAAAGGTTTGATTTTTTGTTTGTTTGTTTGTTTGTATGAATTGAATAGGCTCCGGAACTACTTGGCAGATTCGAAAAATTCTTTCACTGTTGGAAAGCTACATTCACCCAGAGTAACATAGGCTATATTTTATCCCGGTACGGGAAGTAGTTCCCCCGGGACGCGGGTGAAACCGCGTGACGGGCCGCTAGTATTACATAAAACCCTAAAAAATAAACTTCTTTTTAAATAACTGAGTCAAGAAAATTATTTATGCATAAAATAACATTTTATTGATAAAGTAATTGAAGCAGTAGTTTAGATTGTGTCCTCGATTTCCCCAGGGCGTCGGACTCGGTGGTTAGTCATTACGTTTTTCAGGTCGCGAGCCTCGCACTTGCATGCTCGTAATAAAGTAATAAAATGTTTTTTGCAAGGGTTAAAAGTTAGAGAGGTTATCGGGGTACCGTTCGTTATGAAATGAATCTGAAATGAGAAAGATCTTTTATTTATTCAGATTATTTTATCTAATGTCCATAGAAAAATAAGTTATTTGGACTAACACACCAATTGCCTAGCCCCAAACTTGTATTAGCTCGAAGCTTGTATTATGGAAGCTAGGAAACAAATGCCTGACGTTTCGGCTGCGATGCTGCAGCCACTTGTGACCACTCGTAATGACAATTAGTCCCGTTGTAATCTATATCTATACTTCTATACTAATATATAAAGCTGAAGAGTTTGTTTGTATGTTTGAACGCGCTTATCTCAGGAACTACTGGTTCGATTTGAAAAAATATTTTTGTGAGGGTAGTCCATTTAACGAGGAAGGTTTTAAGCTATTGGAAGTCGAAATCCACGCGGACGGAGACGCGGGTGGCCGCTAGTATTGAACAATTATAATGTGAAGTGGGTAACGCTTCGGTAACGTGAAATACAGTGTAATATAATTGTTTTATAATTCTTATTTATACAAGTAAATCCATTATAATTATTCAACGTGGTCAGAAAATTTTATTTAATTAAATTTAACGGCACAATTTCGTGCGTAATTATTCTGAAAGCGAATATTAATAGTCTCGTAGACATTTTCATGTATTAAGAAAACGAGGCAGTTTAGAGCGCCACTGGTTCTTGTTTAGGTATAAAATATGGTGCATTAGAAATACCTAACCATAGGATATTTCCAAACCTTCCCAACTACCAAAAAAAACACAATGAGAATTATTACAAAGCGAAATTCTTTGTTTTAATTTAAATGTCGAGTTACTTACGAATAGCAGACCAGTTTCGTAAGTTTCTACCAAGAAAAGTATAAAAGTTTAAGTGGCAATATTTCGTTGAGAGAACTTTGCAATTTTAAATAATGTAACAGTTAAGAGAGTTGAGACGTTTACACGAGTAGAAACAAGTGATTATGCCTTAATTTTTTTTAAATAATTTGTGGTATTTATTTATATCCTCTGATAGTTTGAAACTTAATCGGTTAACAAAGCCAGACAGGAATAATCCCCTATGGGGTATTAACATCTTTACATAATTTGACATTTCCTTTTAATTTCAAGGTTGTCAATTTTACTCACAATCGATTAAGTGAAATGTGAAACTTTACCGTCTAGGGGAGCAGTATAACTACTGAGTTCTCTAACGACCTTTAGATTCCATCATAAAAATTGAGTTTCCTTGTATATTATTTTGGATAACCTTGTTTCAACGTATGTATTTATTTATCACTCATTTATTCTGGATCGGTAGCATCTAGGATTTTTTATTTTTGATTATTTGTTTTCATGAATGTTATAGGTAGGTATGTTGTTTCCATTAATACAAGAGACTAATCTGAACGCTTATAAAATTTCAAAGAAATGAATCGCAATTAGCTTGTTCAAACAAACTGCTTTGTAAAGCGGTTTATTTTAGTAACATGCTTTATTTGAAAGCAATATTTTTTTATATATTTATCATTGAGCTTACCATTGACATTTTTCATTACATAACTCTGTTGAAAATACATATTTCACCAAAATGCGTGGCGAGTGTGCGATTTATTTTCCACATTTTCGTAAAACATTCGAATAATGAAAATATGAGCTGGCATTTTTTCACGCAACAGAATTACCAATGTCGATATTATGTAATTTATTTAAAACATTCGAGATAATGCATGCCTGCGGTTATTTATTCTGTAATTAAATGTACCCGTCTGTGAATAAAATATTACTAACAGTTTTAGCGCGCATTCTGTTTTGTTTCGTTCCAATTCCAATGTTTAATACAAGTTGATCGGAATATCGATGGATTTGTTTTTAGTGCTTATTCTTTTTTATTGTATTTTAACAATGGAGGGCCTTTGCTATGACGAAGGTTTTGAGGTTATACTTGCCACTAGTATTATTTAACGGGACTTAACGCGATATTAATTATGTAGTATATGTATACTACTTACTGCTTGACGTTTCGGCTGCGTTACAACAGCCGTGGTCGCAAGCGGACTGGTGAAGCGGGGCGTCGTCTGCTCGGGCGCGGTTGAGAATGTTCTTCCTCTACCCCCAAATTGTCATTTATTAAATTGTCACCCACACTTTCACGGCACACAACACTAACAGTATCAGGGTTTGGTCGAGACGAAACAAATCGCGGTTGACACTTGCTAATCACTGGATTCCACGCTGATGCTAATTTAAACCCATCTTCCCTGTTGAAATTTTTGTACTTCTTAATTTCAATTGCCTCTCGTACCATCCTAGAATGGTAATGGCGTTCAGTGGAAAGGATTTTCGGCTCATGTAATTCCATCCAGTGATTCGGTCCCATGTCAAGTAGATGTTCAGCAACCGCAGATTTATTCGTTTGTCGATTTTTCACTGCGGCAATGTGTTCTTTGACCCGTTCAGCTATTGACCGCTTAGTCTGGCCTATGTAGGAACTACCACAGCTACAATCGATTTTGTAAACGCCTGATGTTTGATATGGTATCTTATCCTTAGGTGATCGCAATAGTTTTGACATCTTGCATAACGGAGTATATACAGTCTTGATGGAGAATTTCTTAAGTACTGTTCCAATCTTATCCGTTACACCTTTCAAATACGGTAAAAACATAGCCTGCCGTTTCACCTCAGGACATCTTGCCTTCTCTTTGGACCTCCTCATATTTCTTGTCACCCCATATCCGTTATATTGTAGTACCTCCTGAACATGCGCTAATTCCGCCTGAAGGTGTTCAGGGTCACAGAGCATGTGGGCTCTGTTTGTCAATGACGCAATAACAGACTGAAGGTGCCGCGGATGATGATGAGAAGTCGCATGTAGATACCTATCAGTATGCGTGGGCTTCCGGTATACAGAGTGTGCCAGCGTGCCATCACTTCTCACTTCTATCTTCATGTCTAGGAAAGCAATGGATCTATTCTGTTCCATTTCATAGGTAAACTTCACTTTAGTATGTATGGAGTTCAGGTGTTCCACATATTGCTCGACTTCCTGCTGACCGCCGCGGATAATGCAAAACACATCATCGACGTACCTCTTCCATAACCGTACAATTCCTGGACCAGTAGTCAACGCTATGTTTTCAACATGTTCCATCCAGATGTTTGCAATAACCGGTGCTAGTGGACTACCCATTGCAACTCCGTCGATCTGGAGGTAGTACTGGTCCCTGAAGAGCAGGTAATTTCCGTCTAAGCAATTTTCTATGAGCAATAAGTATTCCTTAGGTAGCTCACTATCGCAAAGTTTATCCCTAATCACCTCTAGACAATCCTTTAACGGAACATTAGTAAAAAGGGATTCCACATCGAAGCTGACCATAATCTCTCCCGGTTCTAAGCTGATGTCTTTTACAATGTCCCTGAAGTGGAAGGAATCTCTCACAAACGACGGTGTATTCCCAACTAAAGGCTGCAACACTCCAGCAACATGCTTTGCCAAGTCATAGGTAGGCGAATCAATTTGACTTACGATTGGCCTCAGTGGGATGTCACTTTTGTGTATTTTAGGCAGACCATAAAGTTTTGGGGGTTGCACATTTTTTGGTTTGTGTAAATAAAAGAACTCGTCATCTGTGAAAATGTCTTGGCACTGCTGGATTAATCCCCGAATGCGACGTGTCACTCTGGCCGTGGGGTTGTATGAGACCGGTTTATAAACGTTAGTATCACTCAATAAATTCCTCATTTTGTTTTCATAATTTTCAGTACTAATTACTACAGTGGCGTTCCCTTTATCTGCTTTTAACACTAAAATGTTTTTATTGTTACGCAAAACTTTAAGTGCCTGACGCTCTTCCATAGCAATATTACTCTTAGGTAGCTTCGACTTACGTAATATAACAGCCACATCCTGTCTTAGACCATCAGCGTCCGCGGCTGGGATTTTATTACGGGTAATCGTCTGTTCCACGCTACAAATTATGTCTTCGTAAGGAATTCTTTGAGGTGTTAAAGCAAAATTCAACCCCTTGGCTAACACACGTTTTGTAGGCTCGTCCAACAACTCATCCGACAAATTAATTACAGTGCGTTCAATATCTGTCGACGAATGCCAAGTCCCCGATTGCTCACCTCGAGTGTACTCACCGCGTTTGCGGGTAAGCAAATTATTAAATTTGCGCTCATGGGTGACTCGACTCAATTCGTACGTTTTCAATGCTTGCACAAATGTAATCCGATCACATATGTCAAAATCATCACTGGACAACACAACACTGCACTCAGAATGTACTCCGTATAACTCACTTATAATGCCGCTCAGTTCATTGTGACAATTTCGAATTATTTGTCTTAGCAGACGAACACTCGCGTTTGTTAGAATTCTCTTCGAATGCGCAATATCGGTACGCGGTTTTAAACGGGCACAAGTAGGTAACACATTATTGTCCCGACACTTTGTAAGAAATAACAAACCGGTTTCCAAGCGCGCACGTTTCTTACGAAGGAATTCAAGGTGTTTTATTAATTTTACAACCTCCGGCCCGTATCGGTTTGTAATATAGGATTTTAGACTTTCGCGTTGCATAATGACACTAGTATTATTTAACGGGACTTAACGCGATATTAATTATGTAGTATATGTATACTACTTACTGCTTGACGTTTCGGCTGCGTTACAACAGCCGTGGTCGCAAGCGGACTGGTGAAGCGGGGCGTCGTCTGCTCGGGCGCGGTTGAGAATGTTCTTCCTCTACCCCCAAATTGTCATTTATTAAATTGTCACCCACACTTTCACGGCACACAACACTAACAGTATCAGGGTTTGGTCGAGACGAAACAAATTTGGGGGTAGAGGAAGAACATTCTCAACCGCGCCCGAGCAGACGACGCCCCGCTTCACCAGTCCGCTTGCGACCACGGCTGTTGTAACGCAGCCGAAACGTCAAGCAGTAAGTAGTATACATATACTACATAATTAATATCGCGTTAAGTCCCGTTAAATAATACTAGTGTCATTATGCAACGCGAAAGTCTAAAATCCTATTATACTTGCCAGTTGCTACATATTTGTAGCATTGACAATAGCATGTTCATGCTGATCAAACTACTCTACCAGTTCCAAATAAATCTTTTGTAGATAACCGACAGTGATTACTGGTCTTTAGTGTCCAGTTTAACGTGTGTCGTTACTCTTTATAAACAACTAGCGGCCGCCTGCGACTCTGTCCGCGTGGATTTCGATTTCTAATAGCCTAAAACCATTCTCGTCAAATGGACCATCCACCACAAAAATATTTTTTCAAATCAGTCTAGTAGTTCCTGAGATTAGCGCGTTCAAACAAACAAACAAACATACAAACAAACTCTTCAGCTTTATATATTAGTAAAGTATAGATTAATTTATATCACCTTGTAATTCATAACGTAGAACAAAAAAATAAATAAAATATAGACAAGACATATATTTTTAACATCAAACAAAAATCCTTTTGCCGAAACTTCCCAATTTTTATGCGTAAATATGCATTGCCATTTTCATTTACGGCCAATTAAACACGAAGTTTCATTCGTGAAAATCGTCGGAAAACTACAAAGTAAAAACTAAAAACTGGGCATTAAATCCGTCATTTTTGCTTTGATCATAGCGACAACAAAGAGAAATATATTTTATGAAGGACTTTACAAAGCGCAGTGTAGCGTGAAACATGATATTACAATTATAAAATTCACTTGCGACGGTCGGCGGTCATTCATATGCTCGGCATGTCAGGGGTAGCTCCGCCGCCTCCGGCCTTATACTTGCTACTCTTCTAAGGGTTGACTGCTCCTTATATTAAATTACTAGCCGCCCGCGACTTCGTCCCATCTAAATTAATATAATAAAGCCAAAAAGTTTGTTTGTTTTAACGCGCTAATCTCAGGATCTACTGCATCGACTAGAAAAAAAAACTTTTGTCTTGGATAGTCGAGGAAGACTTTAAGCTATATATGTATATGTGCGGAAACCGTATTACACGCGGATGGAGTCTCATGCGGCCGCTTGTGGTGTTATGTAGCCTTCCTTGACAAATAGACTATCCAAATAAAAGCTATTTTTTGCAATTTGAATTCGTATTTACAGAAAACTTAGTTCTTTGATTAGTAAGCTGAAGTAGTAGTGGGTCCTTAGAGTTGACAACTTAGAGTGATCCAATTCTAGAATGGATCCACTTTTGAAAAGCAACAATTGCAATGACTCTAATAGACTTTTTCACACTGTTGTACATTAAAAGGGTTTACGTTACATATATATCAGTGTATTGTTTATAAAAATGCTTTTAAACTACTAAGTGGGTCGACTTTACATGAAGGAAAATAGCAATTTAAATAACGCAACTTCTAAGCTACTACAACCCTAACCCAGTAATACATGCATAGTTGTTAGTAAAATATGAATCGATATTCAGTTACGGCTAACAGTGGGAGCATGCAGGCTCCTGTTTTGTATCGGAAGCTCGAATGATTTCGACAAGACGGGCCAGTCGACCAGTCAACCGTAACACTATATGCAGCACCCTTCATTTATGAACAAGACGAGTCTGGTTATAGACGTTTTGGCTGAGTCAGTTAACTGAATATGGGAATGATACGTTTGCGTCCGCTTTTTAATAAACGAAGAAAATGAGTAGCTTTTACCATCTTTGATTTGCAAATGCACAAAAACATATGGGTATCTGTTTTGGTGAAGAGTGAAAAAGCTTTATTTTATAAAAGTTTTCAGCTGATCAAAATTGCATCACGGTGTTTTTTTAATAACTGAAGCAATGAATAGTTTCTTTCGTTAAATTAAGTGGTAATCGGCGAACCTTTCTTATCTTCGGGTACAAGGTGGCTCAATGACACCGGAAGAGTCAGTTTTTCCGCCCTTTGCGTAAACCTGCGAAATATATAAAAATAAACCATTGTAAGTGGCTTACATACTCACAAATATCAAAATATGAATCTGACACGGAAGCAAAGTAGTCTATATATATAAAACTTAAAGGTGATTGACTGACTGATTACATACTCGTAGTGATCTATCAACGCACAGCCCAAACCACTGGACGGATCGGGCTGAAATTTGGCATGCAGGTAGGTGTTATGACGTAGGCATCCGCTAAGAAAGGATTTTGATTAATTCAACCCCCAAGGGGGTAAAATAGGGGATGAACGGTAGTATGCAACTTTGTCAATTTTTTTTTTTATTTTTTATTTTTTTATTTAGGACTAAGCTAGCACTTGACCACAAAGTTGCCTGATGTCAAACAACTATGTGGTCTACGATGGAGCGTGCTTGCTCAGGAAAAGCCCGTTTATTCTGGCCTTGAAGAGCCCCAAGTTGTAATGTGCAGGAAATAAAGATCTCGGCAGAGAATTCCACTCCCGCGCAGTCCGTATCAAGAAGGATGAAGCAAATCGCTTCGTTCGTACGCGCGGAATCTCCACTGTATACGGATGAAGTCCCTGACCGAGTCTAGTAGTTCGATGATGGAACGGATTTTAAACTTATCGGGCTGATATTTTGCATACGTAAATCTACTATGTCATCATAGGCATCGCCTGAGCAATCATATTGATAAATTCTAACCCCCAGGGGGGTAAAATAGGGGATGAACTTTAGTATGAAACTTTGTAAATTTTAAACCTATCCGGTTGAGACTTTGCATACATAAAGATAATATGACAAAGGCATCCCCTTTTAAAGATTAGTTGGAAAAAACCACCCCTAACGGGAAAAATAGGTGATAAAAAAATTGAAATCCACGCGGACGAAGTTGCGGGCGCCCGCTATATATCAATAAAATCCAAACTAAATGAAGTAGCCTCTTTTAATTTAATAAGTTTTTAATCCAACGTTTCAATAATAGCTTCATCGCAATTAATTTAACCACTACCTGAATCATCAGGACATCGTCACAGCTGGATATATTCGTCAACATTGACGCATCAATAGTCACGTGATGTCGGTGGTAAATATCGAGGATATAATTTGTAACCCAATCACCCGATAGCAGGCAATTCGAGAGACATACGTGATTATTCACTTATAGATATTGGGTATGATTTATTTCGCATTCCTAGTGTATGAGATGTAGCCGAATTTCTAATATACATAGTACTAAAACAAAATTATGTAAATATATGACTAGCAAAATTTTTACATAAATACAAGTTAATGTCAGTTGATAAAACATGTAGCCATACATTATAATTTGATTCCTAATCATACATTATTGCAAAAATAACAACGACTATTTCGGAAACCATTTATCGAGAAGAGTCGCCAAGGGATTAATACAATTGCTCTTTTCTTTTGCGAATACGTTATGTTTATATTCCTATTAAGCCAAAACAGTCAGAAGTCTGAAAGTTTAATTAAAGTACGCATACCCTCTTAATAAAAACGTAGATGTATCGACGTACGTTCGAATACATACAGAAACGACGCATCAATTCACCCCCAACATAATTTATAACCGAGTCAGCCGATTGCGAGACAATCCGACATACTCACATACGTCATTATTCGCATGCAGACACAGACTCGGATTAATTCGGCACGTGTGCAATTCCATATGTGTACTTATGAGAGTTTAAGCTCGTTAATAACTCGACAGACAATTTTATTGTTTGTTCTCCTTAATTGAGCGATAAATATGAAGTTTCTGATGAGGGATCTCGTTTTAATGATATCTAGGTTTTGTTTCGACTTCGGATATTGTGTTTGAGCGGTAAATGTGAGTTTGCGTGTTTGTTTACACTAAGTTGAGGGTTACGTTTTTATTATTGGAGTGGTTAATCCGTACACCGTTTGAATAAAAGTTTTAAAACGTAAACATAAATGTTTACGTTAGTAAAAGGCCCTTTTTACCTAGACAAATAAGATTTCCAATCCTTCTTTACCACAGTTCCATATTTGTTAATAATACCTACGCTTAATCCTTAAAAGATTTCCATCTCCACAGATAGAAAAAAAGACGCGGAGCAATACGAACAACGACAAACAAATGCAAATTCAACGGGAGCCCGTATGATCTACTCTGAAATTAATGCGGCATGAAATTACGTATTTACCTACTTACCTAGTCAGTGGGAAAATTGGTTTCTAGATCCAACCGGTTGTCCGTTCGCCGCAGACGATTGGCGTTTGACAGTCGGTGCGATTCGTACCAGACGTAAGAATGGCAAGGTCTATTTCATTATACTAATCGATTTTTCCTCATCCGTTTAATGGAAGAGAATTGGTGCTGGTATTTTATTTTATTGATTTTCTGTGCTGATATCCTTAGAAGGCGCTGTTATCATCAGAATCTGTAATATATCTTATAGCTTCATTGGCACATATTTAGATAGGGCACAGCTAGTGCCGTTGCATTTGAAATGTTGTACGAGACGCAGTAACATGAACTTAAAAGTAATCATCTCGTTAGAAATAAAACATCTGTTGTCTTTTATTATGATTATGATGCCAGGTATATGCCGAATAAACACTTATTTTTTTATTATTTTTAATGCATGCAGAACATTATTTTTCTAATATTATATCGATTTCTAGATTCAACCGGTTGTCCGTTTGCCTTAAACGATTGGCGTTTGACGGTCGGTGCGAGTCGTACGAGACGTAAGAATGGAGAGGTCTATTTCATTATACTAATCGATTCTTCCTCGTCCGTTTAATAGTCCAGGAATTTTAGATTTTATCTGCGGAATAATTCCTAGTGAGCTGAATTTTTGTATACACCTTTATTATGATACTGTAATGATGATGTGAAAAATCGACATTGATATCGTGCCGGCTAAAAAAGTTATAGGGGTCCAAACGTCACGAAAATCAGTTTTTCGCAAATATCTCGCGATCTATTGCTCAGAGGTCAATAATGGTTTCTTAAAAAATGTTCGTCGTAAAATTGTCTACAAAAAAGGTCTCTTGCATTTTTCTGTACAATTAACCGTTTTTGAAATAGAGACTAGAACGCACTTACATATGGTATTGTATACCGTACGGCGCATACCAAGGCATAAACCTTATTGTTTGTTTTTTTCCCTTTTTTGTTTGTGTGTTTTTTGTTAGTATGATGATCTACATATAGAAATATAAAGGACTTGTAATACTCGTACAGTCAGGAAAATAGGAATATCAGGTATAAAAAAACTAAGTGGCAATTTTTTTTTGTCACTTTATAATTCAAGAACGGGCTCATCGATCCAAACCAAATTTTCAGAATTTGTACAGACTATTTAGTAGATGTTTTATGTGAAGTTTGAACAAAATCGGTCGTTCACTTTATACGTAGCGAAGCACGTACCGGGCCGCTAGTAATGATATAGATATGCTGTGTCCAGTGACGTTTGGACCCCTATAACTTTTTTAGCCGGCTTGATATCAATGTCGATTTTTCACATCTTTATCACAATATCATAGTTAAAGCGTATACAAAAATTCAGCCCACTAGGAATTTTTTCGCAGATCGTGGATCAAAATTGCTAATATTCACATTGCATATCTATATCAGTACTAGCGGCCCGGTACGTGCTTCGCTACGTATAAAGTGAACGACCGATTTTGTTCAAAGTTCACATAAAACATCTACTAAATAGTCTGTAAAAACTCTGAAAATTTGGTTTGGATCGATGAGCCCGTTCTTGAGTTATAAAGTGACAAAAAAAATTGCCACTTAGTTTTTTATACTTGATATTCCTATTTTCCTGACTGTACGAGTATTACAAGTCCTTTATATTTCTATATGTAGATCATCATACTAACAAAAAACACACAAACAAAAAAGGGAAAAAAACAAACAATAGGGTTTATGCCTTGGTATGCGCCGTACGGTATACAATACCATATGTAAGTGCGTTCTAGTCTCTATTTCAAAAACGGTTAATTGTACAGAAAAATGCAAGAGACCTTTTTTGTAGACAATTTTACGACGAACATTTTTTAAGAAACCTTTATTGACCTCTGAGCAATAGATCGCGAGATATTTGCGAAAAACTGATTTTCGTGACGTTTGGACCCCTATAACTTTTTTAGCCGGCACGATATCAATGTCGATTTTTCACATCATCATTACAATATCATAAAAAAGGTGTATACAAAAATTCAGCTCACTAGGAATTATTCCGCAGATCGTGGATCAAAATTGCTAAAATTACTGGACTATAATGGAAGAATTCGAACGTTCTATTTAGAGTATCGATGGTGGTAGATATCTTTATTCGGCGGCATTATCGTTAGCATTCGCATCTGCCTTATAATTTTGGCCCGTGAAGCGTTCTTTCTGGCAGATATTCAAGTTGATACATGAGGTTGGGGATGACAACCGTTATTTAATTTTAAAAGTTGTATATGGACGTTGGACATCTTTGAACCTTAGCTACTCATTAATCATTATAAGAACTTAATGAGCTCACCACAAAAAAAAAAACTATTTGTTTTCTGGTCAGCTTGTTAGTTATCTAGCACAAATCTTTAAGCACTGATAATTTTATATTACAAAAAAAGTTTGTGATGTTATTCGTTTCAAATTTAAGAAATAAATTAAAGTAAAATTAATTTCCCTTATCACGTGAAATAAGAATTTGATATGTTACTCTGTAACTGATACATAATAAAATAATATATAGATCGATAATAAAATTCTCCCATTCCTATTTCCATAATGAACCAAAACATCACATATGCCCGATCCGCTACATTATTAATACCCAGTCAACGTAGGCAAAGAAAGTTGGGGAATGTCAATTTTTCTCGGGGAACCTCTGAAAAATTAGCAATCATCAATGGTTCAGAGCGGGGATCATAAATTTAGGGGTGGTACCGAACTCCGTGATTCTATTCGCATTCCCCTTAGAGCACGGGGTGGCCGACGCGATAAATTATGCCCATCAATAATATCCAGCCAACACTGTGTCAACAACATTCTATAGATAGAGCTAGGAATTTGTAGCTATTTATTTAGGTAGCCGGTCTCAACGGTACAATACTGGCAAGCTCCTAGTCGCTTTTCGTGAATTGGGCAATGCATAATAAATGACTCCAGCGGTTTGGGATATCAATGGGATGGTTAAACATTCAGATATTTTAGCCTAATGGCAAATGCGAAATTTGAAATAGGCTTAGAGTAATGACGTGTGTCCCTTAGAGAGGGTTTAAAGAATTTATCAAATATCAATACGGGTTTCGGCCTTTCGGTTCAAATTTGCAGGTACTGAAGCGTATAATTTAAACGCATTCAGTAATTCCTTTTGATGTTATGCAGCTTAGCAACTTTATTTGCAATTTAACTCAAAGAGGTCCTCCCTTATCAAGAAGCTTTATACGATTTAAAAAGTAGATTAGATTATCAAGCGTTCATAAAGTCGGATTGATGTTTTAAGATGTTTAAGTGAATTAAATTAGAGCGATGGTGGCCTAGTGGTAAGGACGGCGCCTCACATACGTGAGGTCCGTGGTTCAAATCCGGGCCCACACCTCTAGATTTTTCGGAATCTATGTGTGGATTTGTGCTATTAGCTCGGCGGTGAGGGAAAACACCGTGAGGAAACCTGCACATACAGATAGTTTCTGACTTTAGTTCAGTTAGATCTGAATGTGTAACCATGATCCAATCTGTCCGTCTCTGTATGGGTTACGAAGGTCTGATGGCAGTCGCTTCACAGTAATAACCAGACTTGCCAAATCCTGGATCATGGTCAAGGCGGACTCTGCATAGAAACGGGATAAACGCTAGGAAGAAGAAGAAGTGAATTAAATGCTCAACGGTATTTAGATTTTTCATGAAAACATGGTTCTAGTGTCTCCTCATGTGATATTCAATGGTGCTCGTCTTTCAAACTTATCTTCTATTTTGTTTTCTACTCAACGTTGAATTGATTGTTTTGTATGTATTGACAAATTATTTTTACGTTTTGCCATCATTGGCTCACAATATAAAATGAATAACACAATTTAAAACACAAACACACCAAAATATCTTTTCACTTAACCATATTACTACGAGAAAAACGTTCAAAACTAGAACAAAATGCTAAAACAAAGAACAACAATATGGAGGATGGGAGAGTGCCCTACTAACCGAGGTTAAAAATTCAACTAGCACGCTTACTCCGATGAGATAAATGTTCAGTGTGCATGGCCACTGGAAAATGCATCAATATGCGACGAAGAATGCATTTGACCCCATTACGTCACTTAAATTTAGTAGATAAAATTAACTGTGAAAGCCTTAGCGATTGATGATAAATCGCTTTGATTTCACATATTAGAAGTAAAATTATTGTATTATATTTTTACCGTGGCATATTTCAAAATCTGAAATGTTACACAGTTTGATACAATGGGTAGGGATAAACATAATATTACGTTACGTATGCTCTAAGTTCTTCTGCAATATTGGGTTTAGTGGTTTTATTCAATCTGATCGTGATTTAAATATCGCGTATCTTCATCCCTTTGTTGGTTACAATAGAAAAATGGAATTATTCAAAAGATTAAATCAAGATCAACTGTTAGTGACTAAGCTTTCCACCATTTTAGTAGAAATAAAACATACCAATAAAATATTCTTGAATAGACAATGTACACACATCGGGTGCGTACTAGGCGACCGCTTTCCATCATTTATAGCAAAAACCCGTAGGAATAACCGCTATTTTTATACGATCGGAACAACCCTTCCCCTAGAGAACACCTCAATGTTTAACGAGAAAACTGGCCGTTGGATTCGGTTGAAATTTCAAGAGTTTACCCCTTTCAGGGTTGAATCGAAATAACCACAAAACATTCGGGGCCCATTCCCGATTCTCGTCACACTACCTCCATCACTGAAAAGGTCTGGGAAGGTACCCGTTTGTACTTGTTTACGTTGACTAGCGGACGCGGGAGCGGTCGCAAAATATCAAACACTAGCAGCCGCTCGCGACTCCGTCCGGCTTCGGTTTCGACGCACATAGTGTTACATAATAGCTTAAAGCCTTCCTCGACAAATAGACTCATCCTCCTAGCGCTTCTCCCAGTTGCATCCTCAGCTACTTCTTAGGAGCCCGAGGTACGCTGCGATTATGATCCAGAATTGATCGGTTTGGTAATTACAATGGAGCGACTGTCGTCTGACCTCCGTAACCCTTACAAGGGAAACCATACCATTTGGATCGTATTCAGGACCAACGGCTTAATAATGTTTCATAGATAAACAGACAAAAAAAAATTAATAAATTATCTGCCCCTTTCCCTCCAAGTTGACACATAGATTTTGCTCTCGATGTCCACTCTATTAGTATGTTCGGCGCGGGTGAATTTTTGAGTGGAAGTTACCTTTATTTTCTTTTTTCTCTTTTCAATTTGGTGGTCTCTACGCCCAATGCGGTGCATTTTCGTATTTAGTAGTAGCAATAACTCAATGATGCCTGTAATGAGAACACGAAGGCGCCTAGAAACGCGCCCGCGTTCGCGTTCGCTTTTCACATGTTTAACGTAAACAAGCACTAGGCTGCTTATTATTTAAGGGCGAAACTCCACCAAAGCGAGTAGCCAATAGGATATCAATTCAAATTCAAATTCAAAATATTCTTAAGCACTTATCAATCGTCAGAAAACCACAAAATAATGACTCTACCACCGATTCGGAAAGCAGTTACTCACGAGAAGAATCGGCAAGAAACTCGACAGTTGCTCTTTTCAAATGCCATATTTTCACTTACAATGTTCATATAAGTATGTCAAAAAAATAAAAATAAAATCTTATAATAATAGATATGACAACAACTGTGCAGAGAGGCAGGAAATTGTCAGAACCACAAATTCTTGTCGACATCATTTAAGAAATCTCGTATCTTATCATATCCATTTCTCATTAAATAATTCTTTATTTTAAGTTTAAATATATTCAATGCTGAGATTAGTCACGTGTTAAGGCCTAAATCCTATTGGCTGCTTACAACACATCTCCGCTCCGCTCGCACGTCTCTGCTTCGGTGGAGTCACACCCTAAATATTGTCGGTATGTGGATGCGATGTGGCAGGATTTGTGAACGGGTGTATTTAATTACACGTTTGAAGCGATCGTATGCAAAAGTTTTGCACATAAAACCGGTAACACAAAGGATTTAGTTTAGGGGTTCTTTAAATGCTTGATTCTGTTTCTGTTTTTAATAAATTTGCTGTTTTGGAGAAATAGTTGCTGGTGGTAGCTATAACGCAAAAATACTATGTGGCTTAATTTTTATGCGTCATATTTCTTTGAAAAAAATGTTTGCCTTATGTTTTGATATCTTAACTTTTTCGATTGACTAAAGTGAAAGAAATGATAAAGATCTTCGCTCCGGAAAATGCTCAGACTTTTTCATTTCAAAGTACATAAAAGCTCAAGTTAAGTACAGAAGGTAGTATAAGAAAAAAGGAACCTAGAACCCAAACGTTAGTGCAAATCGAAAACAGTATTACCGCTTGATACTTTTGCGCTGGTCCTAAACTTGATACGATAAATAGAATTATATTGAATGAAAAAAACTTAAAGAACTATTCACTATTTATATACAGGCTTAACTTTTCTTTTGATGAGTCGAAAATTTATCTTACGTACAAAAATAAACGACTGCAATAAATTAATTTCGCACTTAGACAAGTTACACATTATGTGAAACTTAATTGTTCCTAAAGCACTGATTTGATTTTCTTATATTATATAATCAAGCAATGATGCCTCAAAAATATAATTGTTTTTCATAAATAATAAAATAATAATTATGATGTGACGTTTTTCTGTTCTGTATTAGCTATCTCGTTTAAGTACGAGTAAGTCACGCTTATTCGTTTATCCTCATCACCGACCGCTGTCGTAATAATGTCAATCAAAATGCACATTTAAGAACCTTCCAAATACATTAACATTCTAGCACATACATTTAAAATCTTCGAAAAAAACAAAACACTGTAATGAATTCCTCTCGAAGGTTATTGAACCGTTATCTTATTACCTTTATTTTATTCCCCCCTACCAAGATTTGATGAGCGATCGATCCAACAATCTTCGTATTCCGTATCACGTAGAATCAATTTAAGATCTCCTGCTGCGGGTCAACGGATATTTATGAAGAAAACCTCGATTTATAGAGATCGCCTGACGTCCTTAGCGGCCTCCTTGGGCGTATGAACGCTTTATTTATATTTATTTCTCATTTACGACTTACATTACTTTTAAATTCGATTTGCTGATTCATTTTCTGATTCTGGCTTTTTAGCTAATCAATTATAATTGTAGACAGATTATTGTTTAATTTTTATGTGGGTAGGGTTTCAAAACTATGTTAGTTGAACTTGAATTAACCATCAAATATAATAAACAGGGATAGCTGCCCATGTCTCATTTTTGCTTATGGTATAACTAGTTTTTACTCGCGGCTTTGCCCGCGTTATCAAGATTCCTGTTTTATCCTTTGGGAGCATTAAATGGAAATAAAAAGTTACCTAAGTCAGACACTGACTGTATAACAAACACTAAACTCCATTCAGTAGTATCAGCGTGGTTGACGATCAAACATCCAATCAAACAAACTTTCACATTTATAACATCAGTATAATATCAATTTGCTTGTTGATATCCAATATTAATGTATCTTAATCTTTAGGGCAGGAGCCTACCTGAAGTAGAAAATTATCATAATAAAAGCTTAACTATCATAACTAATGATCAACCCAAAACGAGGTAGTAAAATATAGAAACAATGTAAAACGAGAAAGCTAATCCACCGTCACAACAATCGCAAGCTATAACAAAGTGCGAAACTTAGCAAAGTCCACCAGCGAAAACGCCACTAATATTTCCTCCCCACTCGATACAAGTGCTAAGTGTATTAGTTCTACTGCATCGGGACGTAGTGATTTTTCCCATAAATAACACGACTCGGTGGGGAGGAAACTGCAACTACGGGGGAAGTGAAAGATTTAGTGCAAGTGACTAACCACATCGCGGTTTAGTTACGGCAGTCTTGCAATCTAAATAATTTGGGAGTAGGGGATGCCGACGATTTATGATGGGAAGTGCTATGTGCATCTGGTTTTGCTCAAGATAAATTTCGGCTGTTGGAAAGGGATTATAAATAATGCGTGGAAAGATAAATAGGAAATAAACACAAGGAAATTTGTGTTGGTTCAGTTATTAGTCTAACACTAGCAGCCGCCCGCGGCTCCGTCCGCGTGGATTCCGAATTTCAATGGCCTAAATCCTTCCTCGCCAAATTGACTATCCAACACAAAAAATATTTTTTGAAACCGGTCCAGTATTTCCTGAAATTAGCGCGTTCGAACAAACAAACAAACAAACTCTTCAGCTTTAAATATTAGTAAAGATACATAGATAATAGATTAAACATTTCTACAAAACAGACTGAGAAATGACACGACCTAACTAAACATTTCTACCGAACCGACTGAGAAGTGACTGTCAGGACTCTGAAGTTATTTTATTTCAATTTCAAGAAATTGCCTCCAACAGATATCAATTTTATATTATCAACTCCGTTTCCAAAGTTGGAAAGTTGGACGTGAAAGGAAATTAACTTTTCTACATTCTATCGACTGCAACTGTTTAGGAAGCCCTTCTCATACGTAAGTTCTACGTGGCAAATTTAACTACTTTTTATTATCACCTAAATTGTACTAAATTTACATCTTCACTTATTAATTAAATGTACATTAGTTTAATGTAAATGTTTGTTTAAAGAATAAATCGAACCTTGTCACTAATAGGCTTCTACAAAAACACGGAAATAATAAATTCTGCAGTTTTTGGAGCGTTTTTTTTTTATATCGTTATCTTAATTTAATTTGATGATGGGTTTATATCACACAGTAAACAATAATTTAAATGATTTATTTCGGATTTATTTCATTATCAGCAAACAATTACATGTTGCCTCTAATCCGTTCTGAAAACAGCAGGGATTAAGCCAATTACAATTATTTAATGAAAATGATATCATGAATGTGATATAATCGTAGTTTATTCACAGACTGCATACTTTTTTTTCTCAAAAAATGCAAACAAAGAACTATCGTACATCCTCCTTCGTCACAGCTCAACATACCGTGACAGACGTCGAGCACTCGAAAGATCTCACCTTCCTTACGCTATGATTAGTGTCCGATGTCCGTCCTTCCACCATCCATCAAGACCCGAATCCTCCAAGTCCACTAACTGTTACATTGCCCTAGACCGGACTAGGCAGGTTAAACCCATCACTTACATACATCCTTCGCGAAAAATATTCAACGCTTCAAATTTTGGAAGGGAACAAATGCTCTCAGCAATGTGGTGGGGTAATGTACGCCGGGCCCCCTGAATTTTTCATTCCCTTGTGGCTCGACAACTAAGCATTACCAAAATTGCGTCATATTTCTTTTCCCAACACATTCCGCCGCGGAAAATAGTTAGGAGAATTGTTATTTTACGGACTCAGCTTTGGCGGGTAGAGTAGTGTAATGATAATTATTTACAACGAATAGCTCCATCATTGTTGAAGTAATTAATCCGTAATGGGCTCGGCCGCAATCCAGGTTTTCTCGAGGTAGTCCTTATATTCAATCGACGTATTTAGCTCTGGAGCCAAAAGAGCCGTGTTTCTCTTGTTACCTTTACTAGTGAATTGAAAATGGCATGTGATTCAAGAAAAATATCGCATTAAAACAAGTTGTTACTGGTATTTAGTTGTTGGCTGTAACCGTAGTAGTTTGACGCCGCGATTTCAACCACACAAGGACCTCTTATGAATTAACCCATTGACACCATGTATTCTACGGTAATGTCAATCTGAATAACTTTTTGGGCTAACGTCGTGGTAAAAGCAATGCAAAAAGTGTTATCCAAGATTGTTATATTTTTATCTAACTATTTCCGCGACTTTACCCGCTTAATGATTATTCTAAGTCGGTTCGGCTCATTGTATCATAAATGAAATTTTGCATAACTTTTTTTTTTACTGCAAAATTCTAAATGTAAAAAGATAACTGAATAAAATATTAAAACGTCACAGTGTTTGTAAATGCCATGCTAAATATTGCGCGTAAATATTTTTTACGCACTAATTAGACGGCGTATCTTTTCATAATCTGAGTTAGCTAATTAATGTGAAAATGTACATTAATTTAATGTTCTGCGAACACAAGTTTATCCTTTGCAAATACTTTATTATTAGAAATCAGCGTTTTCTTTCGCTTAAATAAATATAGCTTATTCGCGAGGGCCTAGATATAATATAATTTTTTTGTGATTCATTTTGTTAATATCGATTTATCAATATTTGCTAATGATTACTGATAAATTGATATGTACAAAATTAATAATTATATTTATTTAATGTCTAATAATGTGTTTACATAGGTATAAAAATGTTATTTTCTATATCCACCAGATCTTAACCAACAAATATTATTAATAATAACGCAAAAATATTGACGGGACTGTTGGTCTAGTGGTCAGAGACTTGCGTCCCAAAACCAAGGGTCGTGGGTTCAAAAACAAAAAACAAAGGTAAATGTTTGTGTGATGAACATCGGCATTTGTACTCGAGTCTTGAATGGCTATTAAACTATTTAAGTAGGTAGGTATGTCTATCCGTTCCTTAGTTGCCATAGCACAAGCTTTGAGCTTAGTTTTGGGCTGAGCAATTGGTGTGTTAGTCCAAATATTTTTTGTTATTATTAATTCTTAAACCTCTGACCTTTTGCTAAGTAATTGAGTTCTCAACCAATCCACTTGATTGATCGTCAAATATTAACATGATGTCTCTAAACTTTCGCTGATACCTAATCTTAGTTTAAAATAGATCAGGCTTGTGATGAATAGTCTAGTAACTATACTAATGACATTTTCATTAATGTGAAAGCATTTTGATACATAAGGTGAATAAAATTCATAAATACTTTGTAGCGAATTGAATAAGCAAGCAGTAACAAATAAAATAAAGTAAGTGTAATCATAGTTGTATGTAGCATACCCCGGGCTACCAGGCATTAGCCGACGATGCTACTGGGATGATGATGATGACTAGTTTTTAGAAATCGCAAATCTCTTCCATGGAATTATTAAATTTGCCACGAATTACACAGTAACATAGTAGATATTCACTCGACTCCAGCACATCTATCCTGTATGCCTAACGAACCACCGTTCAGAACTGTAATTAAACTCGTTCTAACTAAAATCGATTGGCTTAATTTGAGCAAGATGGATGTTCAAAGTTTTGCACCCGTTATTCCCGCTCGGCTGATGCGAATGCGGGAACCATTCATTAAATACGTGATAATATTTTGGCTACAAATATTTTGGAATCATTTAGTAAACTTATTCATAAGTTTTAGATGGAGAAATTAATCAAACTTATGGTTGGCATTAGACATCACACGCCCTTTGTTTTATTTATCTATCTATACTAATCTATACTTACTAATATTATAAAGCTGAAGTGTTTGGTGTTTGTTTGTTTGAACCCGCCAATCTCAGGAACTACTGGATCGAATAAAAAAAACATTTTGTCTTAGATAGTCAATATGTCGAGGAAGGCTTGAGTAAAACATTATGTGTGCGCTAGCAGAATCGCTTAGTAATAACTAGACTTGTCAATTCAGGGTCATAGTCGTAGCGTACCATGGGCTCCAATGCAATGGTCAAGGATACAAACGGGCTTATATGATGAAGATGATTATACTGTAACTAGCGGCCGCCCGCGACTCCGTCCGCGTGGATTTCGATTTCCAATAGCCTAAAGCCTTCCTCGTCAAATGGACTTTCCAACACAAAAATATTTTTTCAAATTAGACCAGTAGTTCCTGAGATTAGCGCGTTCAAACAAACAAACAAACAAACATACAAACAAACTCTTCAGCTTTATATATTAGTATAGATATAGATATATCTACACATCATGGTTCGTAAATGTACAAAACATTTATACTGTAGGCATCAACATTTTCTGGGTGGCAACCGTGTTGAGACCTTACTACAGACGCAAGGCAGTAACTTTTATAGGTGTAAGAGCATCTTACTCTTCGTGTATTTCACAAAAAAGCATACAAAAGCACACAAGAAGTGTACCACATATTATAATTTATCTACTTCTTCGTCCTAGCGTTTTCCCAGCCTAGTGGCGGGGTCCGCATTTCTGCTTAAATTCCTTCACTTTGCCGGTCTTCTGCATCCTTACATCCATCGCAACATCTTCATCTCCGTGACGTAAAGCTGCTGGACATGTCGGCCAAGGACAAGCCAGTTCTTGCTGCCATATGGTAGGACTAGTCGGATAATACTTTTGTACATAAGGCCTTTTAAATTCACCGGTATCCTGGGGTCGCACAGGTCGCCGGTTACTTTTCGCCATTTGGTCCACGCTGCCTTTATTCGGATGTCGTGGACGAGTTCACCTCACTATTGTTTAAATGCAAAAAATATGAATTATTTCTCGTTTCACTCTACTTAATGCATCTAATGCAGTAAACACAAAAAACCTCAACGTAAGAATTCCGTAAAGCGAGATTACAAAAGGCCATAAATCCGACGAGAAAGGGTTGTGAATCTTGACACGCTAGGCGCGTACGGCGTGAATAAATAAAAAACCGCGGGTTGTTCTAATAAGTATGCGTATATTGACGAATGGGGGGCTGCTCTCGACGTATCCGAGTGCCTCTCACTTATTGATGACCCGTTATTTATTAGGTTGAGCACTCGGGCGGAAGGGAATGCGGATCTTGTTGCTGTGGCAAGCATTCTTGGGGAGGGTATGCATAAGTATATACCTATTTATGTCTTAAACTAAGGCAAAATCCTCCATCAATCATGTGTTTATTATAAAAATGTAAAAGTGCGTAATCGCCACGCTTGCCAAATGCTTATTGGTGATTAGAAAATCGCGCTGTGATGGGAAAAATCTGGCGCAAATTTTACCCGTCCTGGGAATTCAACCCAGTCCCCGGGGCCTGGTACTTAACGGTAAGGCCATCGAGGCATGGAAACTGTGTAAAACCGCGAGATATATCCTAATAAGTATGCATACATTGATGTATCCGTGCCTTGCACTTATTGATGACCCGTTATTTATTAGGTCGAGCACTCGGGCGGAAGGGAATGCGGATCTTGTTGCTGTGGCAAGCATTCTTGGGGAGGGTATGCGATCAGTATTAGCCTATGTATGTCCTACACCAAGACAAAAACTTCCATCATTAATTGAAATCATGTGATTGATAACAAGATAGGTTTTCGCTTAATCGCCACGCTTGCCAAATGCGGATTGATGTTTCGAACCCAAACGGTATTTGAAAAAGCCGATATATATGTATACTTTACACGAACCGGGAATCAAACCCAGAGTCTCGAACGTGGCGTGGTGCTTAAAACACAAGACCATCGAAGAATTGAAACTGTGTAAAAACCGCGGGTTATTCTAATAAGTACGCGTCCATTGACGTATCAGAGTTCCTGTCGTATACATAGATGACCCGTTATTTATTAGGACGAGCACTCGGAAGTACCTCCACAACAGAGAAAACCTTCCCAACTCGTGTGCATTTCTGCTTTTGGCTGAATTACACAATCTTTTCATATATATTTTTCATACAATGACATGCAGAAAAAAGTTTTAAATCATAATTATTCTAGTCGACTGTATCCAGGATCCTCATCTCATTACATTAATGCACTTACTCGTACTACGGTTAAAAATGCTTACACGACTCTCTTACTAGCATCGTAGTAAACTTGGATAAGACTCCTATTCTATACGAAATTAGACCAAAATCGTAAGTTGCAGAGTTTAAAGCGACCTAGCGCCGGCCGCTATGTAAACAGCACCCTTGGCCGCTGTGAAATGTTCCATGAAATTACCTTAGCATTTTGCCAGCAATGAAATTCGTTTTCCCGTGGCCAATTTCAACGTTATCCGTAAGGCAGTATTCTGGATATAACTAGTTTCCTCTTTTGTTAAATTGTTTGATGACGTTAAATTATGTCTTACAAGTTTTAGAGGTGCTTTTGAAATTCTCTGAACGCCTCGATGGTCTAGTGGTTTAAATAGCGGACCGTGGTTTCGCGGTCCTGGGTTCAATTCTCGGGGCGGGCAAAGATTGTGTCGATTTTTCTGAACGTCGCGCGTCGCCTGGGTTTGTGTTTACCAATCTGCGTTTAGTAAGCGCTGCGATTAAGCCAAAACCCATCTTGTAACAAAAACATGCTTTTAAATGCTGGAAGCCTTTGCCCTGCAGTAGGACATTAATAGGCTTTTACTTAAATTTGAAATTCTTTGACGACTAATTTGGTTTGCAGCCCGCTTGTAATAAGGATAATCGCTTAAAGAACCTTATGTTCTGGAACGAATTATACTAATAATCACAGGGTTCAGAAATGATTCATCAGAAATGTACCCATGTGTTTACTAAAGAGTTACGTTATTACAAAGCAAAGTTCCTTGGCAATTTAATCAAAATTATATTATTTTCAAAAAAAACTGTTCAATCAGGCTCGTCGATAATAATATCAACTTTTTGACTGCCTCCCAAACGAGATCTAAAAAATACGCCAACATTTACGACAGTTCAGATTCCAACATTCATTAAAAAATGACGACTTCAAATATAGAGTAACAAAAGGGAATGCCTTCGACGAAATCCGTCAGTAATGAAACCGGTCCGTGGTTATAGGTATGCCAGGAAATGGGCCATTTCCGAAGGCTCCTAAAGACGTTTGAGTAGGTAAACGGGAATTCCGTGCCGATCTATTGTTGAAGGAGCCCGGAAAGTGGTATTGCTTTGCGATTGCTGAAGCGATTTCTACACTGAGAAATGCAACGGTAACTGTTGACGAAAATGTTACAGTTTTTAATGTCGAAATATATTCTTAACTAAAGGTCTTCTTCTTTTTAATATCTGCATTAATAGTTATCTGTTATCTCTGTTGAAAAAATAAACGTAACGAAAGACTTTAATATAATAATTTAGTTACAAACCACTTTTTGATCTACAATTTAATTTAATTTAATCCAATACACGTTCACTTAAGTGAGATGTTTGAGTTTTCAATTTAAAGTGTAAGATTTTATTTAAGATCAACCATCAAATATGATGATCAAATATGTTGAAGCCATATGTCTGTTAATCCAATTTGTATTTTGCATCGGAATTGGGAGTTTAATTTTTGTAGCTCTGAAAGTAGAAGCCTTAGGAAGCTCTTATCACATTGGCAACGCTAATTAATTAATAAAATAAGGCTGCAAACTTAATAGTACGAGTAATAAACTTCTTATTTATAGACCTTAATCTGATTGTATTTGCCCCGTTTCCGGCCATTAATTACTTTTAAATATCTTTAGTAACAACTCTCAAGTTTTCCAATAAAACTGATTGTAGTAGCTTTATAATAATTTCCATTGTTTCCCCCGAAGATATCTAACTGAATACAAAACAACTAAGCAATATCTTGTAAGGCAGACGTTTCATGGGCCTCGGAATAAATTACAAACTCACTTAATTTTGTTGTTTGTAATCCTCAAAATTATTTCTTTCAAGGCTTTTGTTTCAATCTCGGGAGATTTTAGGAACACGCTGGATTCAAGATAATTTAGGGAATCTGGAGTTTTGCTAAGAGAATCATGATGTTTTGTATTTTTCATTCAAATCAAAATTTGTCATTTTACTTTGTCCATCTCACCTTATCGCATGATTACTTGCTTCTATTAAACGATATTTCATTCATAAACTGTCTTTCGTCTGTGTATCGTTTGTCTGAGTTACTATAAAATATTGTTATTCAAAACCCAAAATGTAAATTTTCTTTTATTTATTATTTAAATAATTTCTAACAGAAATAAAAATGAAGAGAATATTGTATGAATATATTGTACAAGAAGTATTACTGGATGCAAGATGTCTATTTTAATTCACACGATATTGTTTGTATCAAAAAACCTATCAACATTCATACACAAGTTTCTTCGTAACATTTTTATACTTATGTTTTCGTATGATGTTATGTTTGAGATTAGTTTCAAACCTCAACTTTGTTCAAAGCTCGTGACAAAATCTATCATACACCAATAAAGTGGCCAAGTCTCACGAGATTTAGTGCTACAACTTCAGATAAGTAACAAAAGTTAACATTGAGGTTTAAATGAAAAGTATTTGTACCACAAGTAACTACTTATGAATACTTTTATTTTGTTTCAATACATGTTTATCTGTGCTGTAAGCGAACTTTTGGCTACGGAATTTCCGTTTCCATTTATATCGTGATATATTATGTATATGGAACAAAAACAATGTTTTTCAGGAATTTTGCAATTGATTTTAAATAAAATACTTAATTAATAAAATTTCCATTTCATCAATTTCACTTTGAATAATGATGATGTCCTTAAAGACAAGATAATCGTAGCTACCCATTGCCAACATATAGAGGGGTTTATGACTTACTATTCTGAAAATAAGTTCTCTACCCGTGTACTATGTAGTTTTGTGCCAATAAAAATAGCAAGCTAGTTCTCAAGCATCTCGTTAGATGTAATTTTATTATACAACTTTACCGGGTATTCTGTATAAACATTTCTTGTCCTTGTTGTTACAGAACTCGTACTATTGCAATCATTTTTACTATTTGTACCTTACCTTAGTATGACGCATTGTTCAAAATTATGTTAAATAAAATAGTACATCGAATCGAATTCGCGAAAATTAAGTTTTATTTTACATTAATGTCAAATGATATCTACATTTAATTATATTATAAGTTAGCTCACACTACAAAAAATACGAATACAGTCGAATTGAAAACCTCCTCTTTTTAGTTGGTGAAAAATATATAGCATTGGTACAAAGATCTACTACATCTTTCTCTGAGTTCTTATACAGCAAATAAATAAAATAACAATAAAACCAATCCATTATTCAACCGCGATGCCAGCGTCTAAGTCAGTTGCCAAGCGGGGATCGATCGAGGAACATATTTTAAAGCAACTCGTGCTTGATTTGCGGCGCTCGCAGTAAAATTATTGTGGCTTACACACAAACACAAAAGTAAGATTCATTCTTGCATTGCTGTCCGTTTCCTTCTCCTCCTCCTCCTTGAGTCGTATTCCTTATTACTCAGGATAGTGACCATTGTATGAAATGAAACAACTCTCTTCGCAATTCTATTGGAGTGGTTTGCCATTGCCTTCTCCATTTCACACACTTACTCCTAGTGTGAAGGTTTCTTCACGATGTTTTCCTTCACCGAACAGCTGGTATGAAATTGCACCCATAGATTTTTGACAATCCAGAGGTGTGTGCATTTATAAAATGCTTTGAACAGAACCCAAAGAATTATTGTGTTGTCAGCGACTTGTAGAAACGGTTATGTAGCCGTATTTATATAAATGTTTTAATTGATATTTAATTTTTTCCCCTCTATATTTTTTCTTAATATTACAATAAAATATACATATGTATTAATCAGCCACAAAATGCCAGTAGATGTCACCGTCTTCGACAGTTGCCAAGCGAGAATCGATCGAGCAACATATTTTAAAGCAACTCGTACTTGATTTGGGGCACTCGCAGGGTTGGAGTTGTAAACTTTGTTACTGCGTACTTTATTTCTGACTTGCCAGCATGTTAGTGCTTAGTTCAAAGCTTGGGACGTGCGAACTGTTGATATCTAGTAGTTCTTTGGCTGTGTGATCAGTATTTCTTTGCGTTAGCTTAAAGAAAATTCACAAAAAACTCAATAGTCATGCTTATCGAATCAACGATTCAAAGTTTTATTTAGTATAGTTATAGTATATTTTCAATTTAATATTATATTGATTGTAAATAAAATAACAATGAAATCAATCTATTATTAAGCAAAAAATGCCAGTAAATGTCAGCGTGTTCGACAGTTGCCAAGCGAGAATCGATCGAGCAACATATTTTAAAGCAACCGTACTTGATTTGCGGCGCTCGCAGGGTTAGAGTTGTAAACTTTGTTACTGCGTACTTTATTTCTGACTTGCCAGCATATTAGTGCTTAGTTCAGAGCTTGGGACGTGTCGACTGTTGCTGTCTTTCGTTGGATAGTTCTTTGGCTGTGTGTTCAGTATTTCTTTGAGTTAGATTAGAGAGAATATCCGAAAAAAATCCTTAGTAATCGTGCTTATCCAATCAACGATTCAAAGTTTTATTTTGTATAGTTATAGTATATTTTCAATGTAATATTATATTGATTGTAAATAAAATAACAATGAAATCAAACTATTATGCAACAAAAAATACCAGTAAATGTCACCGTCTTCGACAGTTGCCAAGCTAGGATCGATCGAGCAACATATTTTAAAGCAACTCGTACTTGATTTGCGGCGCTCGCAGGGTTGGAGTTGTAAACTTTGTTACTGCGTCCTTTATTTCTGACTTGCCAGCATATTAGTGCTTAGTTCAGAGCTTCAGTTCGGGAGCTGGGACGTGCAGACTGTTGCTGTCTTCCGTTAGATAGTGCTATGTCTGTGTGCTCAGTATTTCTTTGAGTTAGTTTAGATACAATTTACAAAAAACTCAATAGTCGTGCTTATCAAATCAACGATTTGAGAGGGCTTCTATTAGTGATTTTTAAAAAAGATTGAAAGAGTTATAAAAATTGGTTTTCAATCTTAACGATCAAAGTGCTTTTTTGAGCAAAATCTCGGTTGAAACAATAATGTGTAATCAACGAACAACTTTAATGAACACATACTTATATAGTATGTACTGATTTATTTGAAAAAATCCAATTTATTTACTTTGACATCCGTTCAATGCAAACAAAACCAATCGAAAACTTGTTTAAAGGTAACAAAAATCAGAATACTGTTTAAGTGTTTAGAATTTTTGTGGATTACAATTAGTTTAGTTAACTAGACTTTTAAATTTCAATCAGCAAGAGCGTTTTCGTTATAAAGCAAAATTACTCGTTTTAAATACGGACTGAAATTGTAATTTTCACAAACACTGCTTTCAGTGAGCTATCGTAATAAAAATCCCGATATCATTATGGACCGATCGCATCGATTGCCACATTAATACGAACAAACAGGCGTCCTGCTTAATTAAACCTCCCGAAGGCAATTACCGAGTAAATATTTTGGATTTGATTATATAAGGTGTAACAAAATATACTGCAAATATTATAAGGGCGAATTGTTTAGTGAAAATGTAATAAATTTGTCTAGTAATTTTTTTTTGTTAATACTCTAGTTTCCGAGATAATCAACAAAATAAATTGAGTGAATAATTGGAAAAATACAAAATTTGACATATGCAAGACAGCTGGTCGTGTCTTATCAGTGAAATACAATTACTACACTTGTCCTGCCCCAAAAGCAAAGTGGTGGAGAGGGGGCGAAGCTTACAGGACGAAAAGAGCAAATTGGCCAATGCAAAAAATGCAAATTTTGGAGGCATTAATTTTGACTTTTTAATATCTGATATTGATAACATTGCCACTAAAGAATTCGCCCTTAAAATATTTGCAGTATATTTTGTTACACCCTATATACGAGTATACGCACTTAGCTCAATATAATATTGATTTGTTTACGTCTGTTCTGCTCTGGATGGAGTATTGAACCTACGTTTGTACAAATATTGGAGAGCACGATTTCCTTTTGTTTTGATTGATTTGGTCGAGTAGTTTTTGTTTCAGATAAAAGATGTATTGTTAAAGATTAGAAGTGTTGGCACTTCGGTATCATTTGTATATGAATTCTCGGTATTATACTAAATAACAATAATTAATTCATTGGACTAACAAACTAATTGCCTAGCCGCAACTAAGGTCGAAGCTTGTACTATGGATACGGATTTGGGAACGGATATACATATTTAAATTTAAATACTTTTATAAACATCCATGACCCGATTACTTTTGCCGATGTTCATCACACAAACATTTTTTGGCGGGATTCGAACCTGCGACCCTCGGTTTTGTAGCCATAGCCTTTGACCACTAGACCAACGGGCCTGTCAGATTATGACTAGTAAGCAACGATTTTATTGGTGACCGATTTATCTATTATGCTTTATTACATTAGTTGTCTTACAACGTCAAAGAAAACCGCTACATATCACATGTTCATTGAAACAACACAGTTGATACAAAATTGTATCATTGACGACGTACTCTTACTCGTTCAGAGTTGGCATTACAATTCAGAAGAACTGTTTTAATAAATCTCCATATGCAAGGATCAAAGCATTCCGATTTAAACCTAAACCAATAAAACTAACTCTTTCGCCAATATTGCATTTCAAACTCAATTTTACCATATCGAAGAGAACCAACAAAGTCGAATTTAGATTAAATGGTCCTTTCAGGTATTGAGATTATATTGTTGTGCTCGCGAGATTCCGACAAATCCGCGTCGGAAGTCAGAACCGATAACGAATTGGATGCAGTTGCATTACTCTACGGTTGTAAACTGCAGGCGTTTTATCGATATCGCTGTCTGGATTTGATCTTGAATTTTGTAAAATGTAGCCATTTTTAGGTTGGACTTGTTTCGTTTTGGGGGTTATTGATTTGGTTCAAAGTTAGCGCTTGGAATTGAATGAAAGGTTTCAAGAAGTTATGCGCTTCTTCATTGGTTTGATCTAACTGAAAATTGTGTTTTCCTGAAGTTGTTCGTTTTGATGTTACTTATCAATCGTCAATGGCGAGATGTGTGCCAAGTTTATTTATTTATATAACGTATACAATTAAAACGCTACCTGTTGCCGTTTGAAGCTATGAATAGTATAATAAATAGCACTTTATCGGTGTATACTAATGACGATAACAAATGACAGCATTGGTCCCACAATTGAGTAGTGACGATACCACCAAGCCGCCAAGTCCGCGCCAAGTGGTGCTTTGCAATCGCGCCGGACGTATACCAAGTTTATTTGCAAAATGTTTGATTACAACGCTACCATTGCAGTTGCGAACAATGAAAATTTAACGCACAACATATGTCGGTATCAACTTAGTAACTATCGATATCAACGAATAACAGCATTGGTCCCACGATTGAGTAGTGACGATACCACCAAGCCGCCAAGTCCACGACAAGCGGCGCCGCGCAATCCCGCCGGACGTGTGCCAAGTTTATTTGCAACGTGCTCGATTACAACGCTACCATTGCAGTTGGGATCTATGAAAATAAAACGCAAAATTATGTTGTCGGTATCAATTTATTAACTATCGATAACAACGAATGACGACATTGGTCCCACGATTGAGTAGTGACGATACCACCAAGCCGCCAAGTCCGCGACAAGTGGCGCCGCGCAATCCCGCCGGACGTGTGCCAAGTTTATTTGCAACGTGCTCGATTACAACGCTACTATTGCAGTTGCGAACAATGAAAATGTAACGCATATGTTGTCGGTATCAACTTAGTAACTATCGATAGCAACAAATGACAGCATTGGTCCCACGATTGAGTAGTGACGATACCACCAAGCCGCCAAGTCCGTGACAAGTGGTGCCGCGCAATGCGCCGGACGTGTGCTGAGTTTATTTGCAACGTGCTCGATTACAATGCTACTATTGCCGTTGACAACATTAAAAAGTATTACACATACTTTTACGTTATTAATATACTATCGATAGGTACAAATGACAGCATTGGTCCCACGATTGTGTAGTGACGATACCAACAAGCCGCCAAGTCCGCGACAAGTGGCGCCGCGCAATCCCGCCGGACGTGTGCCAAGTTTATTTGCAACGTGCTCGATTACAACGCTTCTATTGCTTGGGAGTTTGTCGATGTAAGATGTAACGGTGATAACAAAATATTTGGTTTGGGTTGTGACTTAAAATGTTTTATACGAACAACAGAATGTAAGAAAAATTTTTACCCGTTATTAAAGATAATCGCCAAGAAAGAAGTAAGTCAAAAAATCATAAGAGTACGCTAACACTTACTTATTCCGATGGCTCAGCGACTCAGAATGAGTCTTGGCCTGCTATACCTACTATACATTACATTAAGAGCCTGCATGTCCCACTGCTTTAAGGCTCCATAAATTTCATCACTTTAGTCATAAGTGATGAAATTTATGGAGATTTAAAGAGATTAAACAGATTTAACAGATTTTTCTTTTAATACCATTATCAAATATTTTTTGTTAAAAAGCAGTTTATCGTATATTTGTTTACGATTTTAAACCTGGAAGTTATACGTATTAATTTAAAAAACTCTCACATAACCCATAAGATCTTATGTTTTCAACTTACGATCTTATTTCAAGTGAGAATGTTACGGCCTCTCGTGTATTAAATGAATTCAATTTTAAAACCTTCGCAAAGTTCTCGGCAGAAAGTAAATTTGACAAATTAAATGTTTTAAATATATGTACATGTTGCTTGTCTGAAAAGTCAACGTTTCGTTTCTACATTAACTTGACACCAGTTTAATAATTTACATGTATGTATTAACCTCGCTGCTATTGAGTCGTAAAATTTACCTACCAAACAAATTTTGCTAGAAAATTATGATCTTACACTTATAAGGATAAAGCAATAAGACCTTTTCTCTTAAAATATTAGAGCAGAAGTGGTATAATAAACTCAACCAGACAATTTTGATTGTGCGTAACTTTTACTTTAAGTGGTTAATATTTCATTGTTACTCCATTCACCCCAAAGAGGAGTTAAGATTGTATTCTATTCTCTTGTTCTCTCAATGATTTAATACTCAAATTCAAAGTCTTTGTAGTTTATTTTGCAATTTGATTTACATAGAAATTCTTTCGCACGCCATGTCTTTTACCTACTAGCACTTTGACGTGAATGGTCTGCTGAGAAGAAGTGCCGGAAGAAACTCAACAGTATGCCTTAAAAAAAACGTAGAAATAGTTACTTGTTTACCTATCATCAAAAATAAAAAAACTTGCTACTGCTACTACCAAGCAGGATACATACTAAATCTGAAATCTGGTACATATAGAGCTTATGTTTAGGAAATCCAACTACGCTCAGTTGTCTGAACTTGTTACTTACCTTAACTTGTTGTTCATTCAGGACTTTTAGGACAGTGAAATACATTAATTTCACAGAAACCCTCACACCTGTAAAAGCACATAATGAAGCCAGGTGCAAAAGTAAAACTATTCTCATATATGACTTTTACCGGAGTATTTCTCACCACAAACGGATTCTGCGAATGTCACGCGACAAAAACAGTACAGCAAAAGTCAGAGTTTCATTTGCGCACGCCAGAGGGAAAGTTTTAATATCCAAAATTTCATTAAGTACGTATTAATTTATAGCACACAACTTTCAACGTCTACGTAAAACGGCATAGAAATTACGGCAGCGTCTGTCTAATAACAGTTACGCAGAAAACGTTACGGGTGTGCAGTCTGCACACTAGCGCCGCCTTTAGCTTTTCTTTTCTTGTAGTGAGTTAAAAATACTTGGGTAATAAGAAAGCTGTAAATTGCACTCAAGAATAAAATTGATTATTTTTCGAGATCAACTTTGAATACTTCTCTAAAGTAAAGGTAACCATAATGTAAAATTTTACAAATAGTGGCCCCTTTTTTTATTATGACTACCTACAGATGAGGAATGTAATACAAGTCACATTTTTTTATTTCATAAATGAAATTTTTAGTGCATTACATCTAATCATCAAAAACTAGCGACCGCCCGCGATTCCGTTATACATACCTTAAAGCCTTCCTCGAGAATCGGACTATCCAACGAATTTTTTATTTCGACTAGGAGCAGTAGTTCCTGCTGATATTAGAAACAAACTAACTTAAATAACTCTTCAACTTCATTAAACTATTATAGATTCATTGCAATTTAATAAAATGCACACTGCACGCTTTTAACGGAAGGAGCCTCCACAGCTCCCCTTACGTCATTGTGTTGCCAGATGGAAGTTAGGAAACAACTTCGTAACTAGCGACCAACTACGGAAAATGGAGGTAAATTGTGATGAAACAGATAGAGAGTTTTTTTATCTAAATATCTTAAGCTGGCGGCCGTCCGCTTCTCCGTCCGCGTGGATATCGATTTTCAATAGCCTGAAGCCTTCCTCGTCAAATGGACTATCTAACACAAAAATATTTTTTCAAATCGGACCAGTACTTCCTGAGTTTAGCGCGTTCAAACAAACAAACATACAAACAAACTCTTCAGCTTTATATATTAGTAGTAAAGATCTTAAATTCATAACAATTTAATAAAATTAATTGGCAGCGCTAGTGTGCTGACTGCACGCTCTTAACGGAAGGAGCCTCCACAGCTCCCCTTACGTCATTGTGTTGCCAGATGGAAGTTAGGAAACAACTTCGTAACTAGCGACCAACTACGGAAAATGGAGGTAAATTGTGATGTAACAGCTAATGTTGATAGTTTTGTCTCCGTCGGTTTTTGCCGTTTATTCCTCCATTGTCCCTGTTTCTTTGTCATATCAATTTAACCTTTTGTTGGTTTCAACGCAGTTTGACCTTTTTGGTGTTTTGATGTTCGATTTATTTGGAAAATTGAATTTTGATTTATTTTTCTCTTTTGTTCGTGTTATCTTGAAAAGCGTTGATCTTAATTTATCCTTGGTGTAAATTTACGTCAACTTTGTTATTTGGGTATTCCGATGTGACTATTTCATAATTGAGAGTCTGGTCATCAGTTGTTTTTATGATTTTTATTTGCTTAATTGTTTTGATTCCAATGAACCGTAAATCCCTTCAAATGAACGGCGAATAATGAATATTACATTGGTTACGATTCATTTCTAGGAAGTAATGCTACGGAATATTTGTTTTCCATCGGGCCAGTTCGGCCTCAATAGGATAACCCTCTTGACTGGCAGCTTTCAGAGAAGTAAATTACGCATTTTGCATAAAAAACAGAATTTTTGAAACAAAAAATATGATTATTCTTATATGTACAACCGATGTAACTAATAGAATTGAACTGATCTCAAAGTAGTTAATGTGATTGTACATAAAATGTTTAAGCGGTGTTGACAACAAACAAAAAGTTTTCGAATTAATTCAATTCCGCATCCAATCTTCAACATTAAAATTTAAACGCTCCACGTCATCACAGTCGTCTCTTCTCAAAGTGCATATCGCAAATTACTTTGACAGTAGTGAACGTATTTCAACAAACGCCAAAATTCGTGTTTTTAATTTATCTATACTTCATTTAGTTTTAAGGAAATAAAATGCCGCATTCAATCTTCAACAGTTCACCACTTCCCTGTCTTCACAGTCGTCCCTACTCAAAGTACATATCACACGTATCCAGAACAGAAGTGCTAAGTACTCGCGAAGTTTCCCCCGGGCCTGTACTAGTTGATAAATCATATGCAATGTCCAAATAACTTCAACATAAGTCGAACGCTCTTCAACAAATACTTTAGTTTTTGTTTTATTTTACGCGCTTGTACTCTTTCTACATAAGAAACTACGTCGTAAAAATTAGATGCCGCATCCAATCTTCAAAAGTCGCCACAATAGTATCCAGAACAGAAGTGCTAATAAATCGCAAGGCTTTCCTCTTTGCCTGAACTAGCTCATAATCATATAGAATGTCCAAGCAACTTCAACAGTAGTGTAAATATATATTATAAAAATGCATTTTTTTTTCTTTTTTGCACTTGTATAAGTAATATATAAAAACGTCTTCGACTATATTCAATACCGCATCCAATCTTCAACCGTCGCCACAGTCGTCCCTGCTCAAAGTACATATCACACGTATCCAGAACAGAAGTGCTAAGTACTCGCGAAGTTTCCCCCGGGCCTGTACTAGTTGATAATCATAACGAATGTCTTAAAGGAATTACTCAATTAGCAGACGCGTACTTTGTCAGTCGCTCCTTTGTCGTAAGTACGTAACGAGCATTTTGCGTCGCCTCAGAGACTCGCTAATGTATTTTCATTTGTACTGTAAAGCCTAAGGCTGTATTATTATGTGAGTTTATTACTTTCGCCTGCGAATAGGCGATGGCGTTGTTATTTATTGTAATTGATTTAATTTTATTTGGATGTTGTGTTTTGTTTGGGTTTTGGATATTTTTTTAGTGTTGTGTTTAAAGTTGGTGGAATATGTACATACATAAAACAAAAATAGTGCCCACAAACCGCTTACTGGTGAAAAAAAGAATTCACTGAAAAACAAACAATAATTTAAAAACATCCCATCTAATATATTTTCACTATGAGTAAAAATATGTATTTTAAATATGTAAAAATATGAAAACGTTTATTCTTTTCCTTTAGTAATAAAAATGTTAACACTAGCACTAACTAAATAAACATTTTGTTAGATTATTAGAATCTAGTCATATAATTCACTAAAGAATATATTATAACGCCTCACCTCAGATTTCGAAGCGTGAACTCCCATTACCGGGGTTAAAACGTTCTGAACTTTAAAATTATCAAGTGCCATTAGACGATGCCTCTTAGTTCGTTTACGACCACTATTCCATTATGGGAGGATGTGTTTACCTGATACAAAGACGGAGGGGCCGGGGCACACCGCAAGTGCTATCAGGTAGAGAAATTTCGGGACTATGATACTATTAATCTCTAGAGGCGATGTAGTTAACTGTGACCCACAATTTTCATTTAGTGTTGTGTTTAAAATTGCTGGAATATGTATTTTTACTTGCAGCGAAATGTTGGGTAGAGATGTTTTTAAATTGTTGTTTGTTTTTCAGTGAATATTTTTTTCACCAGTAAGCGGACTGTGGCCACTATTTCTGTTTTAATCTTCTTACACAAAAACGTAACAATTTTTAAAACATTTTAACACACATGACTATGCAGTAAAATATCTTCTGGACAACATACAATTTCAACCATACAAAAATATTTGAATAAAATGTTGTCCTAAAAATGGTAAAATTAATATTTTTTGGTAAATATTTTGTCAGACAATATTAATTTTAGACATATATTATATATTCACCAAAGAATATATTAAAACGCCTCACCTCAGATTCCGAGGCGTGAACTCCCATTACCGGGGTTAAAACGGTCTGAACTTTAAAATTATCAAGTGCCATTAGACGATGCCTCTTAGTTCGTTTACGACCACTATTCCACTATGGGAGGATGTGTTTACCTGATACAAAGACGGAGGGGCCGGGGCACACCGCAAGTGCTATCAGGTAGAGAAATTCGGGACGCTATGATACTATTAATCTCTAGAGGCGATGTAGTTAACTGTGACCCACTTTATCTATATTTCTTGGGGCCACTGGTTCCCCGAACGATTACGGGATATTGGATTGAGCTGGGAATTAGGTTTTGGCTAAGCGTGGTCTAGGATCGTATATCGGGTGTTGTTTATTACTTTGCAGTTGTCGGGTTAAGAGGGTTAGCTGTTAGACTAATTTTGAACTTGCATTGTAGTTAACTTTGCATTGTAACATCGGTTTACTGGTATTAATATGAATAATGAATGAATAATATGAATAATGAAAAGAATTCAATGTAGAACTTGTGTTATAATAATTATAGTCTTTGCTATTTCTGATGACCTAAGCATATAAATCTTATGGTTTGTATGCATTACGTTACCAAAAATGCCTCTTTTTTTAAACAGAACAAATCAAACCAAACTGTTGAACAAATAAGATTTATTACAAAGTTCATTTAATCAAAACAATGAAAACAAACTTTTCTATTTTAAAACACTTTATTTGTTTTGTATCGCGTTACTAATGCTCAGGGAAGACTCAACCAATATAATAAAAGTTATTCTTCTTAATAAGCGAAGAAATAAAAAATAGCCGCCCGTCCCAAATACATTTTCCTGTAACGGACCCGCTATATTCCTCCATACACATCCAATAAAGATGTTACCAAACTTTCCGGTGTCGGATTGGCGGGCGTAAAACTAATTTTATTGATATTTGACATTTACTTTTACAGTCACATCCCTTTTGTATGAAGCTGGCTCCACACATCGGCCCCAACGTTGGCGCCAACGTTGGCTCTAGAACATAGCATCAGGGGTTCTTATAAGCACTCCGTAGCCTGTATGTAGTTAGTAGTAGGTGATAGGTACGACTAAAAGTACATAAATGAACATTGGTTAACTGCTTTATTTCACATTGTTACACTATTACACTTACAGAGTTTATAGATTTTAGGTGGATATTATAATTTATATTTAATAGTTTAAATAATCATAAAAGCTGTGTCTAGCTCCGCGGTATCTCTATGTCTGTCCATGACTTCTCCAAAAAATGCGAATATAGAACATAATAGACAAATTTTGCATTTTGGATTTTGAAATGTAGGTAATTAGCTTAAAGTGGGCGCGCTGGTTAGATATTTCCAACCATCATGGAGGCCTGAACATACATGAAGGCTGGAAGGAAACGGCACCGTTACAGCATTGGCCCAAATATTGAAGCGAGCGTCTAGCCGGGGCCACACGTTGGGCGTTGGCTTTAGGGACAAAGTTTGAGCCAATGTTGGGGCCAACGTTTGGGCCAACGTGTGGAGCTGGCGTGAATCGTAAAGTTATAAAACCTTGACCGAAACTTTTTGCGGAATGACGCATTATGTGAAAAATTACTGAGTCGGCCGTTTTTATGTGAGAATTTTATCGAAACGGTCTTTAACTCAACCGATCCTTTTTGCGTTTTGAATAACTTATTATGTAGGTACTTCGCAGTTTTGTAGGTTTATAATATTACGTTAAGACTTTTTGTACCTTCTTAGACTGATAGCTTAACCAATAAAAGTTATCATTACAAAACCATGACATTAACAGTATTATCCTCTTTTCTATAGAAACTTAAACGCCACTCATACATTAAGAAAATCAAAAGATTGCCTTTAATAAGGATATGCTTTTTATAATTAAACTAGCGGCCCGCCCCGGCTTCGCCCGTGGTACTTGTCCACTATTTAATGGATGATATTATACATAAAAACCTTCCTCATGAGTTACTTTATCTATTAAAAGAAACCGCATCAAAATCCGTTGCGAAGTTTTAAAGATTTAAGCATACAACACACATAGGGACAGAAAAAGCGACTTTGTTTTATACTATGTAGTGACTAGCAGCCCGTCCTGACTTTCCAGAGGAAGGCAAAATTGTACTTAATATGTAGAACTACCTACATTACTCGTGGATAAAGCAGCTTTCGAATATTGAAATAATTTTTAAAAACGGACCAGTAGTTTTTGAGCCTATTCATTACAAACAAACAAACAAACAAACCAAGTGTTCATCTTTATCGTTCCTCTCTTTATTATTGTAGATTATTTCAGTTAAATACTAATAAAAAACTTCCATCTGATCGATTTCAAACTCGCACTGCGTTTCCTAAAACTCTTTCTTACCTAAACGTTTGAAAGTAATTAATCTTAAAGAACATTGCAAATTAAAACTGTCCCACACAAAACGGGTCTAATCGCGTACCGTAAAAATGGTCCATTCCTTGCCATTTAAATAAAAAGTTTTTTCCGGCCTACGTAAAGGTGTGCCATTGTTACCGCCAAATAGTACAGGTGGCATAGGAAAAATAATGACATAAAATTGTATGTGAAAATAGGTCAGTATGGATTCAAACAATTAACTGAATGCTTGCTTTAAAAGACACTTGTCTGAAAAAAAACTTTGTGCAAACACATTAATCGAATTTGTACCGCTTAACTCTAACAATTAATTAAAGAAAGATCGTAGTTTTTTGTTCGAATTTATTAATAAATAACTGCTTCCGTGGTGTTAGAGCGCTGTGCTCAGACCTCGGAGGTCGTGGGCATCTTGGGTTGATTTTTTTAGTTTAGCTATAGAGTGATGATTCCGTGCTTCAAAAGGCACGTTAAGGCGTTGGTCTAGTTTCCCTTGTAAGAATTATGGGGGACCGACAACAGTCGCACCATTGTAATAACCAGCCTGGTCAATCCAAGGTTGTAGACTTAGCTTGCCCTGGGCTCCATGGCATACCGAGGATTCAACCGGGCTAAGCGCTGGGATGATGATGATGTTATAACGGATTTATGTCTTTGAACAAAATTACTTTGACGAACAGTCGAACTAAAATCAACCATGCTTAAAAATGCTGCTTTTTTATTTCACTCAAAAATATTATCACCCACCTCTCGTTCTATTAGAAACTTTTTTTATCTCACGGTCACACGGAAAAATTAATCTTAAAATCAGGGCCATTAGAAAGGCGCCCCTCGAGCTTTGTTGCGCCCTGATAACCCACCTTTGTTTTAGGGGAAAAAGAGCCTTTGCCCGGAAAATGTTTTATGTTCTAATATTTTGTCTGTGGACTCCACAGAATGTTGAAAAGAAGAAAATGTAAAGGAAATCCATGTACTAAAAACTTCTAGGAAAATTCCTTCTTTGTTTTTGGCATAGTCACGGTCTTTTGAAAGATATTCTAAAACAACATAATGTGTAGCAATGTTCAGTGACCAACTCGTTTATAATAAAAACATACCAGTTGTCTCCAAAATGTTGAATAAATATTGTGATTCAGGCAGTCAAAATTCAAAGCCACTTTTACATTTATCACATCCATATTATGGTTGCCTAACAACGTTTTCTTGCAACTGTTAAGGTTAGTGTATTTTTTTTATATTGTACAAGAAAAACAAAAGTATTTAATTCCACACCAGATCCAACTAGTTCGAAAAGGAAATAACTAGCAAATTCCCCTTCTAGTTTTGTTTCGAGTTTCAGGGCCATAAGCTCTTCGCAGTCAATTTAACATCAGTTATTTATTACATCTTTACCGTGCACTAAGTGTATTTTTTTATTCGGTTGGGGCACCTGTAGTGTTGCCACTATATAATAAATCTTTTTCCCGGAACTTTAAGTGTGAAAACCAGAGTTAATGTTGTAGAAATGAAATGGCTTTCTACTGTTCTTGCAGCAGACGTCAATTCCTACACTCTTACAATTTATGATCGTGAGAAGAATTTATTAGGTTACACGAAATGCACAACGAATAATAATATAAAAATTAAGTCAATGTTATACGTTATTATTATCATTGGATTATCTTAAACCCAAAGCCTTTAATTATTTCGTATTTAGATTTTAGCTAGTGATATTACGACAGACGAGAGACCCTACAACTGTTGTCTCCTATAAATAAATTTAACAATTGCACATTATCGGTTTATCACAGATTACCTACTATCGGATAAAAATCTTACCCCGCTATTAAGAGTGTCAGCCTTTTAATGTCCCACTGCAGGGCAAAGGCCTCCATCATTTCAAATCATGTTTTCATAACACAGATAGGTTTTCCTAAATCACCACGCTTGCCTGCCTGCAGACTGCATGAGGGTGATCACTAAACATCACACTGTCTTCAAAAAAAAGTCAAAAGTTTTGCCCGACCCAGGAATCGAACCCATGACCTCCAGACCACGGCCGGTACTTAATCCACCAGTTCATGAAGGCGTTATTCCGCTTTTTACACTGCATTAAACAAATGAACTTTTTCAAAGTAATACGTAGTTGTGTTCATATTTATACATTGACAAAGACGTTCCCAAAATATAGTAAAGATTTTGTTTGTTATTGTCTTTATCTATTTACCGTTCCCCATTCTTATCAAATCTTGTTATTTGAATAGGATTGGCGACGGCTGTGTGAGATCAACGAGGGAAAGGGTTTTTTATATACAACGAAATCATGATACAACACAAATAGTGTGTCTTATAGTACATATTATCTCAATGAGGTTATTGACTGGCCTGATTGTTGGTTAGTGTACTGACACCACAAAGGTTAGATGGCGGGTTCGATTCCTACTGATTGCAATGGTTTGTGTAGTGAAATACAGAATGGTTGTTCAATTCATAATAAGTAGTTGATGTATGTAAGTGCAACTTTATTTTTTTAAACATAGTTAGTAGGTACTATTCTCATATTCATAGAGAACTTTACGCCACTTAAGAAATATTTAATTTGGTGTTTAATGCTAGGCAGTCTGACTATTAAAACATACTTCTAAAAACTATTCGGCAAACCAAAAAAGTGTTTTCTAAACTGTCTATCAAGTAGTCCAAATTAAAAAAAAAACTTTATTTAACTTATTCCATTACAAGGCTTATTAACTTTCGGATCCTTGTAATTCTATATTAAAATGAGGTAATAATTCACTCTCCGCTAAAATGTTAATTGGTCCCTCGACTCGAGCACACAGAGGGCAGATTTACAATGTAAACCTTGATGGAGCGAAGACATTATTATTCTAGGTACCCATGTTCATAGTACAAAAAGGTGAGCAGTGAAATATTTTTTTACTTTGATGATGTTGAATGGATGTTCGCTAAGTCCCATTTTTAACTAGCTCTTAGCGCTTTGACTACAAGATAAACTTAAAAAAATAACAATCACAACACAAACAAACACTGAAGACATACCCATACAAGAAAAATAGTTATTTTTTCAAACAGTAAAATAACTCATTTCTCAGCATTTTTAATTTTCTGTCGGTTTTAGTTGAGTTCCTTACTTCGAGTTCAGTAATAAAATATTGCCTTTTTAATTACATCATCAAAAGGTTCTCATTTTATTCCTAACACTAATAAATTAAATAGTTTTTAATATCCCATCAAACACAACTTATGTAGAGTACTATTTTAGGGTGTTTGACTGACAGGTGAAATCACTCACTTTTATTAAACGTCAAAAACGTAAATACTAAGCTATGACGTCACAAGTTAGTATTGTCTAATCAATATTTTACTACTTAATTAAAAGCACAATAGTAAATGTATCATTAATAAGTCTACTTATTTTTAAATTTATTATTAAATGTAAGAGTTTGCAATCAAACTTCAATTTCAGAGACAACTCACTGTCATCATTCAAATTATCCAATAAGTAACTGGTAGGTGGCAATGTAATTTCGTATTTCCAATACCTGGTTTCAATATCTAAAGGGGCTTTGCCACTTGCATTCATGTTCCCGATTGTTATCTCTCGGAATGTCTGCAGCGTTGAAATAGTATAGCTTTTGTAACGAAGCTGTCTGTTGACTATTGATCCTTTGATTTATTCAAGTATTTTGGCAGAGGAGTTTGAAGCTAGTGATTTGTGAACCTGTAGGTGGACGGTATCTTTTGTGTCTTGTTTATATATAAGGTGTACCAAAATATACTGTAAATGTTTTAAGGGTGAAAATGTGTGTTGGATAGTCCATTTGTCGAGGAAGGCTTTAAGCTACATAACTACACTATGTGTGAGAAAACCAAACTCCATGCGGACGAAGCCGCGGGTGGCAGCAGGTATTGCAAAAAAAAACTTATACTAGTTTTAATTTTTTTAATTAAGGTGCATTATACTGATTATTTTTTGATAACATGTATGCAACATAAACACATAAAAACGAAAAATGAAATCAATTTTATTTTTTTATAATTATTTTGGAAAAACGGTGCTCTTAAAAAAATATATTAATTTAAATTTCGCGTTTAGTGTTGTAGGTATTCATTCATTAGCAAATAAGTCTGCCCTGTCAAAGGAGGTTACAGAGGTCTGACAGCAGTCACTTCAATGTTATAACTTAAACTTCTGGATCAAAGTTTAAGCTTACCCTTACTTGCCCGGACAAATTTCTTGGAATATAATAAAATGAGCTGATACAAAAATTCGGGTACACAATGTTGTATACATACGTAAACCTTCACGCCATTCGACACAAAAAGAGCACAGTTTCTTATGCGTAAGGTCGGTGGTTCAAATCCGGTCAGGCACGCACCTCTGAATTATCAAAAATCTATGTGCGTAATTTCATACCAGCTGTACGAATTACGATGAAGGAAAACATCGTGAGGAAACCTACACACTACGAGTAAGTGTGTGAAATGGAGAAGGCAATGGCAAACCACTCCATCAATACGTAACTTATAAGTGTCGTGTTGATCCATATTGATTAGTGTTGACCAAAACGATGTATTCAGTTGTAAAATATTCAAACTCTATTTATGAAATACGCACTCTTTATGTCTCTTAATGACGATATCACATCACAAAATATAACACAGATCGTCTTTCTCTCTAAACGGCGATATCACAACTCCTGTGCAAACATTTTTGAAAGTCTATTACTGTTAGTACTTCGGCGTTGGCGATAAATTCCCGTTAGGCGGCACGAATGCAGTTCTATTCAGTACAGTTTTTATGATTTATGACTGTTCTGAATCACTTTAGTTAGTGCACGCGCTTCCAGCAACAGATTGGCTTTGCTACAGAGGAATCATTGTGATTAATATGTTCTACTTTCGAAACAAAGGATTAGCATAGTTTTAAATGCAAGTTTAGGGAAAATAATTCATAATGGCGCTATGGTAAGAACTGGCTTGTTTATTCAAATATTTGAAAATACTAATTGCAATTCGTTAGGTTTCATACGTCTCTTCGGTGCTCCAAAAATGAATCAAGTAGTCTTTCCTTAAGTAGTTTCGTTATACATTAATTGAAAATCTCTATTATAAAAACCGAAGTAAGAAAACTAATTTATCTACAATATTTCAATAAACAAAACGAGAAAATATGCTACTAATATTTGAACATGCTCATATGAGAACCAAAGCGAAGACAGCATAAGGGGAAACAGTTCAAATCGTAATTACCACCGCGCCATTGTTCCGTACAGTTTCTGCAAGAATAGCGGAACGATACAAATCGAGGGGCGAAGTATAAATATTTATTGTACAGGTGGTATAAACCGCTGGAGGATATTGGAGGATAAATTGATTGTTCGGGGTCGGTTTTCCATTTAGATATGGAAATTTCCGGGATTGTGTACGAAAATCTTCGATTTTACCTTTTTTTTCCCAACAAATCACGCTCAGCGCGGCCAAGGACGCTTAGATGCCATGTAATCATTGTAATTTATCCAGTTCTTCACAAAAATGTTCAGTGAAAAAACTGGTTGCGCTAAATTTTAGGGCGGGATTAAATTTCGCCTTATCATCTTCAGCCAACAGTTTTCACCTTCTTCTTAAACCAATTTCATCGACGGATTTTATCATTCTTCAGTTTATAAACCTCGTACTTCTAAAGCCAATTTTCATAAACTAGATACAGACAAGTTTTTACGTGCGCTTCTCCCAGAGTTTTTAAGTTTCATATGATCCTCATATGAAACTTAAAAGTTTTTGACGACTTTCGTAACAATTTCTCAAGTTGCGCTTCGTTATTTTTGTACTTACCCATACAAGTATGTACGTGAAAAGTTTTATCCGTTAATTAAAAAGACTCGTTTTAACCGACTTCAAAAAAGGAGGAGGTTCTCAATTCGTCTGTATGAATAATTTTTTTTTTTTATGTTCTTCTTTTTCTTCCTAGCGTTTATCCCGTTTCTATACGGGGGGGAACCAGACAGATTGGATCATGGTTGACTCTTTTTATATTAGTAGGAGAAAATAATGTAGATTCTGTTGAATAGTTAACTAGTACTATCCAACTGATTGATTATTAATCATACAATAATGTAAGGAAAATAGTCAAGTACCATATAGAAACAATCATAACATAATACATTACAAAAACATTTTCAATAAAGATATTTCAAAGCAGCCGTAATTTTCCAAGTTATATCTGTATTATGACAAAATACACATGACACTATTTATTTATCCCCGGTTATTGTATGACATGTCCCAGTGATCGCCATAAAATACGCGTTTGTATCCACCAAAAGCACACAGCTGGTCGAACGAGCTTACGTTTTCCTTGAAATTTGAACTCTATCACCAAAGTATAAGGACCATACGACGTCTTATATGGTCTTTAGAAACCTAGTAGAAAATGGGACCCTTTCACCCGTTCTATTATTAGATTGAGAATGAATGTAACGGATAAACTTGGACAAACGATTGACTTCTATGACAAAAGGATCAGCCATGCGAAATTAATTCAATAAGAAAGGTCACAATGTTGTATTTTATTTTGCTCAAAATCTGATCGCCCGGAAAACATTTACGAATACTATACTTTTTTCTATCAAAAAATACGCGTATTACTTTATTGTGTAATGATACTCGTATGTGACACGGAAGTTATGTATTTATGGGATCCAGAAGGTACAAGGTGGAGGTTGTAATAATAATTTTCATCCATTGCTTTTGTATCGTGTGAGAGATGTAAAATAAGAAGATCAACAACAAAAATAGCGACATTTTTCTTATTGTTATAAAAAAATCAGAATGTCCGCTCTTTATTTAACTATTTTTTTTTAAAGTTTATAACATGGCTTTTAAACTAAATCATTTTGGAAACTTGGGGTGGGTAGGTTTAAATTATTTATTTATTTTTTTTTATTTATTTATTTATTAAACAAATACAAAAATCTCAGTGCAAGACAGTGTTCCGCAAAACTGTTCGAACAGTTTGACTGCAGAATCGTACAATATGTTTCTTAAATTAAAATAATCAACAAGAACAAACTATAACTAAAGAAGACATCTGCTGGCATCTAAGTAATCGATGACAGCAGGTACCTTTTAAGCTTCTTTTTAAAAGCTTTTTTATTAGCTTCTTGTCGTATGTCTTCAGGCAAGTTGTTTAACATATACGGTAATCTTTTTTTTAACGTTTTCTTTCAGTAAGAAATGTAGTTTTTGAAGAGAGTTTAGGCTTACGATTGTTTTTTTTCTTTTACTGCGAGCCACAGCCGACGTTTTTCAATAGTGAAAGTAAAGCAAAAACCCAATTTCAACCAGATACATCACAAACAAACGCACGGACTATTCACTAAAGTTCCATCGCATAGGCTTGAATGTGTAGGATCCTGTAGAGAACGAAATAGTCAACATTCATTTTGTTTACTACTAGCTAAAACCAGCGTGTTCCGGGCTCTTTTTTCGCTGTAAAGTTCAGACAAACATTGAACAAGTAATACCCTTCAGGCCATATTCGGCCATGGCGGCCGATCTTATCAGCCAGGTACGCAGATAATATGTACATATATTATAGTGCACAAGAGAGTGCGCAAGCACAGGTGCACATCCCATTCCTTAACTCTTATAATTCGGTGGGACAGCAATGTGACACGACCGTCGAGAGATCAGGCGCTCGAGATGAAATTTTTCGGTCACCCATCCGATGACTGGCATCTGCGAACGTTGCTTAACTTTAGCATAGCAACCGCATGCCGAGTGCATTCACCACTGCGCCTTCGAGCTCCTCAAACAAGTACTATTGTCATTGTTTTTTTTAATACCTATTTTAAGCCGTTTAGCTTAGCCCCCAACAATAATGATTTAGAATCTTACAAAAAACATCTGTCATATTCTTATACATCAAGTAAACCGGGTCGACCCAAGTGAAAGTCAGTCAACCTAGATGTAAAACTTATAAGTTTCCTTCGCCACTAATTCTTCTTTAGTATAAAGGGATCCAATGCTTCTAAAGACCGGAACAGTTCCCACATACACACAATCGTGTAAGAACACACCATACGGTAAACACGCGTCCGAATTTATGTGGCTGAATTACCGTTCCGTCGAGTTCATGATATGACACAATTATAAATTTAAGATGACGTAGGTGTAGAACACAGCAGTCAATGGCTTCACCGATCAAATCCGGGCCCATTAACCATGCCGAAATTACGTCGCGTAATTTTGTATACATAATGCATTGCCGCCGATAGGAGCGAGTGGAAGAAGAAAACATGCTGCGCCGACCCCGCCTAGTGCGGGATAAGGGCAGGAAAATGATGATGAATGCATTGCCGCCAAATTCCGGTCGCATCATTTCAGCCTAGTGTGTTACTACATGTTGAAACTTAATCATCAACACGCTCAGGGTGTCAGTCCATCCTAATCTAGTCTTATCTCGCAAACTCGTGGAAACGTCCCAAAACTAAATTGAAATGAATGGCCCCAAGTTATATACTAATTAGAAACAAGAAGTTTATGTGTGTCTCTTCGGAGTGTTGAAATTAGACTTAAACTAAACTTGTTTACCTTTCTACAGAGCTGTTTATAAGGAAGTTTTAGAGCGGGAAGTAAGATTTTGCTATAAGTGCCACAGAAGAAGTTTTCCGGGCTGTGCTACCCGTTATTATAGCTCGAATAACTCTCGCCTATTCTCGGATATTTCTTCAAGCTTTGTAGGAATTATAAAGTTTTATTCTTGATTTTAAACTTATTTTAGAAGAGGTTCTGGTGTGCTAGTTTCGAACTAAACTGAGATCTGAGGTGGGAAGATAGAATAAGCACTGCCTGTGCAAGAATGAAGTTATCTAACAAAAAGTAAATTTAGTATGGTTATTAACCCAAGTAAGGAATCTACATCTATCTAGATTTGTATTTTGTATGTAACGAATAAACTCAAAAACTACCACACCAATTTGAATAATTCTTTCACTGTTGGCTAAGCTACACTATCCCCGGTGAACATAAGGTACTTCTGATCCCGGAAATGTGGGGGGAAGGGGGGATATTAAAAAAATATATTGCGGAAGGCTAGTCATATTATATAAAATTATTTGCTGTGTTATTTGTCATAACATCTACTATTTAACATCATAAAATCACCTTCAACAGAACTAAAGACAATGATTCTGCTAAAAAATACCACAATATTTTTCAAAGCACAATATTTTGATTCAGCATTATTTAACCTGTCTCGACACGAATACATTATATCGCGTTTCCCTCAATTCCTCATCGAATGATGGATTGGAAGTGAAAGTTCCCCCATTTGTTTCTTTTCAATCAATTTCCATCCGCAATATGGACAGACTGTTGTTGGAGTTTTGTGCATAAGTAAAATAATACACTTCCTCAATGTCTTCCAGAGGCGGTAATGAGAAATGATTCAATAAAGAAAGTGATGTGTTTTTTACTCAATTATTTATATTTTTCTTTTACAATATTATGTATTCTTCCTATAAATTTAAGAACGTAATAGAAATATTACAGTACACAACGACAAGAGTGCACATTTTTTATTTTATAGTATTTTATTTTGTATGTTTCGGAACTTAGATGAGTTCAGGAAATCTGTGAAAAAAAAGTCATCATCATCCTAGCGTTTGTCCCGGTCGCATCCTCGGCTGTTGCCTCGGAGTCCAGGGTCCGCTAAAATCTGTGAAAAAAAAGTATTTACATTATTTTCGATATGTTCATGCAGTGAACAGTACATACCAAAAACAAAAAATGCAGAGGTAATCTCAGCAATGCAGTTTAATAATTAGCAATATCTTAAGACTGCACTGGTTAAACTTTAAAACTGTCATATAAGTAACGAAATACTATCATTATAAGTACATACATCAATTTTCAATAAACTAAAAAGTAAAATTAATCATCGTTCTATTTACAAACACTCACACTCATACTACTTCGATAAGCAAACAACACGAAATAATGCAAATAGAAAAAGTAGTTCATTTATTTCCTTCCGTGTTCTTTGTAGTTCGTGGGCTAATAATTTATTGATCTCCCTAACGCACTGTAGGTACCTACTTTTACTAATTGGTTCCCGTTGAAAGGTTCTTTTTACGGAACCATTTCCACTGGCGTTCCGGATTATTCCAAAATAATTAAATGCGAGAACCTCTTGGTATTTCTTAGAAACTCTTTCAGTTTACTTGGTTAGAAGGTTTCAGCACGCGATACTTTTGTTAATTTCGTCTGTTGGCATTTTTAAACTATTCATGCGAGTGATCGATGGTGATTGAATAGTACTTTACGATTTAGCTATAGTGACATCAAAGCATTCAGTAATTTAGATAAACCTGCTAATCAAAGGAAGGGATCAATAGGGGATTTTTATCTTTTACTTAGCTACAGAAATGTTATCTATTGATGGACACAATGTTCTGTCAAAATATTTGAAAATTAATTGCTTTTCATTAGGGTGACATTACCTCAAAAACGGATGAACCAATTTGACTAATTTGTTCCGGGAAAGTTAAAACAATTAGAAAATATTGAAAAAATTCAAGAAATAATTATTCTTCAAGTAAAGCGACTTCGAGTGTCTTGTTAAACGTTATGGCACTGATTGCGATACGCACTTCACCGGATCAGCTAGTGTTTTATAAAAATGCACCACAGATACAGATGTATAATTTATTTATGAAATTTTAACGTTTCAGATTTTCAGGCCTTCGTGTTTTGACATAATGTTAAATTCGACATTTTAAAGGTTTCCATATTTTCCTATTACCCCGCAACATTTGTATATTCCCGGGTGAAGCCTGGGGCGACAGCAGGTAATCCTTAGATCGGACCCTCTTCTTCCAATCCTGGTTTACAAGTTCCTGTTTGTTTTACATTTAAAAGGATTTACTTACATTCAAAAACATATCAAAGTGGTCAGACGCCGCCGCACCGCTACCGCAGTGAACTTTTTAATTTGTAAAGCAAAATTATTTTCAAATTATCGTTGTTAGTTTTAATTAAACACAAGTTATATTAATGATTTTTAACGTTGGTCTTTCTTAGTTAAAAAAAAACGTTTGTGGAAAAGCTGTTTGTGTTTCATTCCTGATAATAAATTTCGACATGGATATCCTTTATCGAGATAAAATAAGTCTTTATTTTCTTACTTTCTATGCATTAAAAGCTTTCTGATCTAGAATTTCACAAACAGGATACGTACAACACAATGTATACCTAGTTTGATTTTAATGTCTATTTCTGTTACTGGTAACAAGATTAGTTCGTTGTTGTCTTTTAAAATGTTAATAATAAAAAACTAAAGGATTAAATAGTTGTCAAAGCACTTTAGTGTTGAGGTTACAGAATTATCAAATACTAGCGGCCGCCCGCGACTCCGTCTGGCTGGATTTCTGTTTCCGAACAGGTAGTGTTATAATGTAGGTAAAAGCCTTTCTCGACAAATGTACTATCCAACACAAAAATATTTTTCAAATTCGAATCAGTAGTTCCTGAGATTAATGGGTTCAAACTAACAAACAAACCCTTCAGCTTTCTTATATAAGTATAAGTATGTATAGATTTTTCTCTTTTATGAACACCAGAACCTATGATGCTTTTATAAATTTGCTACCAAACGTGCAAAATAGATCCGAATTCATATCTTCTCGTATATACTAAGCCTTTCATGCAAAGCTATGAAAGGTGCTCTATATATGGATGAACTACACATAACCCTTCATATCAAATGCCCCACAGAAATGCATTACGACAATATTGAAACCCAGTCTCTCTAACGTATCTCGGAGTATCTGTGTCCTTTGTGTAACAAGTTGAATATGTTCACGTCTTACATAGGAATTCGTTTGTGACATTTGCAAGAGAATATTCCGGAGACAATTTTAACTATCGTTTTGAAAATGCTAGTTCTGTGAACGTTTCAAGCGTCATACGAGACGGTTAAGGGAATAATCCCTGTTTGTGAACAAAGTGTTCAAAGAGACTTCTTGGGAAATTCTAGATTTAAGAAAGGAAAGTTTGGTGAAACGAAATATTTTTATTTTAATTTAACGTAATAACTTATATCACTTAGGTCAAGCTTAATCAGTTAACACCTAGTTTTTAAAGGCGGTTTGTGAACAAAGTTTTCAAAGAGACTTCTTGGGAAATTCTGGATTTAAGAAATGAATATTTGGTGAAACTACACATTTTAAGCAGTATTACATAAGTAGCTTGTGATACTTTGTGGCATAATTTAGTTATATTATGTACCTATGTGCCTAATTGCGTGATAGCACTCGCAGTCAACCACGGAAGCGGTTTGCGAGGCTTTTAGTTTAAGTTAATCTTACTTGTATTGATTAATAAAATAAATAAAAATAAATAAATAATAAATAAATAAATAAATTTATTTTAACGTAATAACTAATATCTCTTAGGTCAAGTTTAATCAGTTAACAACAAGTTTTTAAATGCAGTACGCAAGGTTATTAAAGAATCTCTCTATAACAACCTTGCTTTCACGACGAGACACGAACGCATTTTGTGACGATAAAAAATTATAACAGTTACTTATTTCTTCCAATAACACTAAGCAATAATTGATTACGTATTTATTTTTACTTAATTGATAATAAATGGGTAAAACGTTGATATTTTATGGTGTCTAGAAAACCAGAAATTTGAACCAACATTCCACCGCATCCTGTTTTTCGTTCACGTAAATTCATAGTCGCGCTGAGCGCTGTTGAAATTAATTTTACATCGCAAACTGCCTCGGGTGAGGCACAACTAATTATAAGACTCATCGGTTCACCTCATTCTGTATTAGCCTAACATCAATACAATCTGCTAAGGCTTTGCTTATCATAATAAAGTAATTGGGCAACTGTAAACCTTGGCCTTGCGAACTTTGGAATAATAATAAAGTTGTAAATAATTTCAATAATACGTAGAACCGTCTCGTGTTTATTCAGTCAATTCTATTTTGTGTGTTGACTGACAGACTGCCTAAAATGGTAGTGATGATTCTTTACCCATGAAGGAGGTGGTAGGCTCGTATTTTTAATAGAAGCAAACATTTTGTTCATTGAATTGTTTACTGGGATGGGAGTATAAATAAATAAATAAATAAATAAATATTTCACAACATCACATACATTGATCTGACCCCGTGTTAAGTAGCTTAAGCACTTGTGTTACAGACATCAGAATCAACAGTGGTATTACAAATATACTTAAATAGATACATATAACACCCAGACCAGGACAAACAGACATGTTCATGCACACAAATGTTTGTCCTGTGCGGGGATTGAACCCGCGACCTCTTGCGTAATAGGCAACATCTTGACCATTACACCAAGCGGGTCGTCGAAGTATGCAGATATATATTTTGATTTCCAATATTTTTAACATCTTAATACGTATTTGGCTATACATTTATTTTTATTTCGCCGGTGATGTACAAGCAATGTTTTTCTTAAATTCATTTATTTATGTACTCGTAGTAAGCGAAACATCAGTTTATTTTTTCCCAAAAACTTTTCGAAGCGTGTTTGATTCTTGGTGGCGAAACAAAAACAAATTAGCATCAAATAAGCATTCCCTTTGCGAAAGCGATCACACAAACGAAAATAAACGAAGCGATATGCAAAACCGTAATGTCTTCACGTAAAGTACGTACGCATGTAACATTTACATATCTGTCGGGTAATGAAATCTGGGATACATACGGAACCAGGATTATTGAGGCGGGTTATTGTACATTTGCCACAAAGTTAATCGTCACAAAAAAAACGCTCAAGAAACAGTCCACAAAATAACTTTAAAACCAGCTTTTATAAAGTGAACTTGGGAATTGATTGGTTCATACATATAATGTATGTGCCAAAAAGAAACGTCTATTAAAAAGAAAGTAATTCATAATTATGTTGATGATGGCAGTATGTTCAAATGAATTATGTGTTTTTTTTAAATTAAAGTAAAATTATAAAAAATATATATTTGTGAAAAACTTCCAATGTACAAAACGTTCTAACATGTGACGAATTTACTTTGGGGCAAATGTACAATACAATTCCTTTGAGGAATCGCGTCACCCTCACCTTCGATGTTACGAATTATTAACTTTTTTAAGAATACACCACTCGACGTGCTCAACTATTGTGCTCAGTTTAATTAGTCGTCTTGCGTTGGATCATATGCGGTTATTGAGGCTGCTATTTAGAGAACCCACACCACATTTGTAGATTTTTCTGCATACCTGCTGAATAAAAGATTACAGTGTAGACTTTACTTCATAAAAATAAAACTGTGACTAATTTACACAACCATTTCTATGTGACGAATTAACTTTGTGGCAAATGTACAATAATCCGTTGAGGCGTTGCGTCAAACTCACCCTCAATGTGGTTTATTATTTACTTTGTGTAGTATCTAACACTCAACGTGCTCAACTTTTGTGCTCAGATTTAGTAGTCGTCTTGTATTGAATCATATGCGAATATTGAAGCTGCTATGCCATGAGCCATCCCGCATTTGTTTCATTTAGATTTTTCTTCATACCTGCCGTAGGTATACAAAAAGACAGTGAGGACGGATATTCTACATAAAAATAAAACTGTGACGAATTTACACAACAGTTTCTATGTGACGAATTAACGTTGTGGCAAATGTACAATAATCCGTTGAGGCGTCGCGTCAAACTCGCCCTCAATGTGGCGTATTATTTACTTTGTGAAGTATCTAACACTCGACGTGCTCAACTTTTGTGCTCAGATTTAGTAGTCGGTGTGCGTTGAATCGTTTGCGGCGAACGCTTGGTTAGGGTATAACTTTCGCGAGTACTGATTGTATGTTGTACTTGTATCATGAATTACGTACCTACATTATGCCAACATAACAGAAGTAGAGTTTTAAGAGAGCCAGCTCTGTGGAAATTCCACTCGAATGAGCCGCTCGTCTGGGGAAGTACCTCCACCTTACAGAAGACCGCAGTGAAGTAGCACTTCGTAACTGTTGTGCTATGTTTCTGCTGGTGAGTAAGGTTGCCAGAGCTCAGTTGAGGAGGGTATGGGGTTAAGGCCGGCAACACATCAACGATACCTCTGGTGTCGCGGATGTCCATGGGCGGCGGTGATTGCTTACCATCAGGCGACCCGCTAGCTCGGTTGCCGCCTCTGACATAAAAAAAAAAGAAGTAAGGTTTACAGTTTATACACACTAACGCGCCCAAATATTACACGCAGCCCAAACATAAACATTTAGTGTAGGAATACACTAGGCTAAGGCTACGCGACCGAAGTTCGCCAGTAATGCATTTTCTATACAAAATTAAGCGACTTTATTTTCTTAGTGCATAGTGTGTCACCTTCTATTTAAAATAAATTGAAGACGAAGTCAGGCCGAACTTCGGTCGTATTTTCGGCCAAATGTGTTTCTATACTTAAATAAAAACTGCTAAAACTGTCATTTAAAAAGGGTACTCAATCCTTAATGGTGATGATGGTTTTATCCCCAACTATATTCAAACCAAAAGTTGTGTTTAATTAGTTTCGTCCGCTTTGAAATATGAAGTCACCAAGCCAAAGGCTAAAAAGGCCGAGGTTGCGAAGGTCAGAGGATAGGTGTCAAGCTTACGGTACTCTCTATAATAATATTATGTAGTTAATTTGTTGTTACCGCGATAAGTTGCTTCCTTAAAAGATAGTCTGATAGTATAGTGATTGTATTTTTTTTTAAAAGAAGGCCGAGTTTTTGTATGTCACACTAGCTAGCTTGTCGCCTGATGGTAAGCCATCACCGTCGCCCATGGACATCCGCGACACCAGAGGTATCGCCGATGCGTTGCTTGTCTTTAATAAGCAGATATGAAGTGCTATTTCACTGTAGTCTGCTGTAAGGTGGAGGTACAATGTACATCCCCAGACGAGCGGCTCATTCTCCTCATTGGAAGTTTCACTAAGCTCTACCTCTCTGAAAGATTAAACAAAAAGTGCTATCGATGTGTAATGTTAAAACACCAGTATCACTTTTAAAACATAAGTTACTAGTTACTAGCATTCGTTTTTAGTCCAATTATAAAATTTTCTTCGCAAACAGTAAAAACGTTAACAATCTCGTTTCTTCAAAGTGAGTCGCAGCGCGCAACTATTTCAAACTCGTCCCTACAAAATCACGAAAGTCGCTAGTTCCTTAAACACGTTAAGCGCAGTGCTTGTTCCGTGAAATTTACAACAAAGTATGTTCTAATTTGAAACCGTTCGCCCTACTCGACGCATTCCGTTGCAGCTGCTTTCTCGAATATTCCGAACTCGTTTATTGTTGCAACTACCTAAGGAACGCAGCCATTAGCCTTTTATTACAGTTCATTGCGATCTATGAGGTAGGGACTCGAATGTTAGCATTCCATATTTAAACATTTCATAGCCAACGATTGAGTGAAATGGAGAGCGTTTATAAAGGCTTTGTCTAGCAGTGGTCTGCATTAGGCGGTAAATGTTGATGGTGATATTAAGACAAATAGTGATTTGAAGCCTCGATGGTCTAGTGGTTCAAGTATTGGGCCGTGGTCTCGAGGTCCTGGGTTCGATTCCCGGGTCAGGCAAATTTGTGTTGATTTTTCTGAACACAGCCCGGGTTTGTGATCGCATTTGGCAAGCGTGGTGATTAAGCCAAAACCCATTTGTGTAGTTGAGTGGGAGTAATAACTCTCTGCATATTTTACTTGGTATCGTTTGGTATGGATAACTCGCTCTTTATAAATTATGTGTTCCAAATCAAAAAGTTAACATTCAACTTTGCTAATGTAACTTGTTCCTACTTTCGAAAATTACGAACTAAAGTAAAACACTGAAATCGCAAAACCAAATATCTGTTGAGTCTGAAAGAGCGTACGATAGAACGAGGAAAATCCGCAATGTAATTTCAATAACTTAGTCTAAAATGAACTCTGAGTTTTCTTAAGATATTACACTGCGTCTTGATTTTATTTCATGCTGTGTACTTTATGTGATTTTGAGATCTAGATTACTTAACGTCTGTAACAAAGTACAGAAGTGACCTATCTCTTAGTCACCAAATTATTAAACAAATATCGACGAAAAAGCTAAAATTTTAATAATTATGTTAGGCACGCGGTCCATTTCACAGTTTTCCTCTATGTTCAACGTTGGCTTGGATTAACCAGCAAAGAGATATAATTGCACACCAGATTGTAAAATAAATAGATATTCCTCTAGCACGATATAGCCAACAAACTATGTTACGTCAAGCAATCTGTCACTTTTGCCGCCAACCTTCGACGCCAACCAGCCAGTGACATTCGCTTCTCTCGAAAGAGTTTGGTATTTATTAATTTCAAAGAATCTATATCAACCGGCACGGCAACAATATTTGAAAACATCAACCCACTGAAATGTGTGTTTTTATTATAAGTAAAACAAAAGCTGGAAAAACTCCCTTCACTAATTACCTTTTATATCACCCGTTGCAGTAGTTAAAACTTGTTCATCCAAACCCGTTGGGAAGCAGTTCAAACAATCATTTCAAAGATTAAACTTTCAGAAACGTGAACCGTAAACATTATATTAGTATTCAGGTGATATGAAGGTAGACGTAAGACATTAACCTTTAAAAAGGGGTCAATGCGTGAAGTTGTGTCCCCTAATAACTTATTCCGGTCCACGATTTGTCGAAGGGTCGTATTTGGGCACAAAATACTGACTTTGAATATTGATGACGGACCTCATTATGGACACAATTAAACTTGACTAATGAGACTTTGATTAGTGACGGACTTTGCTCTAACTATGAAGGGAATTTGGAACATACAAAGGCTATATTATATAGATAGGATCTCTTACCTACTCGCATATCATAGTAGGTATTATAAATGTAATAGTTTCTTTGCATGTTTGTCTGTCAATCACGCTGAAACTACTGAACAGATTTTGATGAAATTTGGTATACAGACAGGGTATGATCTGACTAAGGTGATAAAATTTTATCACGATTATATGCTCCCATGAGATATAACAGCAATCTTGATAACGCAGGCAAAGACGCGGTAAAAACTAGTATTGTGTTGGATAGTCAATTTGTCGAGGACGGCTTTAACCAAAATCCACGCGGACGGAGTCGCGGGCGGCCGCTAGTTTAAGATATTTATATAAAATAACTCTCTGTAGTACACTAAAGAAAGTTATTTAAGGTAAAAGCAATAATATTGATCTAACGTATTCATTACCCACGATAGCTTTATCATAACTTTTAAAAAATAAAATCCGAAAATCAATGAATTAAACGAACAGAGATTAGAGATATAAAACAACTCATCCAAGAACATTTAATAACGTGAATCTGCTAAGCCCTAAAGGTGAAAATAACAATCGATTTCCAATAACAAATTCACCCGTTATACTTATTCTGAAGTAATCACCCGTTTTACATTAAAATTTATTAACGGGCGGAAACAACTCAAATCCCGAATCGATTCTCCGTTCCTTTCTTGTGTCGTAACAATAATACTTTAAAGGAAAATCTACTTCCTGAGTACATTCTACAGGGAACTTGGAATGGCGAGTGACTTTGTCGGCTGAATAATAAATGCTATGGAAGTCGCCGTGCGCTTTTATTTCTGTTTTACTTGTCGCGGTGAGCTCTAAACATACCCCCGTCGTGAAATCTGATGAACGGTCGACGGATTTGGATTCCGTGCTCAGATAGAGATCTAGTTTTCACTTTCGACAAATACTCGTGAGAAGCTTAAATCTAAGCATACTCGTATTTTCGGTAGCTGTCTCATTCTGGCAAACAGACAGACAGACAGGCATGACGAATCTATAAGGGTTCCGTTTTCGCCATCTGGCTAGGGAACCCTAAAAACTATTTATAGAAATCTGAAAAAAAACGTTGTTATGAAATAAAATACATATTTTTAATAAATAACAATTTTAATTTCTTTATTTTCAATAGTGAAATGGGTGATTTTTAAAATAAATATAATGTAACTTTATTTTAGATTTATTTATTTATTAGTCTATCTGTAGAAATCATTTTTACAATGAAAAGCTCTGCGGTTTGGTATCTGATAGTATCTGTTCTGATGTTGTAACTTAAACTAAAAATAACTAACAAAATGCTATTCAATTAAACGAACACAATACATTTTAGATACATGTTAAACTTAATAATGCGAAGACATCAAAGACGTTATTAACACTGAATAGCATCGCGACCGACGATAAAACGTCCTCATTTACCGACGATCCACACGTAACAATGTTACACACATGAGTTGGAATACAAAAGCCGATGCTTGCTTTACGAGTACATTCTGACAATACCAATTTTAGAGCCTCGTCGAGTTGCAATAGTTACCGGTATTGTTCAGATTTTACGATGTTGTCGGCACTGGATATCTGAGATCCTTATTATTCTGTGACTGGTTCCCTAAAGATGTTATTTTCAGCTCCGGTAAAATTCAATGCACGCTTCCTCACGACGCCTAAAAGTAATAATTGTACCAATATTTTGGAACGAATTCTTGTTTTTTGATCGGAGTGTTTAAAAATCCGTCATAATATAAACCAGCTAATGGTTTGAATTCTCCTGAATCAGCAGAGGAGCTCGTTGATGAAAATTTCTTCCAATTATTATCTTGTTGGGGAAGCAATTGTGCATCTTTGACGTATATTTTTGTATTCAATGATACATCATGAATATAGTTGTTATTATAAAAAGCTGCTGCATACGGCCCACTTCTTTCTGTAGTTCCAGATGATTGGTAAACATTGTTATACTTATTAGTAGTATTTAACATTGGGTAGCTATTGTTAATCTTATCCCGTATGTCATGTGATGTGGTCAGCATCTCATCCGGACTCTTAGTAAAAGTTAATGAGTTTATTATTTGGTTCTGATATTGTGCATTAGGATAGAAACCAGGAATTGTAGATTCAGTTGTATTATATACCGTAGAGTTTGTATCAGTGCTATTAAAAGTAGTTGTTGTATTTTTATCATCAGGCACATTTGTTGTGGATTCTACCTGCGTACTTTTTTCTTGCTTTTTATTGTCGCTTACTGTCAAGTTGCCTGGCATTGATGTGTCATCTTTTTCTTTGCCCGCAGTTTTAGCAGGCTTGGATACATCCCGTTTTATTGATTCCTTGGGTACAGGTTCTACGTCGTTATACAAATCATTAAATCTTGTTACGTCTGGAGAAGTAACTTTATTTGGAAAACCTAATGGCTCTTCCACATTCTTGTCTTGATATTTTTCTTTCTCGCTTTTATAAATTGTAACACTTTGATGTTGATTTATGAGTGGTAGAATCACAATAGGTACCGAATGTGATAATTTTGCAGCAAAATCATATCCAATTTTATATCCATGGAGATAGCCCAATAGCGCAAATATATGCTTGTTTTTTCTTTCCTTGTTGCTGTTGCCTGAAAAAATAAAACATAGTTTGTTTTAATATAATAAAAGCCCAGAAATATTTTATAGCAGAAATGTTGCAACTACCGAAATTGTTTGTCCTCATTCCTTTTTTAGCTTTAAAATTATAAAAACCAACTTTATTTTCCCGGTAGCCGCAACAAATTCTCGGCAAATTTTTAAGAACCCCAAAAATTCTGTTATTGTTATGAAAATTACATATTTTTAACTCAATCTGTTTTTTAACTATATAGGGTTTTTGAGATTTCAAAGTTATTTAGTAATTTAATCTTAGTACCAACTTATTCAAAGAATTTATTTATTTATTTATTTATTTGAAAATTAATTACACGGGGTATCCCAATTACATAATTAACTTAATCTAAATATTTATATACATATAGACATATACAAACTTAACAAACTTAGAAAACAAAAATCCAAAGAGGAGAAAAAATATTAAAAATTTCTAAATAAAAAATAACTTATCTAAACAAATAGGAACATATGATGTATGTATGTTTGAAACATTTAAATAGTAAAAAATCTTTTACAAGGTACTTACTGAGAACTCCCGAAAAACACAACAAAAATAACAGCAACAAGCGACCGCTTGTCAACATTTTCAAACAGTGAATGGCGATATTAGTAAAAGAAATATCAAATTCTATGTTATCATTGAACAGTATACGCAGAAAGTTAACATAAAATTAGCACGCCACGTTTTTAACGTTAATCCAATCTCTTTAAAAAGTAAAGTGAGTTAGAGTGCTAGAAAAAATAATTTTATTAACAACGTAAGTTCAGCATATTGTATTGGATACTCGCATCTCATCTGCCTCAGTTTCCCCTCATTGATACGCTTAAACCAACATAAGTTTTATATCAATAGTCATTGAGTTGGTGTACCTACTAGAATTAATAATTAATACAACTTAGCTGAGTGAAAATAGAATAGTATGTTTCTGGCTTGCCATCAATTTAATCTTATTATACTCCCCCTTCGCATATACTGTAAAGTGAAATCGAAAAAGAACATAAGCATATCAAAATGCGGGCCCACATAAATATCTACTTACTGATTGTTCTTTTGCAATTTCACATTTGTTGTGATAAAAAATATAAAGTGATTTTATTTTCCTAATAGTATGTAATACAGTTATTTTAAATATTGAGTATATGCTATTTGGAATGTAGTATAAAAATCCTACAAAACATAAAACTCATTTCTTATGATAAATACGCTTCGGCCGTTTGAAAAGAAATCTTTTGACGCGATGCCTTACAGAAATATAATCAATAATGGAAAATCAAAACCGGAGACAAACACAAAATATCCATTATTTAGATTCAAAAGATGAGACTTCTTTTATTTCATCGCCGCTTTTGCACAGCGAAATATCCTTTGATATAAAATAATATTCAAACCCTAAGGGAGGCGGAGACATGAATGACAGCTAGAACAAAGCCCGTTACATTTTCTTAGATGTGTATATTACATTTGTATACTACACAAGATACTTTGTTTGGGAATTGTGGAGGAATAAACTGTACACTTTTATTAAATACGTATTTTTTTAACGCTAATGAAGGATAATTAAATCGGTTTTAAGAAGATACCAAACATTTGAACATAAAAACTTTTAACAAATAATTAAAGGTACTGTTACTAACAGACAAAAAGATACATGAACTTAAGATCACAATAGAAAATCTACTACGTCAAAAATAAGCATCACAAAAAATTAAGAAATGGTGTTGATACTAACTTAAATATTGATACTAAGATTTTATAACGAACAAACGCTCAATACCCATATATATATAATTGATAATAGAGTTTATAAACAGCGACAGAACAACGCCCGGAAACGTAACACTTTTTCGGCCTTCTGCTCGTTTGTCCATCTATGTATAAACCAACTACATTTTATTCTACGAATAAACATAATTACCGAAACTCTAAAAATGGCCGTAAAGTATGAAAGGGATATTTATGTAGCAAATCCGTCAACGGAACGACATCTGAGGTGCGCGTCTTCTGTCGCCGCGTCGTGTCAGCGGTACGTAAGATGCTGCATGTGTATTTATTACTACTTGATGACTGTAATTAGTTCTCCTCTCTAAAAGGAGAACTACTTTTAGGATTAATAAGAACGCATCTTGATGCGTTCTCTCTATTGCTTTTAGTAAACGTACCAAATTCCTTTTGTTCTATAACTAACAAAAATGTTACTCCTCAGTACACAAAAAAGTATCACCTAGTCAGCCTTATCGGTATTAGCGGAACAGCTGTATGTAATTATTTATTATTTTGAATTTATTAACTTTAAAGGTACGTCCTACTAATACACTTACACCAAATCATAAATACACAAAAAGGCCAGAAAATAATATGAAAGGGCTTGTTGATGTAGCAAATCCGTCAACAGAACGACGCCCGAGGCGCGCGTCATCTGTCGCCCCGTCGCCGTCGTGTCAGCGGTACGTCAGATGCTGCATGTAAAATTATTAATATTCTGAATTAGTTCTACTTTGAAAGTGTGTTTAGTTCTACTTTGAAATTAAGTTCTAATCTTGAGGTATGGATCCTTCAACATTTTAATTCCAAAACACAGTTTTATCAAATTTTAAATTGTATTACATGATTATCTGAACACAAAAAAGGCCAGGAAATAATATGAAAGGGCGTGTTGATGTAGCAAATCCGTCAACAGAACGACGCCCGAGGCACGCGTCTTCTGTCGTCGCGTCGTGTCAGCGGTACATCAGATGCTGCATGTAAAGCTATTAATTCTTCTGAATTAGTTCTACTTTGAAAGTGTATTCTAGTTTTTGAGCTATGGTGCTTACAACCTTTCAAAAAACACAGTACTATCAAATTTAACATTGTATTACAGAATTATCTGAACACAAAAAAGGCCAGGAAATAATATGAAAGGGCTTGTTGATGTAGCAAATCCGTCAACAAAACGACGCCCGAGGCGCGCGTCATCTGTCGCCCCGTCTTCGTGTCAGCGGTACGTCAGATGCTGCATGTGAAATTATTATTAATGGCGAGGGCGCTATTCGTCTTGCGTCTTCATTAACATATGAATTGTGGTTATTACACCTACATGGAGTAATTCTTGCGGAGTATGCCTTTTTATGGCTTTAATCTTTGAATGGCGAGTATGACAAATTGTGTTGGTGTTATAGGATGTACTTTGACTCGATACATTTTGCGGGGGCTATAGCTTAAGTTAATCAACAACCTTTCAACCTTCTTTAAACTTCATCTTTTAAGTTAACCTTTTTTCAATTTATGTACAATTACATCACTCAAATCGCGTTTAAAAATTTTAAATATTTTTAAAACACGATCATAATGATGATATAATATACGGAAAACATTATCTCGAAGGATACAACACTACAAACACTCAGAAAAAAGAAAGGACGAATCTTGAAAGTAAGCACGCATGTGTTGTTTTTTAATTTGGCGACATGTATGCTTTCGGCGAAAATGAAATCCTTTTGTGCATCCTAAAACCCATCCGTCAAGGGAGTCCTTTTTAAAAAGGGGGAAGTTGAAAAGTTTTTGGGATTTTGACGAAACTCTATAGAAAAAATAATTGACAGCATTCTAGGAAAACATTTTTTTTTGTAAGAGTCTATAGGAGAGCAATAGTATAAAAAACGTTGTTATTTCAGTTTTCAAAAAGTTTTTTGAGAGCTGAAAAGAACTTTATATTTCGTGGTTTACCCACTACTAACATTTTCGCTAGAGCTGCATTCCTAATTTGAACACAGACTAGCGCAAATTGTAATAACGCTAGAATTTGGCGTCAATTTTAGTTATCCGCTACAATATAACAGACATTTCCGATCTGCATGTTCAATTTAATCCAATATTCAAGTTTGTGCCGTTCGTTAATAATATGCAGAGAAGCTTTACATTTGTAGACTGTCTCTGTGATGAAGAGGCTAGTTCGAGTAGATCGAATTCAATGTGTTCTTATATTTGGCGCATGGTTTACTATCTATACTTCTATACTAATATATAAAGCTGAAGAGTTTGTTTGTTTGTATGTTTGTTTAAACGCGCTAATCTAAGGAACTACTGGACCGATTTAAAAAAAAAATATTTTAGTTTTGGATAGTCCATTTCACGACGAAGGCTTTAGGCTATTGGAAATCGAAATCCACGCGGACGGAGACGCGGGCGGCCGCTAGTTACTTACTATAATATGTGCATTCACTTTTTTTTCTCACTAGTTCTTACACGCGGCTTTGCCCGCATTATCAAGATTCCTGATTTATCCTATGGGAACGGCTAATCGTGATAAAAAGTATCCTATCACCTAAGTCAGCCCAATCATTGCCTGTTTACCAAAATTCATCAAAATCCTTTCAGTATTTCCAGTATCATTGCTGGACATACATCCAAACAAACAAACTCTTATTTGTAATATTAGTATGATTAACAATTTACTTGCATTTCTGATGGCATAATTAAGAAATCTTAAACGGAATTTATGATTAAACTTCGTCTTTTAGTCATTTCAAGCGATTAAGAAATATTGTAGCATTATTAAGATTTTTTTTTATCCTAGGGAGAGGCTAACAAAGCTGATGGCGAACCTTTACCATCGGATGTGAATAAATGCAGATCCTGAATTGAACAACCTTTCACATGTTATTCTCATGATTCTAAAAAGACAATGACAAGATTTAAGTAATGAAAGCCTTGACTTTTTCCTTATATCTGAGGTGTTTAGAAATGTTACTAATGCATTTGATATACAAAATAATTAATGTTCCTAAACTGGCGTTAGCAGACTGGGTATTCTAAGTCAAAACTGATACTTATTGCATCAACACGCTCGCAAACTTACGGACGTGAGTGCATAACTTACTCCTCTAACTCCGTAAGTACTAACTTAGGTGCAGTTCCTACCTTGACCGATACTTAGTTGCACTGAATTTATATACGCAAGTATATAGCCGATTATACTCAACATATATACGTGTACATACAAAGTAACTTACGAGTATATTGTATCAGTCAATAATTGTTTAATTAATAAATTGCCTGTGTCTTTGGCTGGCTACGGTAACCAAGAAATAAAACTACTTTTAAACGGATAGAAACGCGGTATAATTTTACACTACCTGTTTACAGGAAAACCCGAACTGTTTGGCTTAGTTAGAGTATATAAACGTAATAAATTAATCCATTCAAAATTATTGTTATTCTTGCCGATTTAAAAGAGCAACTATCGATGTTCTTGCCACTTCTTCTCAATGGATAACTACATTCAAAGTCGGTGGTAGATTCAGACTATTGTGATATCATGGATGATTTATAAGTGCGTCACTGGGCCTACATAAATAAAGAATATTAATATTTTTTAATTTATAATTTGAGGCACTAAAAGCACTTAATTCTGTGACGCTTTCAGATACATCATTCTTGATTAAATTTTAAAATTCCATGTTTGTATTTCATTTCAATTCCATTATGCCCGAGTATGTAATTACCAAAAGTAATCAAAAAGTTCCAGTTGAAATGTAAATTATGTTGTTTTAATATAAATATGTATTCCATTTAAATGCGAAATGCTTGTACATGTTTTGTAGCAACATGTGGTCTTAATTTGATATTGGACAAGCGATTTGCTACAACCAAGTCCGTAACATTATTGAAATTTATTATATCACCGTCATAATAAACATATTATGTTCATAAGAAATAGTGAAAAATTCTAATGATAAAATATTATGGTTTCAAAGATACTAGACTGCTAGTATCTATTTTATTTCGATATAATCAAAAAGTAACATAATTTATTTATTTTGCTAGCAGGCTTTTTCAAGTTAAACGGAGGCCAACGAACCAGATATTAAGCGATCACCACTGCCCATGGACATCAACAACCTTTGTTTAGTTTTATATTACCTTCTTTTGAACTAATTATATTGAATGTAGAGCTCTCAAAATAAATATAATTTAATTTTTCGTGAAATGTATAGTGCCTTATTGTTTATTAATTTTTAAATAGAGAATGAAAATAAAGATGAAAATGGATATTTTAATGAATACGATGGCAAAGTAAATATTGTGCTTTCATTTAATAATAGAATGGATATTTTTTCAGTTACGTCTCGCTTTCTGATTGTTTTATCTTGTTTTTAGTTTTAATATAAATTAAATGCAACACGTCTGATGAAACACTCTAGACCTGGTACCGACCTTATGTCAAGGACATAACCTATACTTGAGACCAGCTAGTGCTTACCTCAATACTCGGCTGACTGTATATAAATTTGTATCTGGGTACATTTCCCAAACTTAGCAAGAGTGTTATATTTAATCGTAAAATTGCTTTAACCATTACCCGTATCGCTAACATATCACGGGTATTGTACCCCTCGTCTCAGTGGATATTGGCATATCTCCTAAAGGTTGACCCTTGGGAGTACCGGGGATCCGTTACACGACCATACCTGCTCCCTCAAGGCGACTTGATGTGGTATTTTTAAGGCTTCGACATTTATAAAGCAATTTTAATAATGCTAAAATTGGGTTAAGGTCCCTGATGGTGTTGTATTTAGTATGGAAAAAAATATAATTGCCTACGTACTTTGTTAAGGAAAAACCAAATTCTGAATACATTCGCACAAAATAATATTTTCTTGGTAGTGGCTAAAATCTTGAATTATCATGAAACTAAAATTGTATTTTAACCATTTTCCTGGATGATAGATACCTTGAGCATTCCTAAACATGTGATTATTAGCTTAGCTTTTCTATGGTGAATGTTTTTGATCTTCTTGTAATAAATAACAAGACATCCCTCGAGCCCTTTACCAAACAAAACTGAAGTAATAATGTTTTCCATCTTTAAGTCACGTCCCTAAAAAGCAAAATTATATTAATAACTAGCTGAGTCAACAATAACCATCCTTGGACTTCAACGAACATTTAAAAAAAAGAATTGGCCAAATTGGTCTTGGCTTTGTTGAGTTCTGCGCTCACCAACACATTTTGCGATTCATTTTTATACTATAGATTATCACGAAAAATCCAGTAATAACTTGTGGTAGACCGAATTATACGACGGCGTACCAAATTCCAAACTTGGCCATTTTACCACATTTACGTTTTAATTAAGATGCTCTATACATTCTCATTTCAAAGGCGAAAAATTATACTTAATTGAGAGCTTAATTAAATATTTAGAAGCTTGAATTTTTAAAGAAGATATACCCACGACTATGTTTTGAAAACATCATAAAGGGTCTATTAAGTTTCGTTAATTAGAACATGATGATGACTTTATAAATATTACTGAATTAAAAAAATCTGCTTGCTGTAGATGTATTAAGTTGCCATGACAGGCTTCATTATATTTATTAAAATTATTATTATAACTATTTTAGAGGACCTTTTCAGAAATACATACAGATAACCACCCACATCTTTGGTATACTGTAGAAGAGCAAAGATGTGTTTCTCTGTATTGTACTAATATCTCTGTGTAATGGTTTCGTTATTGTGGATACACCTTTTATACGATTAAATAAGTATTCATTTGACAAATCAAAGTATTTTAATGTGCCATATTGGTAACTTACTTTGATGTTAAACTGTATTTGAATCATAAATAACTAGGCGACGAATAAACGTACTCTTGCCATTTCATGACGAAGATTCATCTTCTCAAAACGCATAAAAACCATCCGTTTTCTAAATCAACTGGTAAAACAAAACACTCTAGTGTTGCTCATTCACTAAAATGCAACAGCAATATTTTAGAGTCTACACCTGAAAGCCGTTTGCGAGACCAGAAGCAAAACAACCACAACAGCTGTTGCTAGCTTCACGTTTACGGACAGGAAAAAAGACTGCCGTACGTCCCTATTAGGAAATATTGCTTCTCCCAACAAACACAATATAAGGTGTCAAGCGTATTTTACTTTTATGTATTGCGATTAGTTAGACGGTATTAAATCATTTATGTTTATCATTTTGTGAAGTTGGTTTTGCGTAGCACAAGCAAATGCGTGAATAGTACTAATATTGTTTTCAATGTTAACAGAGCATAATTAAATATGATCAGTGGTCTTTTTCTATAGTAGTAGGATAATGAATAAATAATTTGTGTTATGTGTCAGCTGTAACGTTAAAATCAGCGGTTGATAAATACATATGTATTATTAACTAAATATTTATTATTTCCCAAAAACTAAATATAATCAAAGATACGCTATTTTCCTAGCACTTTTTTCCATCAGGAGCACTTTAAATGTCAAATATTCACAGCTATTATGTAAAACTACACCATATACCGAAAACACAAATGTCACAACAGCCTGCGTGTCGTATTTCAGAGCATTAATATAATACTGTGTTATAAACGCGTAGGCGGTGCCTTAGCTGGCAACCTAAAGATGCTTTTCCACAAGACTTGATCTAGTGCAGTAATAGTTTGAAACTCTACGGCTGTGATACATTCTTGTAAATGTTTGGTACAGATTTCAAAAGTCCGGGGTGTGGCTGGTCAGTTGGATTCGGTTAAACTCCTATTAAAAGACCCAAAACAAGATAAACGCTTATTTGAGACGAAGAAGTAAGATTTTGTTTTCACTAAAAAAAAACTCAGATTTTTCTTCATTATATTCTTTGACTTACAACACACTGGTGTCTTTATTTTCGCAATGCATTTTACTCACAATAGTTGCATATACCCAACTTTCAAAACAGACAGTGCAGATGCTACCCTTGTGGCCGGTTCTGTGTCTTTATTTTTGTGTGTGGAGGTGTTGACTTACGAGTACCAGTCAATTGAACCTTGTTAGCTTTTAACTCCCTTTAACAAATTCTAATAATAATATTGTAAGAAGACATTGCTGAATTTCTGCCGGCGGCTCTTCTCAGCAGGCCATTTACGTCGAGGCGCATGTAGGGTTAAAGAAGTTTTGACATGCAAAAGAATTAGCTAAGTAAATTATAGTGCTAGATGAATCAATTCATTGTGTGTAACTAAAGTTTTTTTTTTTTGTTAACTGATGTACGATATACGAACTTTCATTGAACCAATTGGTATTGGCGTAAACATCACATATTTTCGCAGCAACTTTGACTTCACACCCCTAACCATTTTCCAACCGTCTGTGGAAAAGCAGCCTAACGGTCTCTCACGGACGATGCGTCACTCCGGCACCCAGGGGTCACGTAAACCGTCTATAAGGCCCATACCCACCTGTGCTCCATTCTGAGCCGATAAATAAGTAACTTACTTCTCTCTCGATGGGATAATTTATTCTATTTATGAAACAGACGGGTTGTATGGGGTCTTTAGTTTTTCGGGTTGAGGGTTTGTAAACTTTTTCATTGGTTAATAAAGTAAGTGCAGGCGTTTTATTTTCTTTTACTTTATTTAGAAAGGTTTTGAAATCCTGATTGTAAGCTTTTAAAACTTGTGCTCCAGTCTGAGCCGGTAAATAAGTAACTTACTTCTCTCTCGATGGGATAATTTATTCTATTTATGAAACAGACGGGGTGTATGGGGTCTTTAGTTTTTCGGGTTGAGGGTTTGTAAACTTTTTCATTGGTTAGTCGACGAAGTAACCTTGGGCGTTCTATTTAGTTTTACTTTACATAAAAGGGTTTTCAAAGCCAGTTTGTAAGCGTTTAAAACCTGTGCTCCATTCTGAGCCGATAAATAAGTAACTTACTTCTCTCTCGATGGGATAATTTATTCTATTTATGAAACAGACGGGATGTATGGGGTCTTTAGTTTTTCGGGTTGAGGGTTTGTAAACTTTTTCATTTGTTAGAGGACGAAGCAACTTTAGGCGTTTTATTTTGTTTTACTTTACATAAAAGGGTTTTCAAAGCCAGTTTGTAAGCGTTTAAAACCTGTGCTCCATTCTGAGCCGATAAATAAGTAACTTACTTCTCTCTCGATGGGATAATTTATTCTATTTATGAAACGGATGTATGGGGCCTTTAGTTTTTCGGGTTGAGGGTTTGTAAACTTTTTCATTAGTTAGAGGACGAAGCAACTTTAGGCGTTTTATTTTGTTCTTCTTTACCTAATGGGGTTTCGAAAGTGCTTAAAACCTGTGCTCCATTCTAAGAACCGATAAATAAGTGACTTACTTCTCTCTTGATGGGACAATTAATTATTATTATGAAATAGACTTATTGTCTTGTGGTCATTATTAGATATTTTGTAAACTTTTTCATTGGTTAATGGAAAAAGAAGGCTTTTATTTCGGCAACCTTACTTAGAAGTGTTTTCAAAGCCCCCGCTGTAATTTTGATTTTATTGCCTGTTACTACAACTGTTTATTATACAAACATCAGGGCCACTTGATTTAAAAAATAGTTTTATTTTAACAGCAAAAAATGTTAAAAATAACTATTATTTAGTCAAGTATGAAAGAGGATGTTGCGATATTATTTATAATTTAACATCAGCACAGAATCAGAATATGTATTGTGAGAAGTAATATGTATATAGGTATATACAGCTATCTGTACTCATTTTCATCATTTCATGACATAAGATACCAAGTTCTAGCGTAACTGCCCATTCCAGTTCAACAACCCTATGAAACATGTACATAAAAGTTGTTTAAAGTTAAAATAAATATTCATTGAATATTCAAATAGCATTTAAAATATTAACTGAAACTGTTACATGTAATATGTGGTTTGAAAATATTGTTGAATTTAAAATACAGGCCATAAAAACAGAACGTCCAATAACATTTTCATATTTAGTCGTAAAAAGACAAACATTTTGTTGGCTTGTGAATATATTCACTATCGTTGGACTTGACTTTAATATTCAGCCTTTGGACTGCCGCCGTGGCGCAGTGGCTAGTGTGTCGCACTTTAATGCGGCGGCCGCGCCGGAGGTCCTGGGTTCGAATCCCGGGTCGGACCGATGAAATTGTGTCTATGTTTTTATGATGTGATAACACAGATACAGTCCGGAGTTTGGAATTTGGCGGTGTAATTACACCCCCGTGCCTCGGAAAGCACGTTAAGCCGTTGGTCCTGCGCCTGATCTCTCTACGGTCGTAGTCGTGTCAGACTGCTGTCCCACCGAATTATGGGAGTGAGAGAATAGGGAGTGTACCTGTGCTTGCGCATGTGCTTGTGCGCTATAATTATATCCCGCTTAAGTGGCTAATCTTAGGATTGGCCGCCGTGGCAGTAATTCGGCTAGAATGTATTATTATTATTAATATTCAGCAGTAAATATTTCACTCCATACTATTTGCTAGGCATGGCGTTTTTAACAGCTTAATAACCTACACAAACTTTCCATGAATAAAATAAAATATTTTCAACGTAAGTATTTAATTAATTCAGTTACTTAAGTTAAAAAAATGTAACCCTACTTAACTTTTCCATTATACAGAATGTTAGCTTTGGGAGCCATTATTTTGTTTTTTCCCTTATGTTCCTCATTTCCATTCTGTCGTTAAATGCTTTTAGTATGTATGTATACATAAATTGCAAGTAAAATAAAATATGTGATCGTTCAGAACTTAAAAAATAAAGTTCTTCTTAAATATGAGAGTGCTTACAAAGTGGGAAACAGATTGTTATCTGAATTTATGGTTAGTCAAGATATTATTTGCACTTTAGTTTATTAAAATTTAGAAACCTTTCAAAAATTCAAAGATCATGATAATTATTTATGTATCTTTTTTTACTGACTAAGTCTTCATATTATCTTTCTGGAATGCATGAGGTAACAATTCTGGTCAAAATATACCTATTCCACTCGCTCAAAAACTAAGCCAAACATTTCAGCGACAACACAGCAAAACCGCTTCAAAAAGTAACAGTGCAATAACTTCGCGAATCACCTTCGGCGGGAAACTAGAATCCCGTATTACTTGAGAATAACGTAGCACACGAGCCTGTGGTAAAAAAAAACACATCAGTGAAAATTGTTTCCCGCCCCTAGGTAGAATGCTTGCGAAGATTACTTTGGTTGATCGTCCGTGGCGGCCGATTTTCTTAGTTTATGGGACGAACGGTTGAAACGAGGAGTAAATAGTTCATTCGGCGGCGAACAGAACCTTTTTACTGATCTGTGAAGAGAAAAGTGAGCTGTCGGTGGGTAACGTGGTAAAGTGTGTAGTTTGCTATAATGTTAGTTATTCAATCAAAGGGAATTTGGATTCAAAATTCAAATTGACGCAAAGATAACGCCGGCGTTTACGCGATAGCTAACACGTATTATATCTTATTTTATTTTAATAATCTTATATCGCCCGCGACTCCGTCCACGTGAAATTGGGTTTACACACACAGTGTTATACTACTGCTTAAAGCCTTCCTCGACACTAAACTGAACTACCCAACATAAAAAAAATCATTGAAAATCATCATTTCAATCAACACTGCGCAGCCCTACAAATTGTCATTGTAAATTATTCTAGTATTGTTCAAATCTTGATTCTATAATGCATGTACTAGCTTTTACTTTGGAAGCACATCAAAGTGACTAATCCCACGTCAAACCTAAACCGAGCAGAAAAACACGTTTTGAGTGAGAATAACATATACTTATAAAAATAATAATCCTTGGAAGAAAAGTATCAACAAACATATTTCAATTACTTCTGAGAAAATGTTGATGAGCTTTTTGAAGATATGACACACAAAATATCATTTAATGGGTTCAACGATACTTGTTATTGTTCAAGTAAAATGGAACAAATGTATTCAATAACAACTGAATTGCCTACATTATCTCTGAGAACTCTTCAAGTTAATATTATGTTCTTCTGGTGAATCTGATTGGTAATATTTGTTGTATATATACCTCTTGAATAACACTATGTGAAAAACAAATCGCATAAAAATCGGTTGCGTAGGTTGTTTTAATGACGGAAAAGGCAGAAGTCTTTGTGTCATATTATGTAGTGCTTGTGATGGTATTTTCTTCCTAGCAATTAATCCCGTTTCTGTGCGGGGTCCGCTTTGACCATGATCCACAATTTGGCAAGTCTGTTTATTACAGTGAAGCGACTGCCATCAGGCCTTCGTAACCCTTAGAGGGGAACTAGACAGATTGGATCAAGGTTACACAATCAGATCTAACTGAACTAAAGACAGAAAATAATCTGAATGTGCAGCTAATGGCACAAATGCACACATAGATTTCGGAAAATCCAGAGGTGTGGGTCAGTATTCGAACCACGGACCTCACGTATGTGATACGCTGTTCGTACCACTAGGCCACCATCGGTCGTAGTGCTAGTGATGGTATACGAGTCAATTTAAAGAATATATCAATTACTCGTATATGATACCATTTCCATTAATCAAAATCAAAATCAAAATCAAAAATATCTTTATTCAAATAGGCATACAAACAAGCACTTTCGAATCGTCAAAACTATGAAAAAAAATATATTCAATACATTTGAATACATATATATGGTGATATATAAAATATACTAATATAAATAAACATACTTAATGCGATTCTACCACTGGTTCGGAATGCTGATTCTGCCGAGAAGACTCCAGCAAGAAACTCGGTCAGTTGCTCTTTTCAATCGCCAATTTAGTACTACAATCATTTCAATACAATATTTTCAAAAAAAATGTTACTGGAATACGACGTCATACAGGTAACGGAAAACTCAATTATATAAAACAAAAACTTATACTCTAGTTGTTAGTGAAAGAACATGTATGACGACGTTTGCATAAAAAAAGCAAGTCAAATACTTAATAAAGCATTCACTCTATTGTAACATTAATTAAGGTGAGGTATTTATTTTACTGTTTTTTTGTTTATTTACTTGGAAAATCAAATGAACTCGTGTATTTAAAGAAAATATTTCGCTGGCAAACTACAAAAATATCGTGTTTTCCTCAATGTTGGCTTTGATCGTCTCTTTTGATTTACTAGTAATTAATATCAACAAGTTGAGTGAGACGTGTGATTCTGTAAGCAAAATAATTGTTTTTGGTATTACTAGACATTTTCCTCACTCGCGTAATAGCTCAGTAAGATAGTATGGTATAATAGTCACTTTTGTCAAAGTGAATGGCGAAAATAATATCAGGTAACAAGTGAAAAAGTAGATGAATCATTATATTAATGAAAATATACAAACTATTGAATCTGTATCCTCGATGGAAGACACACCAATTACTTCCTTCTGTAATAAAACATTTCTAAAAGATCGTATTTTTAGCTAATGCTAAAAATATGGCAAGTGTCGTGTCGCATTCTAATGAAAGAACAAGATTGGTATTTTGTGATATGGAATTTTTGAGACAACCGATGAAGAGTCATCCAATATTATCATTTATGATTAGTTCCACTCATTTCCGATTTTAAATGGCTACTGTTTTATCATCACTACATAGCATAAAACAAAGTCACTTTCTCTGTCCCTATGTCCCTTTGTATGCTTAAATCTTTGAAACTACGCAACTGATTTTGATGCGGTTTTTTTTAATAGATAGAGTGATTCAAGAGGAAGGTTTTAATGTATAAAACATGCATTATATAGTAGAGAAACACTAATAAACTTAGTTGCACCGTACGAAGTCGGGGCGGGTCGCTAGTTGCTTTATAAATGGGACAGATGCAGGCGGAGAAATTTTGGTGGAGACCTTTGCCCAGTAGTGGGACAATATTGGTTAAAAAATAAAAAAATAAATAATAAGTGCTGTCTTTCTTCCTTTTTCCTTAGAAAAGTCATGCCAAAGACTTTATTATTATAATAATTTATCCCATAGGAAATAAACATTTCACTGAGTTTATGTACAGAGTGAAAAATGTAATAATTCTTTCTATTCATGCCATGCATGTTTTGCATTTGGCGTTTTTATTGCCTTAGGCATGTTATTTTATATTCCAAAAGTTCAGTGGATATTAATCATGCATTGTACGAGTAGTTTTTCCAACTCGCAATATTTACAAATGACATTTAAATTTCGCTTGCATTGGTCAGTTAAAATTCAAAACATTATTTTCGTTCACCCGTAGCTGAATATTTTGTTTTATTGTTGTTACTAGCGGCCGCCCGCGACTCCGTCCGCGTGGATTTCGATTTCAAATATCCTATGTGTTATTCTGATGCATAAGCTATATTGTGGTAAAGTTTCATTCAAATCCATTCAGTAGTTTTTACGTGAAAGAGTAACAAGCATCCATACATCCATACTTACAAACTTTCGCCTTTATAATAGTAGTAGGATATGAACTTGTACAGCCTCGATGGTCTAGTGGCTTAAGTACCGGGCTGTGGTCAAGCAAGCAACCAAGAGAGAGAGACGAACTTCTTAGCTATCCATTGATTCTTCTTGCGGGTGCCGGGTCCATCGCGTGGAACAGAGAGGAATGTCAGTCGGCGCTGACTTTCGACCCAGCGTGTAGGGGGGGACTTATTAGGAGATTAAAATTGTATGAATCAAGATCACCTTAGCATGTTGTCCTACTGTCTTTGAAGCGCGTATGATATTATTATAATACGAGAATATTACAAGTAGACATTTCTGCTTGTCTTTTAGCAATACTTTTCCTACAACGAAAAACTAGATGAACAGTTTTTACGTTAACGCAAAAAGGAGCCACGAAACAATCTTTGTATCGAAAACATGATTTCAAATGATGTAGGCGGCTTTAGCCCTGCAGTGGGACATTCATAGAATGATACTTTACTTTTACTAGTATATTTCCATACAGACGTATTTATCAATAAATGAACCTCCATTTCACTGCGACAAAAAAAATCTTTATCAGTTCTTGCGTAAACGCAAAAAGGTGCCACGATCCTTCGAGCCTAGAATAGTTTCCAATTAAACAAAACCGTATACAGCGGCGTAAAAACGCAACCCTTTTGCGGTTCCAAATAAAAGTCGGTCTCAGATTCGTGGCTCGGCCGCATTCAAGCACAAAATGGGAAACCCGCAAGGAGACCCGGAGGACCGGCAGACTCTTTATGTAAATGCGGACTGTACAAAAGGTGAAGTAATGCAAAAGTGAGATTGGGACTGTGACGGTTCCATCGATCGACGCAATTTGGAATGTAAACTTCATCCGGTTTTAGGGCAGGAAATGGACGCAAGTAAATAAAGTTTTTCGTTTCAAAAATGAAAACGTTGCTGCGTGATGATGATAGGTAGCTATGAACACTTTTTTTTAAATTAAGCTGGTATTTGGACATCTTCCATGTATTAGTACCTACCTATGCTTTTCTGACTTCATGTCAGGCATTGTAACAAAGTCAGTTTTGTTCTTGTACCCATCGCACCCAACGTATGACACCATTTTGAGTCTGAAACGGCTAAAACGTACAAAATTACTGATTTTAAGAAAGGTAGCAAAATTGTTTAAGTAATTATTTCAAACTTATGGAAAATTATTAAATCAATTTTCCGTAAAAAAGTCCAACAGCACCTCAAACGGCCAAAATACGTTTTTCTAAATTAAAAAAGCGGTAGAGTAAACGTCCAGGTTTCCGCAACGAGCCCTCTGTATCCTCGATTTTAATTAAAATTAATCAAAATTGGCAGCTATTAAAATGTTTCCGTTATTTTCCTCCACATTATTAATTTTTGTCGGCAGCTGTGTTGTTTTATTAGGTCAACGCTGCTCTCGTCCGGACGAATCTGGATCATTGATTTCCCCAGCGCATGGTAAAAACCAAACGTGCCTTATTTAAATATACACCTCTTCTCTAGTGTTCGGAATTGAACTGGAATGTAGATATTGAAGTTGTTCATTGAGTGTTTTAAAGATAATACTCATATATTTGACAACCCAAGATCAGTCTTTTAAATCTTAAACTTCTACATTATGTATACGAGTATTAAACCACACTTCTCTTTCTTTTTCAGATAATGGTGCCATGATGACCACCAGAATTGGTAAGTCCACATTATTTTATGATCGAAAAACTTACAAAACACTACATACTTCGTCAATTCAAACAGTCTAGTTGTATCATTTCAACGGTGTAGATTTTGACGATACATTTTACTGCGGTAGAAATGAAAAAAGGCATTAAAATCTATGCATAGAAAACACATTCAGATCAAAATATCGCTTTCACAAATGCGTTAAAGTTACTCGGCTACCACAACACATAAATATATATATTTACAAATAGCTTCAATGTAAACCCAATCAACAACAACTGTAATTACCTATATAAAAAAATACATAAAAAAAACAATTTCACTCCGCAATTGAGAACTTACAAAGGCTCTAAGTTTCAAACCAACGTGTACCCAAACTTGTCAAGTTTATTCGAAATTCAGCAAGGCGAATACCTTTGTTTGAATTCGTCATATTTAGTTGGGGAATAATTTATTGCATATGTTTGCTTAGGATGTTGCTGTGATGGAACGGCCCGTCGTAACCAGGTCTGCAAACTTCGACGGTGATTAATGAAGGCGGTCCTACGTCAAACAATAACTATTTTATGCGCGTACGACCCAATACGAATTGAATATTTAATTGCTCGTAAGGGAATTGTTTGTTTAAAAGTGGCATACTGTTTTCTTAATATTTTGTCAATGCCACCTGTTACATCAAATATCTCTATATGAGGTTTATTTAAACTTTTATATTTTAAGCAAATGCCCGTCGCGAATTTAGTTTGCCTTTGTCGTTTCTTCTGTTTAAAGGCTTGTACATAAAACTTGTATAAGTAATCTCTAACCTACTTGAGATGTTAGAAATATCTACTCAAATATAATAAAGCTGAAGAGTTCGTTTTTTTGTTTGAACGCGCTATTCTCATTAACTACTGCTTGTATTTAAAAAAATATTTTTGTGTTGTGACGAAGAAGTTTCCACGCGGACGGATGGAAACTAGTTTAAAATATTCCTTAATAAAAATCAGCATCATTGATAATCAATATAGAATAGTACAAGAACCAATTTAAGGCTAGCTTATACCTATGACACAACTCACAAACTTAGAACAAGCTATCATCACATTCTAGTTACCAGTCCACAACGTTACACACTGTTTGTACCGTACAACTAACAAAGTATACAAGTAACAAAGATAAAAGTCCTAAGATAAAGGTATTTAGCACTGTTTACTCCAGATAAAAAGTTCCCCATCCATCCGAGGCTGTGCTTCGAGTTATTTATGTCACTTTGCGCACTTTAATCCTTTTCTTTTTCATTGATAAGAGAGGCTTTACTGACTTGAGAAGTTTCCACTGTTTGTCTGCTTGAGGGAAAGCCGCGTAATATTTTATGATTTTATCTCTCTGTTGGTTGTGTCCGATTTGTTTATTTGGCATGGCTTCTTTATTAAAAATTAGTAGTCCCGGTGTACTACCTCTGTGGTGTAGTGGTGAGAGCGCTGTGCTCAAAAACTATGAACTTGGAGTTCGTGGGTTTAAATCCCGCGGGAAACACTTTCACTTTGTGTTGGTTTTCCCAGTTTGGTTAGGACATTGCAGGCTTGAATCACCTGATTGTCCGATAAGAACGATGATTCCGTGCTTCGGAAGGCACGTTAAGCCGTTGGTCCCGACCATGATCCAACTGGTCAGGTTTCCCTTGTGGTTACGGAGGTCAGACGACAGTCGCTCCATTGTAATAACCAGGCATGTCATTTCAGGATCATAGTCGCAGCGTACCCTGGGCTCCAAGGCAATGGCCGAGAATGCAACCGGGAGAGGCGCTAGGATGATGATGATGATGAATCCTTTTCTTTTTCATTGATAAGAGAGGCTTTACTGACTTGAGAAGTTTCCACTGTTTGTCTGCTTGAGGGAAAGCTGCGTAATATTTTATGGTTTTATCTCTCTGTTGGTTGTGTTTGATTTGATTATTTGGCATGGTTTCTTTATTAAAAATTAGTAGCCCCGGTGAACTTCGTACCACTGTCATTGTCATAGCGTTTGACAGGTAGGACGGTTCGAGTGACAAAATAAGTTGATGTTTGTTATTTTTTTGAAATCTCTTTTCCATATTTTCTTAGTGTCTAAACCTTTCCTGGATGAACACATTTTTTTAGGAAAATAATGAGCCAAGTCTGTTTCACCGTTCACGAGTTTTAAGCAGATAAACGAAAAGCAATTTATTTTTAAATAAATAGATGAAGAAACGGTCACACTCAAAGACTTTAATCAAACTTAATAATAAAGAACATGCTTTGAATCGTTTTTACGTCTTATTATTAAAAATTAACTGAATTTAAATTTTGTAACAATGCTTCTGGAATTTTCTCAAACAACCACATCACGACCGACATGACGTCGTGATGTGTTTTTTTGCGAAAATTGTAAATCTTCAATATTGTAAAATACACGTAGATTTAATAATATTCATTCTGCCATCCATTAACACAACATGCGTAACACAAACGGAGAAACACGACGGCACATAACAAACTGCACTTCCAATGACAATAAACTCGCTAAGTTTATCCCGTCCCTATATCATAGTTCTCTAAAGTTCTGTCTCGGAGGGACCGTGATCCACATCGGGAGATAGCCCTCGGGTGACGAAGGCTGGCACACGTTGACTCGCTTTGTGCTATTGTTGGCTCCCCCTTTAATGGATTACTCTACGTATGACGTCTAGGGATTTGGTGCACGTAAAAATTACACGCGTTACTGTGACGATGGTGGGTTTACAATTGCTTTAAAGGATTATTTGTAAATACATATATTTTTAACGCCAAGGCCAAGCTCAATCGCCTGTCGCCTGAAATATGCACTAAAATAACAAACTCATAGCAGTGATCCTTAGTAATTGTTACTGGTAGATACATTCAAAACCCTGTTTTAAAAAAGGAACTATAAAACATTAGCCATTAAAAAAAACAGTGGTTTTATCTCTGTTTCTCACAATTTCACAGAAAACGCTTTTTATGTATAACAAATGAAATATAACTTCATCTACATATACCAATGTAATAAATCTGAAGAGTTTGTTTATTTGTTTGTTTGATCGCGTAAATCACAGGAACCCCAAATTTAAATAATCTATTTGCGTTGGATAGTCCAGCTATTGAGGAAGGCTTGAAGCTATAGCATAACACCATGTATACGGAAACCGTAATTCACGCGGTCGAAGTCAGGCCGCTAGTCTTGTATAATTATTCTGTAGTAACCTAGGAAGATCCCCTGGAGTATATAATCCATCGTCCAATTTTATATTTGATATATATTTAAAGACAATGATATTGCCTTCGCAATTCTATTCTTACGTGTCTGGGGAATTCACACAATACTTCGGAGTGTGCTGTCGTCATGCCAGAATACAGTCTTTTGTTTCACGATGAAAAGTAATGTTATATTTTATGGTTGTAAGTGAAAGTAGCAAAACATAGATCAACATAAAACTAAACGTAGTTTGTACTGGTCCAAGAAAACGCATAAACAACAATAACACCTACTAACTTTTGTTTCGCTTAGTACATAGTCAACTGTAAATGAAATAAATTCTTTAAATTAATACATTCTTTGGCCTAACACACAAATTGTTGGCCAAAACTAAACTGGAAGCTATAGACAAACTTAAATCTATACTAATAAATAAAGCTGAAGAGTTTGTTTGTTTGTTTGTTTGAATGCGCTTATCTCAGGAACTACTGGTCCAATTTGAAAAAATCTTTTTGTGTCGGATAGTCCATTTGACGAGGAAGGCTTTAGGCCATTGGATATCGACATCCACGCCGACGGAGTCGCGGGCGGCCGCTAGTACTTTAATAAACATCCATGACTCGAGTACAAATGCCGTTTTTCATCACACAAACATTTGACCCTAGCGGGATTTTTTTAATAAATAAAGCCCGCAGACATATATTTTCGACATAGTCGTCATAACTTTGCTACGTTCTACCAACGCCGTCAAAGTAAACCAGTTCATCAAAATACCCTATTCAAATAGCTACGTTTAGAGTCTGGTATCGAAAATCCATTACTAATTACGCGGCCGTAAATTATATTTTATTGTAACCAATCCCGCTCAAACGGAAGGGGAGGGATTAGTATTTACAACAATTGAAAAGGTTGCCATTTCATATTTCTCTAACTACCGTCTCCAATTAGAATTTACCCACACGCAATTCGATCATTAAATCGTTTGAGCCGCGATTGAAATGTTGGAAAAATTTTGCCTCCGTGTGATTTTACCGATATCCCTTCACCTTTGTATAACGGACATTAAGCAAACAAATAATAATTTAGAATCGCCCTTTCGAAAAAGAGCACGAAACGGGTTACGGAAGTTCCGAGAAGTTTTGTAATTATTGTGTTTTGTTTACGTTGTTCACGAAATACGAACTTTTTTAGGAATAGAATTTTTAAGGCTGCGGAAAGGTTTTATGTAATTGGAACAGGACTTTTGCAAACATTAAGATATTTGGGTGGTATATTTAATCTTTCTTTTTCTTATACTCATTTAATTTGTACCAACTTATTAGGTTCATGATATATGTGGTTGCTTTTTGTCTAGTTGTATTAAATTTGATTCTCCATATCCTCAATTCCATTAGACAAACACAAAATAGGGTTGTTTTTTATAAAGAGATTTAATGTGTTCAATCGTAATATAAATGTTTGATGTAGTTAATTCATATCCTGTTATGACTAATGAAAAACTGCGTTTTTGTAAGTTAATTTTATGAGTTAAATAGAATTTCATCGTAATTACTCTCTTACAGTTTACTTCGTTAACAATAATATAAGCCTTTCACCACAAAAAACAGTTAAGATATAATATCAACCGTAAATAACATGATGTACTCACATTTACAATAAAATACATTTCCTCGTCCCACAACGTTATCGTTTGACGTGAAATGGCAAATTTATTCGTGTATCTGCATTTTGGCCATAAATAAGAAGTGCAAGAGTAAAGAAGTGGTCGTGTGACAAGATAGCTGGGACACATTCTCCCTGATGCTTCCGCCGGCGCGGGCGTGCATTACACAAATTCTTTATTTTCCGCATTCAGAGGGCTGTAGACGAGCGATTTTTTCTAAATGTATATTTTTTGCGTAATAATAAAATTACTGCCTAACCCGGTTGCGGCTTCAGTAGCCAATTATCGATAAGCAAGGTACGCTGGATATGTTACAGTGCCCAAGTGATTTCGCGAGCATAAGTGTACCTCCTTTTCCCTCACTCGCATAGCTTGATGGGACAGCAATCTGACACTACCGTGATAAAGCACGTAGGAGCTCGAGCTATTGGCATAACCTCTCCAACTGAGCTCTGGAGACCTTACACACCAGCAGAAATATAGTACAACAGTTATGGAGTTTGGCCATAAATAAGAAGTGCAAGAGTAAAGAAGTGGTCGTGTGACAAGATAGCTGGGACACATTCTCCCTGATGCTTCCGCCGGCGCGGGCGTGCATTACACAAATTCTTTATTTTCCGCAGTCAGTGCGATGTAGACGAGCGGATTTTGTTTTTTACGTAATAATCATAATACTGCCAAACCCGGTTTCGGCCGCACCGGCCAATCATACGATCAGCCAGGTACTACTGTGCTACAATGCACAATTAAGTGCGCGGGTTTAGGTGCTCCCTTTTCCTTCACTTTCATAGCTCTGTGCGACAGCCATATTTCACGACTGTAAAAAGATCAAGGGTAGGACCTACGGCAAAACGTGCTTTTCATTACATTACATCACCATCATCATCATCAGCCCGTCTACAACAACATCACTCTACTGCTGGATATAGACATTTGACTTTTTTAATTATAAAAACCTTGTCTTATGTACTGTACTTTAAGCGATGACTACAACACACTTCTTCGTAAAGTAAACTAAAATGATAAAAGAAAAGCGCCCGTCTGCAACGATATGTGAATAAATCATTGTCTTCGGGACAAGAAGATAGTGCGTGTTGCTTTGGCAAATTTATTTTAATACCTTGCATGTTTTTAAACATCTAGAAATCACTTCAGAATCAGAATGTGACTTCTTTCGGTTTTTTTTACTGAAGAAAAAGGTAATATAACAATATAAATAACATTTTTACGTAATCTTGAGTAAATATTGTATGACTGAGATAATAATTGTGCCGACATAATAATATATATTCCTTTGAAAATATAATGTAATCCGTTTTATTTTGCATTTTTTTTGCTGATGCCACAAAATGTTAAGTCACAAAACTTAACAGACTTTACGTTAATTTTACTAAGCTTTTTAAGAAATTATTCTGAGCATTAAAGTTCTTGGCACAAATCTACCATCGATAGGAGACTTTAATTTAAATATTTTTTGCAGATGTGCGTAGTCTAGCCTAATTACAAAGCCTTATTAGAAGACACTACTTTAGAAATTTAGAAGTTACATTTTAAGCTAGAGTTGAAAACTGTCTATTCTCGTGACATAATAAATTCTTTTTTAATTTACCAAATTGCTATCAATCCACTTGCAACTACTCTGATGTTGCGGTTTTAGCGAGTTGACCGCTCATAATAAGTAGATGCGCTTATTGCATGCCTCCCTTTATTATAAAAAAAAACCGAACAATAAACCAAAAGAGGTACATGTCCAATCAATAACCGTACTTCATCGTCCGAATCGGAAACATGGAAGATTACTGACTCAACACAACCACTATCGAGCTCGCGACGAAACGATTACGATTATTCCGAGTCATTGTGTAAACGAGCCCTTATGCAATCGTTTCTGTTCATCGCTCTGCTAATTAAAGCCGACTCGTTTGGTTTACCGTTCATGCGGAAATCATCCGGCTCGTTTTATGAATTAATCGATTATTCTGTTTCGAACTCCGATGCTCAGTTAAATGACGGATTATTTTCGATGTATCGAATGATGACCAGTCACATGGGAAGAGAATTATCTGTGCCTAATATTAAATTTTTATTGCTTAAATCGAACCTTTATGATTTCTGGAAAGTTTGAACTATAAATTAGCCTCGAATAATAAGATATTACTTTTAGTTGGTTCTAAGTGGAGCTTTGTCAAGATAATGAGATTTAATAAAGATGTATGTTTTTTCCACTGACTTAAAAAAGCAGTCAAATTGACTGTAAGTGATATATGAAGATGAAGTGAGTAATATGAGTTATTTTTATATTTTGCGACGGTAATATTTATGTAGTTCAAAATGTACTAGGCTGACAGAGCTAGCAAGGAGATATTTTCACGAACTCTCAAATGCCTAAGGAATTGAATACAAGTGATACTTAAAAACAAGAGTGAAGGACTGATGCTCGTCAGACATCTTTTCCTTCTTTTCAAATAAGGTTTATATTTTATGTCAAAATCTGCCGACGTTTTAAGAAATAGGAGATATTATTATCAGGCAATTTATGCAGTAACTTACAAAACACAACATAAGATCTCTTTGAAATTAAAATGTAGAGCAAAACATAAAAGTAAACACATGTCTGTCTATGTTGAGTTTTCTTGCGTTTAATATCAAGCAATCTTTTAGAGCACTTTATTTTTAGTTTTTTTTTTATACGCACTAAGCGAACTTGTCGTCTAAAACGATCCAACAGAGAATATTAAAAGTTGTAGTTAGAATTAAAACGAGTAGGTATTATAAACGTATTATGCCTGTTTCGAGTTGAGTAAAATCTGAAAAACTACTATTTCTTTATACTTTTTTACTCCTCCTCCTAAAGTCGTAATTAAAAACATCATTCCAAAGCCTAATTTTGAAAATGTTACTTTATCCCATGTATAAAAACAAATTCGTTAATCCCCAGCTCAAGTACTACGAGTATATCTGTTTTGCTCAGTCGAGGAGTTAACACTGCTTTCCTCCTGGAGTCATGTTCGCGAGCTTATGAGTTAACAAAGTTAACTCTTCAGCGCGCAAGGGTTAACAGTTAATTGAAGGCGGTCTTTTGCAGGCATTTAGAGAGGTTGAAACCCTTCTGTGGCAGTCCGTTTTTGTTCCTAGATTAGGCTTTTCCGGAAACTTTTCCTATGGAAGGTTTAGAAATGGATATCAGTTGATGCCTTAGTTTCAAACATTCAATTGAATAAGTACATATATGGATAAAAACGGGATGTAATAATGGTTTTGGATAAAGAATTGACTGTAATGGTTTTCCGTTAAACTCCTTCATATAATCCATATAATCCCAATCCAGGGCAACGGCCACCATGATTGTAAATCATGTTATTTAACAAAGATCGGTTTTGGCTTAAAGTTTCCACAAACCCGACTTACTGTGATCTGAAAAACCAACACAATTTTCTCGACCCAGGAATCAATTCTTTGGACTCCAAAATTTCGGCCCGGTAACCACTTTCAATTGTATTATCATACTAATACTAAAATGCGAAAGTTTTTTGTTTGATGTTTCACCGTCAATCACTCTGTAAAGACTAAACGATTTTTTATGAAATTTGGTATACAGGCAGCGTCTAAGCTGACTTAGGTGATAGGATACTTTTTATCCCGATTAAATGCTACCATGTGATCAAACAGAATCTAGATGACGCGGGCAAAGCCGCGGGTAAAAACTAGAAGAAAATATTCAAGACAATGTTATGTAGGTTGTATAGTAAAAGTTATCTCGTAGTATGTAATATTTTGCGTAGCGTGTCTTTTCGACACACTCCCGTTTGCACACTACGGTCGGGTTAAATTCGCGATACTCGTAAAGAGAACAACAATGTCGACGGTGATCTACGGTTTCAATTCCATGCTTTTATGCTTGACTTGATTAAAACTGGGCCAGCAGTGGAAGAGTTTTTGACGACCCGCTTGGTGTAATGGTCAAGAAGTTGCCTATTACGCAAGAGGTCGCGGGTTCGATCCCCGCACAGGACAAACATTTGTGTGCATGAACATGTCTGTTTGTCCTGGTCTGGGTGTTATATGTATCTATTTAAGTATATTTGTAATACCACTGTTGATTCTGATGTCTGTAACACAAGTGCTTAAGCTACTTACCACGGGGTCAGATCAATGTATGTGATGTTGTGAAATATTTATTATTTATTATTATTATTATATAAACGTAATAGAGGAGTCTCTGTTGACTAAACCCAAGGTATTTTGGACTTTTTTGAAAAATAAAAGACTTAATAGTAACTCATACCCTTCTTCTATGAATCTCGATAACTTGGAGGAGAACTCAGGTACAGGTATCTGTAACCTTTTTGCTTCCTACTTTTCGTCAGTATATAGCACTAGCTCATCTTCTCAGGACGTTTCTGTACTAGAAAATCCTACTACGGGTTTCCTAGGACAGATTTCATTCAAACAAACGGAAGTTTTGAAAACCCTGAGCGGTTTGGACAGTACAAAGGGTGCGGGCCCTGATGGTATTCCAGCTCTACTAGCTGTACGCTGCAGTGGCTCACTTGCTTTGCCACTGACCATTATTTTTAACGCATCTTTGGCCTCAGGTGCCTTTCCTTCAGCCTGGAAGAAAGCCAAAATAGTCCCTGTGTTCAAATCCGGTGATGCATCTTCTGTTAAAAATTACAGGCCCATCTCGATACTGTCGGTTTTCGGTAAAGTTTTTGAATCCTTAGTATGTCCTGTCTTGTCTCGTCACATAATTCAATTTCACCCTATCAATCAGGTTTTATGACTTCACGTTCGACAGCAACCAATCTGATCCCTTTTGTGCAACTAGTATCGGATTCCCTTGATTCGCGCATAGCGGTAGATACTATTTATACCGATTTCAGCAAGGCCTTTGACACGGTTGATCATAAACTCTTAATCTGTAAACTTTCTCGATTTGGTATTGCTGATAATCTTTTGAAATGGTTCACGTCTTATCTAGGACAGCGAAAGTCGTGTGTTGTGGTGAACGGATTTTCCTCTGAGCAATTTGAGTCGCCATCTGGAGTACCACAGGGCTCGCATCTTGGTCCAATCCTCTTCAATATGTTTATAGATGACGTCACGTCTATTTTCAAATATGCAACTTGCTTCCTGTACGCGGATGACATGAAACTCTGTATGCAAATCAGAGCAAAAAGAGACTCATTACTATTGCAAGAGGATCTGGATCGTCTAGGAGATTGGTGTATTACAAATCGGCTATATTTAAACTTAAATAAATGCAGATATATCCGTTTTTCTAGAACTAAACTAAACGAATCACAGGTATATACGGTACATGGTCAAACACTTGCTGAAGTTGACACAATTCGGGACCTGGGTGTGTTAATGGACAAAAAACTACAATTCCATAAGCAAATAGACCACATTGCCACTAGGGGGTTCCAGATGCTTGGTTTTGTGTTACGGAATGGGAAGGAGTTCAGAAGGACTTCCACAAAAATGCTTCTGTATTTAACTTTGGTCCGTTCTGGACTTGAGTACTGCAGCCAAGTCTGGTCTCCTCATTACGAAGTGCACTCTAAGCGGATTGAGCGAATCCAAAAGAGATTTATGTGGCATCTTTCTTATCAGTCCAACATGGCTAAGAAACTTCCATCCTATGAAGAACGTTTGAAATACTTTGGTTTGGACAGCTTAGCTAGCCGTAGACAATTGCTTGATTTAATGTTCCTATACAAAATTATAAATGGAGGTGTAGATTGTCCTAAGCTTCTAAAATCTATAAATTTTAACATTCCTTTTTTGATAGGAGGGTCAAAAAGTAACTTAGGACACCACTCCACTATGAATAGGTTACAGAGGTAGTACAATAAAATTTGCAAGGACGGTGACATTGACATCTTTTCGGACACACCTTACAAATTAAAAAAAAAGCTGAAGGGTATTTTGTGAAGGTCTGTTGTTATTAAAAAACAAAGAAATTACTTACCTTGCTCTGTTTTTTGAACCAGTTTTGTTTTGTGTTAGATATAATATGTATTGTTAGAATAGATTTAAAAAAATGTCAGACCACAATGCATGCCGTGGTGGCCTATAATTAAAACTGCACTTAGACTGTAATTTAGCACCTAAGTTTCCTTTGTAAGCAATAGTGTAAGTTTTGTTGGCTACCCTATTAATAAAATAAAATGAAATAAATAAATTATTATTTATAATAAAGCCAAAGTTATATCGTAGTATGTAATATTTTGCGTAGCGTGTCTTTTCGACAAACTCCCGTTTGCACACTACGGTCGGGTTAAATTCGCGATACTCGTAAAGAGAACAACAATGTCGACGGTGATCTACGGTTTCAATTCCATGCTTTTATGCTTGACTTGATTAAAACTGGGCCAGCAGTGGAAGAGTTATTATAGCGCTGTGCATGTGTTTTCCTTTGGTTTCATTTACACTGGTCTTTTGTTTAAGCATAGGTTTTGGTGCTGTTACCAAATAACAGAGGTTTAAATTAATGCTCAAAAATAGTCAGTAACTAAGTGTATTTGTGACGGAATCGGAGAACGACCAACTACATAATAGTCATATCCATACTTACTTATATAATAAAGCTGAAGAGTTTGTTTGTATGGTTGCTTGTTAGATCGTGCTCATCTCAGAAAGTAGGTACTGGTTCGAATTGAATAATTATTTTTGTTTTGGATAGTCGATTTGTCGATGAAGTTTTTAAGATAACGTATAACACTATGGGTGCAGAAACCAAAATGTATGAAATGAAAAATAAAATGCAGAAATAACAGTAAGTACAACGTTAACACTAAAATATCTTTGAAACATAATTATTTCTATATTGACTTGAGAAAATTAAAAATAGTGATGGTAAATAATTGATCACCTAATTATTCTTAAAACATGTATTATGATTCTAGCCACATGGGCCTTCATGGAGATTGTAAAACAAAGTTTAGTAGGTATAACGGAGATTTAAAAAACAAAATATTTCTTTCCGATACCTCAGTAGGTATATTTCTCCCCAATTAGTCACCCTCGGAACGAACATTTGAAAATACCCCTGCAATAGCCGTTCCCTTATAATAGCAAATCCTTTTTTCATAACATTTTTGCAAGGAATGGCCCATTATCTCTTATTTATCGCCAAAACTCCACAGTTTTTATATGAGTCTCAACTCTTTCACCTCTTGTAATATTTCTTGCCCTAAATAAAAGTGTCAACTGAGAGAGGATAACTAAGATATGGTTTTTTGCTTGCCTTTCTTGATTTAGAGCTAATTTTATTTCAATATCCTACCGGCAAAAATATCAATTTCCTGCCAATATCATTTTGTTCGCGTCAAAATGAAAAATAATGTAATTTAATATTTCAATGACTCAAAGCACAAAATATCCATTTTTTTTAAAGACTTCATTTTATACCTTTTAATAGAGTTTTTAATGATCATTTCTACAGATTTCCTTCACTGAACCTTTATTTTTATGATATTCAATAGTTATCCTATGTGCGTTTGCCCAATGTTCTTATTAAGCAATGCATTGTCTTCACGATAATAACATCTTATTCAATAAACACACATATTTTTAGTCATTATTAAGAATACAAGGAGTATTTCTGCGTCTTTACAGTTAGTAATACATTATCTACTGTTTTCGATAATGAAATTGCATTGTGTTATTGATAGGAAACGTATATAACAGTATTCTACGCTTCTATATCTTATGATTGTGAATACAATGTGAGTATAATACAGGATTCCGGGGAAAGCAATATCGTGTTATGCTTACAAGTAATTACTTTTTGATAAAATATCAGAGTATTTTTAGCGAACAAAATGTTTTCTCATTCTTCGAGGATTTATAACTACATAATGTGTTTTTTTGTATATAATACACAATGAAAAGACGGTTACGTTATATTTATTATCCATTTTGTAGCTGATTTAGTTTGAATTGATTTCTGATCTATAGACTATACATAAAGTTTCACGTTGAATATACTTGTAGCTTAGAATATTTTCCGAAATGATTGTTTATTTTTTATTCGTCTACGTGGATTTTGATTTCCGATAGCCTTCCTCGTCAAATGGACTATCCAAAACAAAAATAATTTTTCAATCCGGACTAAGTAGTTCCGAACAAACTCTTCAGCTTTATACATTTGTAAAAATTTGTATAGATTTTGATAGTAACGAAAATATTACTATAAAACGATAAACCTTTTTTGAAATTATTTACAACTAGCGGCCCGCCCCGGCTTCGTCCGTGGTACTTGTCCACTATTTAATGGATGATATTATACATAAAAACCTTCCTCATGAGTTACTCTATCTATCAAAAAAAACCGCATCAAAATCCGTTGCGTAGTTTTAAAGATTTAAGCGTTCATAGGGACATACAACACACATAGGGACAGAAAAAGCGACTTTGTTTTATACTATGTAGTGAAGAGCTACAACACAATATGGTTTTCCCATACGCCACCATTTTTTATCGTGTCGAAAGGGTAAAAATATCCGTGATCGAGTGAAGAGTGGAAGAAAAATACTTTTCTAAAGGGAATCAATCCATCAATGCATCATGAAGAATAAAGCCAGTAGTATACGAGTAGACCTCTATTTTGCAAGACTTTCATTTGAGTATAAAAAATAATGCCACTCTGAGACATAAAAAGTAAAAGAGTTTTGAGCTCTCAATGGTTTTTAATGTATTAATAAAATAAACAGGCCAAGAAATAACTATATTATGATCTAGTACTAGTATACCACTATGATCTGGTCTTCCTTAACATTTAAATTTGTAGAAATTAGAAATACCTAATAGCGAGAACATGTAAATTGGCTTGGCCCTCTATATTAATCTAGGAAAGGCGCTGATGTTTAAAATATTAAAAGGTCGATAACATTTATGACTATTTCAATAACAAGTTAGTATTTTCATCACGCAAAAATCGTAGAACATTTTATTTGTAACCAGCTTACCGTCGTACAATATTAACTCTACTAAAAAATGTAAACTATTTAGCTTGTGTATGAGTCAAGAGCCCATGATATAGTAATTTTCCTTTATCTTAAGAATTGTTCCTTTTTGCATTCCCATGATTAATAAAATAAAATAAATAAATATACTACTTAACTATAAGATTGTAATGACCAATGAAAACATTAATCAAAATATAAGTCTCAGGGTATCCCGGCGATCTTGCTCCAAAGAGCCGTTAGAACAAAGTTGTTTGCGCACTGCCAGCAGAGCACATTTCTCATCCAAATATAAAAATCTTGCATCAGACCAAGTCCACCGGAGTTCTATACAAAAACTTGGGGTTTTAAGCTCACTCAAACTGGAAAGTTAGGCAAATGACACCGCGGGGACAGAAATATTTTGCAATCTCCTCACAAACCGGGACGGGCCCGTTCTCGAAGTTTTCGGTGATCCGCAACGGAATTGGAAAAACCGTGCGGGTTTTTACGCTCCGTTTTCCAATCTGTTGTTTCGGATAAAAAAGTTTTTTCCAGGTCGTGCTTTTTTTGTTTCTGTCGATGCCACTGTTACAGAACCATGAATGAAATATGGCAGAAGTAATTTCGAATATTTTCTGTCGATGAAAATAAAAAGTTTGAAATTATTTATTGGTAAAAAAACTTCAAGGTATCACTGGGAATTCCACCCAACGAATACAATGGTTATCAAAAACCCACAAATTGTTCGAAAAGTAAAAAGTGGTTTACGGTCTCAAACTTTCTTTCACGTAGATGATATCCATGAGTATAGGTCATTGTCAAACTTTATACTCTTCATTGAAAAGTATTATTTAAATATCGTATGATAATAAAGTATCATAAATTCCAAAGCAGATATTGTACGGAATCTTACCTACTTCGGATACGACTGTCTTATTTTTTTGTTAAAAGAACTTGGGCTAAAAGAAGTGTAGCCCGTAGCCGCTTCATAGCCCGAACAAGACAATAGGCACTAGAGAATAGCCGAAATGGTAACTTTTATGTGGCCGACATGTTGTTTCAGATAAGCCGTTGTTTATCCTGGATAAATGCCGTAGGCGCGTTTATTATTTTTATTTTGCCTATAAGTTCGATGAACTTTCGTCGAACTTCAACCTTAGGTCTATAATTGTTACTTTTGTGATTTTCTGTGGAATGACCTGGAAATAATTTGAGGTGATAGGTATTCAATTTTTTCTTGCCTTGTTATTCTGATCAAAAAGTGATGTTGACCCATGACTAAAGACTAAATACTTTTTATTGGTCGTTTCGAGAAAATTATATTTCACGTATGTCGTACTGTACTTTATAATCTCAAATACCTAGTATGTAGAAGCAATTCTAACTATAAAATAAATTATTTCGTTAATCTCGAACCTGTTCCCTATATTAAATATCCCCAACCCGTTTTATACTAGAGCATACTTTACACGGAACAAATTGTTTATCACAACGTGGTTACAGCACGTACGTCCGTTCATAGAGCTCGGTCTGCGTACCATGTGGCGGGAAATGAATCATATTTTTTATCAGACAATCAGATGATTCAAGCTTGCAATGTCCCTACCAAACCTGGAAAACCTACCGAAAGTTCTGGTATTCGTTGCGTGATTAGCACCCACATCCTCCAAGGGTTTAAGGTCACAGTGCCTTTACTGCTATACCAAGAAGGCAGTCAATGCCCATGGGCTTCATCAACGATTTCCTGATGACAATATAATCTTTATATTATGTTGTTAACTTACAAAATATGTTCCTGCTTATCCAAACGGTGTGAATTTAATATCCCCAACCCGTACTTTAAGCGGAACAAATTGTTTATTACAACGTGGAAACAATACGTACGTCCGCTCGTCGTAATCGGTCCGCGTACCATGTGGCTTTCTCGGGAAATGAAAATCGCCGTCGCACGTCCCGGCGGCGCTAAATTGGATGCCGACACCTGCGCTCGTGTTTTTGAAACAACACTAGTAGCACTCGACGTACGACGGTTCACTGGCTGCGAACTAGTAAAGGTATTGATGGTTCGTTCTAGTTGTGTTCAGCAGTTCGTTCTAGGTTTTCTTGGTCATGCTGAATTTTATTGAACAGTGACAGTTAGGCACTTACTGTGTTATTAGGTACAAGACAAAATTATGAAACTGTAACGTTTGTATTTTCCTACGTAATAACTTACGTCGCGAACCAAAATGACATTTTGTGAACTTAATTTCCACCACCCGTTTACTAGTAAGTAGAGCACACTTGACACGAAACAAATTGTTTATTACAACGTGGAAATAATACGTACGTCCGCTCGTCGTGAACGGTCCGCGTACCATGTGGCTTTCTCGGGAAATGAAAATCGCCGTCGCACGTCCCGGGCGCTAAATTGGATGCCGACACCTGCGCTCGTGTTTTTGAAACAACACTAGTCGCTGCGACGGTTGACTTGCTGCGAGCTAGTGTCTAGTTGGATCCAGCCGTCCATTCTAGTTCATCCTTGTCGCGATGTTTTTTTTTCTTTACTTCAGGGTTAGCCATTATGACAAAGCAATGGCTCTAACTTATAACTTAAGTCATCAAATTGTTAAGTTTATAATTATTGCCAAAGTTTATTATCTTTCAAATAATGTGAATTTAATATCCCCAACCCGCTCTCATCTAGAACATTAATGTACTTTACACGGAACAAATTGTTTATTACAACGTGGAAACAATACGTACGTCCGCTCGTAATCGGTCCGCGTACCATGTGGCTTTCTCGGGAAATGAAAATCGCCGTCGCACGTCCCGGCGGCGCTAAATTGGATGCCGACACCTGCGCTCGTGTTTTTGAAACAACACTAGTCACTGCGATGGTTCGCTGGCTGCGAACTAGTGACTAGTTCGGCCGTTCTTACTAGTTCTTCTTTGTCGCGCTGATTTTACTTACTTCGGGGTCAATTTATTACTTTGCCATGATGATAAGGCAATAGAATCTATAACGAAAGTCATGACATTGTTACGTTAATAATTATTGACAAAGTTTAACATCTTTCAAATAATTTAAATATAATATCCCCAACCCGTTCTCTACTAGAATATACTTACCACGGAACAAATTGTTTATAACAACGTGGAAACAATACGTACGTCCGCTCGTCGTGAACGGTCCGCGTACCATGTGGCTTTCTCGGGAAATGAAAATCGCCGTCGTACGTCCCGGCGGCGCTAAATTGGATGCCGACACCTGTGCTCGTATTTTTGAAACAACACTAGTAGTACTCGACAAACGACGGTTCACTGGCTGCGAACTAGTAAAGGTATAGATGGCTTGTACTAGTTGTGCTGATCTGTTTGTTTGCACTAGATCCTAGGTTGTACCAAATCACGTAATGTTTTATTAGTATAGTTAGTATATTTTAAACTATTACTTTTTACTTTACTCACCAGCGGAAACAAAGCATAAGAGCTACGAAGTGCTACTCCACCGTGGCGTTCTGTAAGGTGAAGGTACTTCCCAAGACGAGCGGCTCATTCGAGTGGAAGTTCCACTAAGCTCTACCTCTCTTAAAACTATCGATACTATCTGTTAATATATACATATATTACTAGCGGCCCGCCCCGGCTTCGCCCGTGGTACTTGTCCACTATTTAATGGATGATATTATACATAAAAACCTTCCTCATGAGTTACTCTATCTATTAAAAAAAACCGCATCAAAATCCGTTGCGTAGTTTTAAAGATTTAAGCGTTCATAGGGACATACAACACACATAGGGACAGAAAAAGCGACTTTGTTTTATACTATGTAGTGATATATATAACAATTTATTTGTTTATTAATGCTTACAAAATCTAAAAGGAACAAGCTATTATTATAATTAATATCTCTTATTTCGACGCAAGCAATGCGAGTAATTTTACAATGTTCAACCGTTTTGTTCCGTTAAATCTCCGTGCGTTCCGAATGTTCTTGTTCCATATTACCGAATATAATTTACAGTGGATAGATAGGACCGGGATTTATTATCGAACGGGTTGGATTCTCAGCGCACTTCCACAGTTGAGAATTAATTAATCCGGATTAGAGCCCTCCCTTACGGAAACATGAGATAAAATAAGTACGTATGTACATTAGATTGGTAGAAAACTTTCTATTTGGTGCGAAGTTACAATTTACTGCGGTCTACCTTTGAAATACGATCGAATCGATAGTTATATATATATATTATAGTCTTACATATAAGAAATTCTAATACTCTGGTTTTTCTATCTTTGAGCGGCGAATAATACTAAATAGGTATTAGGTAGCTCAAATGGGAAATACAATAAACCGCTACTTTAGTTTAAAACAATGAATAATTTAAAAAAGATAAGTTAAGTCACTGTTAATCAACTACTTACACTTATATATGTATATTACTTCTTAATATGATGACAGCCCGACAGCCTTGAAAAAAGATCACGATTTACAAGCAACTTTCGTCTTGTTTAATTATGATATACCTAAAACAATAAAGTTAATCAATGTATCATTCGTCACAATTTAACAAAATAATTACGCTTATTATATCGCTGACAGTACCTCGAAGATCTTCACGCTTCACAGAAATTACATACCGAACAACTAACAGACACATCGTATCTTCTTGTCTGTATCCCGGAGTTCTGGTTTCCAAAGACTACAATATTGCGTAGATCATATTTAACGTTTTAAATATATGTTTACGAACACAGATTGTTTATAGAATGTAGCATAATATTATGTGTCGGCCCAGAGAGATACCAAGACCTCTCAGTAAACCTGTGTACTTCATGCTGTGTTTCGCCGTGTAATAGAGGCTATCGGACGCAGTAATCCTTAAAGCTCGGCTGTGTATTTGTAACAGTCCTGGTTTTGCTATCTATGGGCAGAGGTGGACACTAAATATCAGATAGGCTTAGGAGTCAATATACTTACATACATTGTGTCCATATTTATGTGCTACATTTTTTAATGAAGAATATAAGTAAAGTAAACTTACAAATTAACACACTCATAGATTGAGTGAACTTCATCACTCAAAATTAACTCCTTTACTCTCTTATATTAAGAGACAGCCGGTAATCTCACTATAGTCTTCTAATAAAATGTAGACACAATTAAAGGCAGAAATCATGTTATTAAATTTTTATTAAAATGTAACAAATTTTCGAACAATTTCTTACACATTTTTTAAACGACAAATGATACATAATTCAATTGATTATTCTTTATTATAAACAAAATATTAACCCATCTACATATGTCGCTGACAGTACCTACTTAGGAAACCATCACACTTCATAAAAATATTATACCGAACAACTAACATACACGTTTTGTACTTACATGTCTGTCAGTCTATTGTGTCAGTCATATTGAAACAAAAATGTAAAAAATTAAAACATTAAGGTTTCAAAATCCACTCTCACAACGCCATATAAATTTATTGTTATTATTTACACAAACCAAACCTGAAATATAATACAACCTAGAAAATAATTTGAACAATGTTAGGAATTATTTATTTTGTTTTATTCAAACTATTACTCATCTATCTTTGCAAAAATCATAAAATATAAATCACGCATATTGAATACATCCAAAAACATGGAAAATGTTTTATAAAAATCACCAAATCTAATTCGAATGCATAATTTATACAAAGGCAACAAACAATTTCAATTATTCGAGCAATTACAGACTCATCGATAAATATTTACGAACGGCCATTCGACGAATCCGAATAATTCGTTTACGAAGCTATTTCAACAAAAGCATGAAATATTTGCGCGGTATAACCAAATCAGAGGGTTCTTCCACGACTGTTATTTCTCTACCGTTTGCGAGTTTTAACATTAAATTATTCTATAGTTTCTACTAAACAAAAAGCTGAATACTTCATTAATGTAGGGTAAAGGCATGAATTTATGATTTGTTGGTTACATTTTACGGGTAATTTTAGAGAATAATTTCACAATAGGCAAGAGAATATTAAGTCCATCGATAGGTGTTTTCATTTATTTCATCCATGGGCTTACAATAAATATTATATTCACATCAAATTATATATATAAAATAAAACCGACTTCAAAATCGTAAACACAAAAAAAAACTAAAAATTAAAAAATAATTCCTAATATCTATTACCTAACACTATCATTTTCCTTTACTATGTCAAAGTAATCGTAAACAAACTAAATGAAGTCGGTGCTATTTCTCTTCTGCTTTTGGGCAGGCACCGACTTCATTTAGTTTGTTTAAGATTACTTTGACATAGTAAAGGAAAATGATAGTGTTAGGTAATAGATATTAGGAATTATTTTTTAATTTTTAGTTTTTTTTGTGTTTACGATTTTGAAGTCGGTTTTATTTTTTGTTAAAAATTTAGTTATTTTATTTTAAAATTTTTAGTGTTACTTTTTTATAGATACCCTTAGTCAACAAAACGAGAAGAATCGTTCAAATCTATACTAATATATAAAGCTGAAGAGTTTGTTTGTATGTTTGTTTGTTTGTTTGTATCGACTCATCCGTAGAACAAAGTCCGATGTGATCATAGAGCAAAAATGAGTTAAATACCTTAACAGTATAAGGATAACGAACTCTATCGACGTACATTTTTATTTTTTTTCTATCTTATTTAGTTCCAGAGTTACAGAGTCGAATAAAGTTCCATGTGATAAACTTTCCGTAAAAAAACGCTTCATGTGACCAAGGGACAGTGGGGGCGGTGCGGATGCCACGTCTGTTGTTGAGACCGGCCGTTGTTCAGTGGAGGAAGGAAATTTACATTTCACGGGCTTAGGTTTTCTTCGAAAAAATGAAATTAGAATATAGAATCAATTTGTCTCTTTATTCATACTTTTTGGCTCCGTTCCTATTTGTGGGTGATCGATTTTTATATCGGGCGTTTTTTGATGGAAAAGTTAAGTAACGTAATTTTCGTACGAAAATACATGCGTTGTAATGCATATTCGCAGGATAACCACTATAACTGTAAAAATAAATTGTAAAAAGTAGAAGTCTTAACAGAACTTAGGACCATTTTATACGAAATTAATGGTACTTCTGAGTGTTGCATGTGAATGTAGAACACTTTTCTTCGGAATCTATGAGACGATTTGTTAGTCCGATGGTAAAATGGGACGTTATTACTGGAAGAACGGAATAAGATAAGACGTTGTTCAATTAAAAAAATCCTCAATTATTCAAATATTTGAATTAAACATTGTGTAATGAATTGCTAGGCAGGTATATAATCTTGCCTTATTAGTAATAATACATTTTCTATCATTTTTATTGAGAATTTTGTTAAAAATTGACTCCACCATAGTCACCTTTGCCTACCTACTGATGAAGAAAAATCAGCTGAGAATATATAACTTTATACTTTCGCGTTGCGTTTTAATTATTTAACATTACAACGGGACTAAACGCGATATTATTTTTATATATTACTGAGTACTTTCTGCTTGACGTTTCGGCTGTGATGCTACAACCGTGGCGTGGTCACAAGCGAAAATAATATCGCGTTTAGTCCCGTTGTAACCCTACTACTATTATAAAGGCGAAAGTTTGTATGTATGGATGTATGGATGTTTGTTACTCTTTCACGTAAAAACTACTGAATGGATTTGAATGAAACTACCACAATATAGCTTATACATCAGAATAACACATAGGATATTGGAAATCGAAAACCACGCGGACGGAGTCGCGGGCGGCCGCTAGTGTTAAATAATGAGCTGATGGAATGGAAAAAAATCTGGATGGCCATGACGAGACCGAGAAAATTTCCTGCTACAGCTTAATATCCAACGCCATACCTGGCACACTAGGTGTGGATCATTACAGCAATCAACTTACGTTTTCCTTAGAAGTGCCATCAAATTATGAAAATTCACGATTCATTCAGTTTTAGGATTAACATATTTTGTACCACAGATCTACCCTGGTTTATATGGAACTGTCAGTACTAACTCCTAGATCCTCTCCTACTAGGATTAGGCATAGCAATGGGCATCCATTCTGTCTGTGATAGTTTATTCTGCCCTTATCATAGAGACTGTTTCTCTTTGTCTTGTTCTTCGTCATTAGGCACCACTAAATTCACCTCTGTCTTCGTATTGAAGCAGTAGCTCCGTGGCTCCTAAAACCACTAGAAAAAGGCAGAGACTAATAAAGAATGGACAGACCTTAAACGCAAGTGATTTAAAAACCTAGGCAAGACAAATGTTATGAAAAAGTCAAAATAGCGATGGGACCGTGTAGAAAATGCCATTTATTGTTACAAATGATTCGATACAATATCTCACCAACAGCGCCTAGACTGTTTCTGTTTTTGTGGAAAGAAACTGCATCATGAAGTTATTTGATAAAATTTTATAAATAAACAGGCTTTAAGGAATCTTTTTGAGAGAAAATATAAGTATATCAAACAATGTTTCAATATCTTGCCGTTTTAGCTCGTATCTTAAGGACTGCGTGGAAGAAGTACGATGGAAGTGCTTTATAAATGTATCTTATTATTTGTACGCTGACCTCCTTTGTATTTCACACATTCTTTAAGATACAAGCTGTTACGGCAAAAGTATATAAACTTAAGTGTAATAAATATTGTTTCACATACTTCAATGTTCTCGCAGTGAGATTGGTTGGTGCCTGTGACCATAATACTTTGAAATTTATTAGGAGATACTTGAGGCATATTTTCTTTTTGATTTTATCTGAAAACTTGATGATGATATCCCATAGCTTAACTCGATCTCCCAGTTGCCAAAAATTTACTGTACCAAGTACTGTTGGTGAGATATTTAATTGGATCATTTGTAACGACTAACGGGATAAACAATAGGAAGAAGAAGAAGATTTGTAACGACTAACGACATTGTAAGATGGTCCCATCGTTTTTCGATTATTTCGTTGTTTCTTGAACCATTTGCGCTTACGGTCTGTTCATTACTTAGGGCGTCTCTGCATTTTTCTATTGGTTTTAAGGGCCACGGGTTTTCTACTTAAATGGTTTTCTAGTTAATTAGAGGTGCGAAATGACGACGAACAAATCACAAAGAAACTTTCTCCATAATATATCGCCAGAATTAACTATCACAGACTGAATAGGTATTATTAGGCAAAGATATTTGGAAGAGTTGGTACTGACAGTTCCATATTAACCGGGAAATATTTGTGATGTGGAACTTTTAAATCTTCAAACTGAATGGTGATTTTTCATACCAAATGAAAAATCACCATTCAGTTGGCAATAAATCAATGCACGGAGTTGATTTCTGTGAAGATCCTTGCCTAATGGGTTTGAAAACGCCAATTGCCTAGCAGCAAACTAAGCTCGAAGCTTGTACCATGGCAAGCTAGGGAACTGAAAGACATGCTTAAATATATTTTATTTATACAAATACATACACTTAAATGGATACATGTTCATGCCAACAAATCTTGGGATCGAACCCTTTTTTTTTTTTTTTTTTTTTTTTCGTCAGGAAAATGCTTTGACGCATACCCTTAGGCCACGGGGGTGGTCGACGGGTTATGCAGGACTCCAGGTCTAAAAGGAGACCCAACTACCTGCTAAAAACCTGACGGTGTCCCTCCATTGCCTTGAGAGCCGGGGAAGCTGGCGGGTTCGCTAAAGGCCTAAGGCCGTAAGCATTCTCCGCGGTTCCCTGACTCAGCTAGCTCACTGTGGCAAGCCCCAATCGGTTGGCGGAGGGGGGCCAGAAAGGCGGCCCCCCCCGCGGGAACTACAAAACAGCGCACGAGGACACGCGCAACGCCGTCGCGGCCCCTTTAGCGGTCGTCAGATACCCCCGTGTCTGACGCCTGGGGCCCTGGAAGTGGCATGTGGAGGAGGAAGTCTCTCCTCCGACGCCCATATCGCCGGCGGCGGATCATCGGGGCGTCTATTGACGCCTCTCGCACCCGCTCCGCTTCTTCCTTCTGTGAGATGACGGTCTCACAGAAAGTGCTCACCGCCTGCCAGGCCTCCGCGCAGGCTGCCATCCTCCGCACTGCCATCCTCCGCACTTGGGATCGAACCCAACCCAACCTCTTGAGCACTACACCAAGCAGGTCACCGGGCTTCATAAAGTTCCTAATTCGGTTTTTTTTTAACGAATAAACCTTGTGTAAGCCCGAATAAAAGATTGTGTTATGTTATGTTATGGCTAACATTACAAAAAACACATTTCAAACCAGATAAGTATTCACATAGGACTTTAAAGTGATAAATTATTCAATCAAAAAAAAAAAAAAAAAAAAAAAAAAAAAAAAAAAAAAAAAAAAAAAAAAAAAAAAAAAAAAAAAAACGCCCCACGTTCATATAGAACGGCACTTAATTCGGACGTCTCCGTAAAACAACGTGTTATGTTCACCAAGGACTCCCGGTCTTCCGCTAGAAAATGTCCGATGTTGATATGGAACTCACTATTTCGTGAAATAAAAGCAATAGAAATATACACTAAAGAGCATTTAATTACGCTATTGCGCTATATAAACATATCTAAAATTCAAAATGATATGTCTTACCGTTTTTGATCGCAGCCCGAAAACAAAGATCTAAAACTTCTTTGCCCTCTACTGAAAACTAGCATTCCTGCAGATCGGACTTTGTTCTACGGATGAGTCGGTATGTTTGTTTGTTTGAACGCGCTAATCTCAGGAACTACTGGTCCGATTTGTAAAAATCTTTTTGTGCTGGATAGTCCATTTGACGAGGAAGGCTTTAGGCTATTGGAAATAGAAATCCACGCGGACGTAGTCGCGGGCGGCCGCTAGTTGGTTCATAATCGGCGGAGATATTGCGTATTAAAAAGTTCATCACCAATTTTCCAGCCCTGGGGGTTATTTTTTGTTATTAAATTTGAATGGGACCACCCTTGAGGTAGTACCTATACTCCGAAAAAAGAATTGTTCAAATCGGTTCATAATTGATTGAAAAAAAAAACATACGGGTCGAATTGAGAACCTCCTCCTTTTTTTGAAGTCGGTTGAAAAGCTTATCATATTATTATCTTTCTTAAATCTAACCTATCAGTTTTACTCAAATCGTTGTTGTCTTCATTTTTGTAATGGTATGTACTAGTTAGATCATTCGAATACGACTTGTAACATTATTGATGATGGTGGGATAAATAAATATTACGATTTTAAAAAAAATATCGTTAGGCACACGAATAAGAGTTTCCCTGATGATAAGTGATCACCGCTGCCCATGGACATCAACAACCGTAAATAGGTCGCAGATGATTTGCTTGTTTTTAACAACCCCATACCCGCCCCAACTGAGGCGAGAGACTTATCAGGAGAAACATAGCACAACAGTTGCTAAGTGGTACTTCACTTCAGTCTTCTGTAAGGTGGACGTACTTCCTCAGACGAGCTCATTCGAGTGGAAGTTCCACAAAGCTCTACCACTCTTAAATTATTACCTCGATTAATGGTATTAGTTGTCCAACCCCCATCAAAATATGAAAATGTATTTAACCATGTTTCAAAACTTATTCCACTCCGTTGCATCAGTCACAAACCACGTACATTTACATATCTAACAACCCAACGCACTAGATACTGTAATCAATTTGCAGGCGGCCCATCAAGGCCAATATGCTGATCGTTTCCGTACCGAGGCCTCCCTCCATTTCATATGTCAATAGGGCTTTTGTATGGAAACCGCACAGTGGTCTAGGCAAAGGTGGTCTGGGCAATTAGCAGATAGCATTGCCTTCATCTCTCGCTGGACATACGGGCTTGGAGTTGGCGAGTATGTTGGAACGACTGTGATTGGTTGTTTTAGTTATATAGGGTGTAACAAAATATACTGCAAATATTTTAAGGGCGAATTCTTTAGTGGCAATGTAATCAATATCAGATATTAAAAAGTCAAAATTAATACCTAAAAATTTTGCATTTTCTGCATTGGCCAATTTGCTCTTTTCGTCCTGTAAGCTTCGCCCCCTCTCCACCACTTTGCTTTTGGGGCAGGACAAGTGTAGTAACTGTATTACACTGATAAGACACGACCAGCTGTCTTGCATTGACAAATTTTGTACTTTTCCCAATTCTTTACTCAATTTATTTTGTTGATATTCTCGGAAACTAGCGTATTAACAAAAAAAAATTACTAGACAAATTTATTACATTTCCACTAAACAATTCACCCTTAAAATATTTGCAGTATATTTTTTTACACCTTATATTGTGCAACATCACATACCTATTTGTACATTGATCTGACTACGTGTTAAGTAGCTTGAGCACTTGTGTTATAGACATAGTCAAAACTGGTATTTGAAAATATGTATACTTAAATAAATACATGTAACATCCAATCCAGGACAAACAGACATATTCATGCACACAATTTTGTTTCCGGTTGTTTTTATTTTTTGCCAGAGTAGTGCAGGTCTCAAACATTACTAAAAAGACTACACAATTTTCCAATAATTTGTCAGTTTAATGATATAATATCTCGACAAGTTAGCCAACATCATAGGAAAAAACAAATAAACGTCCTTTTAAATTTGCAAAAAAAAAACATTGTATTTTGTCAGTTATAAAAACGCATGTGTATGATATACCTTTTACCCTTGTCTGATAAAACGGCCTTCATGTTTTTACTAAAGGCACAGAAATCATTGCCGAAAAAAAATCTATGATAATACTGGTACTATTATATTTTACACAAACATGTTACAGCATTATTACTGTAACAATTCTTAATAAAATAGCAATCTATGTATATGTCACATTAGCAAATAATTCACTTGGACAAAAATGTAAAATCTGCTGCCCGTACAAGTCACCCGTGTGTCAAATGAAATGTAAAAGCATCGATGTGCAGCCTTTGTTAATGGCGGTGAATCTATCCATTACTGCTGCACACGATGAAAGATATTACCATTCAAGCTTGAACCTCTAGGTGTATTGCCTGCCCATGTGCACATAACAAGTACAATGTGTCTACGATAATAATTTTTGCGCTTATCCTTCTTCCTAGCGTTTATCCCGTTTCTATACGGGGTCCGCTTTGATCATGATCCAGGATTTGGCAAGTCTGGTTATTACATTGAAGCGACTGCCATCAGACCTTCGTAACCAATAGAGGGAAACCATCAATATTGGATCATGGTTACACATTCAGATCTAACTGAACTAAAGTCAGAAATCTTTTTTTTTGTCTCGTTTTCCCTCACCCCCGAGCTCATGGCACAAATCCACACATTGATTTCGAAAAATCCAGATGTGTGGGCCTGGATTCGAACCGCGGACCTCACGTATGTCAGGCGCCGTCCTTACCAGTAGGCCACCATCGCTCAATATTATAGCGCTTATAGCAGAAGCTAATCTAACAGGTTACCTATCATCCATTTCAGCTTAGATGATCTCTGTGACAGAAAAATCATTTTTCGAATCGGTCCAGTAGTCCCTGAGAAAAGTGCGTCCAAACAAACAAACAAACATACATACAAACAAACAAACTCTTCAGCTTTATATATTAGTATAGATGACACATGCTATGTAAACGAAAGTCTTGTTTAAAAGCTTTATAATATTAGAACAGTTGTGTTCAAAGTGTAAATCGTACTTTTATTTACTATATTAAACAAAAACAATTTTATGAATAAAAAATCTGTCCGTAATGTTTAGTCCAACTTTGGGATCGAGACCAACAACTGGGTATAACTTTGAAAGTACCACCAACTATGTGGTTGATGTGACAGTTCAGTTGAAACGGGGTGACATTATCAAACCTACTAACAGTTGAATTCATTGATACGGCCCGTGCCAAAATGAAGAACACGTGATTAAATAACTTCCTTTTGTCAAAATTACTTTATCTGTAACTAGCGGCTTGCCCCGGCTTCGCACAAATATTTTTTCAAATCGGTCCAGTAGTTCCTGAGATTAACGCGTTCAAACAAACAAAAAAACATACAAACAAACTCTTCAGCTTTATATATTGGTAACTATAGATGTAGCCTATGTTACTCGGGGCTAATGTAGCTTTCAAATGACGAAAGAATTTTTGAAATCGGTCCAGTCGTTTTTGAGCCTTTTCATTACAACCAAACAAACAAACAAAATTTTCGTCTTTTAATATTAGTGTAGATAATTTACCTCGTATTACGTAATAAATGGCTTATTCCAGTTGAATCTAAGACAATAGAAATTGTCCTTATTATTACCCATCAGTTACGTCTAAATGAATTTGTTTATTTCATGAGCGCCATTTTGTTTTAAACAGGCTTTTGACGTGATTTGGGACACAGATCTGAATTATTTTGACATTACAATTGTTATATTTGTAGATTTTCTTAAAACTGGCTTCGGTAATATTTTTATAGGGCACTTACGAGAAAACTTAAGCGCACATGAAAAGACTCAAGAGGATCAAGAACAAAATTATCTTGGGATTTTCTAAAAACAAATCATTTCATAATGTTTTAACTTTATTTCATTCCTATTTTGTAACTTGATGTTACCTGTGTTTATTACACAATTTAGGTATTAAACAACCAGTCTTCTACTAGATATATTATGTATGAAACAACCGCTAGGGTAAATTAGTTCTTGAGTTGAGACCGCGACTCGGCACATTTGCCTAATAAATATAGGATGCCTTTCATTTGGGGACAGGAGAGAGACTTGAGTGTTATTCTATTTCAAAGGAAAACCTGCTAAAATTTAGTAAAGCAGTTGTGTTCTTCTGCTAATTACATAAGGTCTGAATTTATATTTAACCAAACTGTAAAGACTCATATAAGGTCTGAATTTATATTTAACCAAACTGTAAAGACTCTCAAAGGTGTAATTTAAAGAATCTCAAACAATGTGTTTGTAGTTTAATCAAATAGAATCAAACTCCACTGATTTCGTATATGTCAATGCAAACATTACGTACGTATTTATTTATTTATAGCATGTCACATTGCGATACATAGTTCTTTATATATATATATATATATATATATATATATATATATATATATATATATATATATATATATATATATATGAGGTGTACATATGACCCTGCAAGGGCACAAGCAAACGTATATCCCGATTCATAACCATAGCGTGCGTCACAATAAATATCCTTGTATTATAAAGGCGAAAGTTTGTATGTGTGGATGTATGGATGTATGGATGTATGGATGTTTGTTACTCTTTCACGTAAAAACTACTGAATGGATTTGAATGAAACTTTACCACAATATAGCTTATACATCAGAATAACACATAGGATATTGGAAATCGAAATCCACGCGGACGGAGTCGCGGGCGGCCGCTAGTCTAACCATAAAAAGGAAGAAAACAAATGCCATCAACGCTTTTACACAACGAAGTAATACGTCGTTTTGTTCCCCATCAAATAAAATCCTACCAATTCCGATAGCGTCTCCAAACACACGTGCGTCAAACGATAAACGAATCATCTCTCGAAAATCGGTACATCCCTCAAAAGGCGTCGGTGTTTGATAAATACGCCTCTGATGGAATATAAATTAAATAAGTCGTTGGATCTCTTCGCTGAGATTTTTATTGATGGCTGTAATTTATTTGAGCGGCGCCCGCAGTGTGCTCCGAGAGAAATATGAAAGACATTACAGCAAAAAGGCCCTTCGAATTTATGAGCAACTCTCTCACTGTTTGATAACGTTCGAGTTTTCATAGCGGCAGGTCCGCGAATGTTCCGTATTGGCTTAAAAGCCCGAAAATCAGCCTGACACCGACCCGTTTTCTGTGAATTTTAAGCGTTTTATACAGATTTCTCGGTTGAAGATGTAGAGATTATTCCACTCTTTCATCTCGTTTTTGAGACTACTTATAAATTTAATTTGGAATACAAGTACCGTTTTCGATACTTGAGTGAGCTTATGCCTCTTTGAAACGCTTAATGCTAAACCATTTCATGTTTGGCGAAAAATGGTAAGGTTGACGGTACCTTCCGTCATTTATATGCGTTTTTTATGCTATAACGGTATTATGAAAATCAACAACGCATGATGCATTGCTTGCCTTTATGACCCCATACCTTACCCCAACTGACCTGAAAAAACTTTTGATCCATCGTTATCGATATCTTTTATCGTATATCGAAAACCAAATGGTAACGACCGATTATATAACAAGAGAAATCTCTAATTGATTAACTTATTGAATTCGCGTCACGTAGCAAAATCGCTGTGCACAATCTGGTATAATTAATATCTATTGAAATTTACAACTTGACTGCAATATTGAGTCTACGTCTTCGTCTAATTAATAATTTCACGAATGTTTGTTTAGTGTAAAAGGATTGATTTATCTTCATTTAATACTGAATGTATTTAAAGGACGTATGCTAATACACATCAAATTAAACTTTAAGTATAAATATCGATACTTATATAATAAAGCTGGAGAGTTTGATTGTTCGTATCTTTGTTGGTTTGAACGCGCTAATCGCAGGAACTATTGGTTGGAATTGAAAAAATATTTTTGTTTTGGATAATCCATGTGACGAGGAAGGCTAAAGGCTATAATACATAGTATAACCAAAATCCACGCGGCCGTAGTCGCGGGCGGTCGCTAGTAATGTATATTAAGATTTCGCATATATCACGATTAATATAATGTTTTATTTTCTATCTTCAAGATGTTACATACTTCTTAACCACAATCAAAGAGTATATATATTATCTTCTCATTTTATTAAGCAGCATTTTGATTTAGAGAACATTTGTTATTAAAATACGATTGCTGGCTAAATTAAACAAATGAATAAATTCGTTTACTAAAACTGTTCCGCATTGTTTATTATCAACACATTAATTCATTATTTCTCGGTAAATCCACAAACAAACGATAATAATCTTAGTACTAACGACTCTCAATAAACTGTGAGGGGGCTAATAGTCGATCACTCGACATTCATTAATGTTCACCATAGGGCTGCCATCGATTTTAAAGATAATAAAGGAATTAGTCAATTCTGAAGCTGAGTTAACGTCAATGTTAAAGTCAAAATTACCCAGAGGTGCGATTCACTAAGCGCAAATGTCATAATCTCACGGCTGTGTAATCGGTGACAGTAGTAATTTAGTACTAATTTTGCAGTGTCGCCGATGACACAGCCGTGAGATTATGACATTTACGCTTAGTAAATTGCACCACAGATGAATAAATGTCTTATCTATAAAATTTTATGTAAACAAATGGACCTGACACAAGACCGTGACTTCTCTACGATAGTCAAACTAACTTTATGTTTAGTACAAAAATAATAACAAGACAAATAAAATTACTGCGTTTTTTAGCAATGTTCATTTTAACATTAGTAGCTGTAAAATAAAGTAACTGAACATTTGCAAACGCTACCGATTACAAGATTTAATGATACACTATAATGATAGTAATAAAATGAAATTAAATAATTTAATTAGCAATTTGCTGCCTGGGTTTAGAGCGGATGAGTTTCCACCTAAGCCTTTGATTGACTAAGTACATTATTTACAGCACGACAAATTTATTTTTGCCCTTCCTAAATGTAGTTACTTAGCACACCTTTTTATAGTTCACAGTCGTCAACCCTAACTCAATTGATGAAGCAAAAGCACTCAATATATACCTATCCGTGGATCCTGCAGTATTCGCTCCGAAGTGGAATATCGACATAATTATTTTATTAAATTTAGACGGGTGGGAGTTCATAGCGATTCAGCTCGAAACTTCATAATTTGCAAGTTTCAACGTAATATCTCTAACTATGTAGTCATCTGTTCATAAAGGATTAGACTCTTGGTATTAGCAACATAGTAATAACTTGTAAACGAGTTAATATATAGGCGTATCAAAGTCAAAGTCAAAGTAGTTTATTTTGCAATTTGATTTACATAGAAATTCTTTTGCACGTCAAATCGTCAAAAAGGAATATATACATAGTCAGTCGTAGTATACACATAATATGGATATCGCTTAGTGAGTTAACTAACTTGTTAACCGACTTCACTGCAGATTCCATTCACTATTTAAAATATCCCAAACATGTGTCGTTGAACATTTTGAACATTCAATTAAAAAGCTTAGATTTTAAACAAGGTATGGGTAAATAAAAATACTTGTAAATGGACAAAATAATGAGTAACGGTCGCGCAAACCTAAAAGAACATCAAGAGTAAGGGTACCAAAGTCTCCCGACTATTAAGAAATACAGTTAACTTTAAAGACCACTACCAACTTCAAAAACAAGAAACGGCAACCCCTATTTGGCATTTGGCCGCGTCATAAAAGAAATCAAGGCACAATAAACACGGAAGAACGAGCCCCAGCTGTTTACAGCACACCTGGGAAATTAATTACAAAAATACGACGCCCGCGACGACAGACGGAGACAATCTTTATTTATTTTTAAATTTAAAAGCTTCCAGTCTCTTTGCAGATGGCACCACTTATTGATGTAGAAATTAATAAAGACAGCCGAACGCTCTCTTAGGAGTTTTCGCGGATGAGCGGAGATGATTTAAATCAACAGCCATTGTCTGTTCGTTTATTGCGATGAGATTTTCTTGCGTAGCTTATATTTGTTTTGAAATATTTTGTTGTAATTATGATATCTTTAGTAGTGTACTCATACTAATATTATTTATGTGAATACTTGGGTCGCTGATCCACAGAAGTAAGTAGTATTGTATCCAGCTACCAGTGCTTTTCTTGCCACTGCCTTTTTAAGCTTTAGCCAGTATCTTTATAGAATTGCATTGCTGGAGTTGTCTTATGTGTAACATATTGAATTGGTAGTTTTTAATTGTCTACAATACGTACTTTCTAAACCTAAGGTAATTAACTATTTACGTATTACTGAACCTAGAAAGTTTAGTCGTAGCATAAGGTTATTTCAAAACTAACTTTCAAGTAGATATAAATTATAACCGCTGTTGAGTTTCAAGGGAACTTTAATTAACCTTAACCAATTTTATAATTAAAAGACCTTTGACACTAAAAAAATCTTTAGTGTAAAAATGTCTCTCTGCTCTTTTATGTCTTCAGAAAAGAAGTTATTAATTAATATTTTTAAGATCGGCATCGCGGCTTGGGGCGGAGACCGGAGGAGGTGTTTTCTATTCATTACACTTATTCTTTTCCTTTTACTTGAATAAATTTATTGGAGTATTTTTGTCAGTATTTAAAATGCTATATTTAATTTACGTGCGTGAACATTGCGAAAACATTTTGCAATTTTATGTAGTAGGCAAATGAAACTCTAGTCATATTAGAAGGGATCTTTTTTCTTTGTTTAAGTGACAATAGGGTTGAAATTGTTCACCTTTATAAAAAGGTAAAAAACGACTTCATTGCATGATGGCCATCAAATTGATAACGTCCATTGAAACGTCTTTGTACATTTACCATCATTATTAAAAGCTCAAAAAATCCAAACACAGGCAGATTCAAATTGCATAAAGCTTCCATTATTATTAGTAGGTACATAATAAACTAAACAGCAAACACAAATAAATCACAAGCGCATTGTATCCGCGATCAAAGACAGTGTAACGAGAAGCTTGTTGGTTCTAAACAGCTCGGGTGGCGTGTAAACTTGTAGTGGACTCCAGTCCCACTGCACTGATGTTGACTTTGGAATTAGAGCTCGCATTCCAACAGTTTGAGATGAACATTTTTGGTCACCCATCCGGTCACCGGCTATGCGAAAGTTGCTTAACCTTAGCAAACGCAGACCTAACCCCATCAAGCTTTTCTTTTTCTATTGGACATGGACATCAAATGGAAGAACGTACAATGTTCGCATGAGAACAACGTTCAAAAAATCCAGACTCAGACATATTCCAAATAAGAGATTCCAATGTAGATGTTGTTTCCACTATAAGTTCGTAATAAACTAAACAGCAAACACAAATAAATCACAAGCGCATTGTATCCGCGATCAAAGACAGTGTAACGAGAAGCTTGTTGGTTCTAAACAGCTCGGGTGGCGTGTAAACTTGTAGTGGACTCCAGTCCCACTGCACTGATGTTGACTTTGGAATTAGAGCTCGCATTCCAATAGTTTGTCCGGTAAATCTGAGAACAACATGTGCAAGGGAAGATATAACAGGAAATAACGCAGCTGGTTTTAGTTAACATTCGTATTTGCTGATGTTATTGGAGTAGATTCTTAGTTAATTTTGGGTAATCAAGAAGATCCATTTAGATTTTAGACTGAATTTTATGCAATGAGATAATGAATACGATACCATCATAAGAACATTAGACATTTTTTGATGAAGGTGAACGAATCGTCGCATAACTGCGGGCTAGCTCGATTGCAGCCTTGTTTGACGGACACATTGGAATAGTAGAGGAGACCTTTGCTATAAACTAGGGGTTGCGGGTAGGAATCCCGCTAGGGGCAAATATTTGTGTGATGACCATCGGCATTTGTACTCAAGGCATGGATGTTTATAAAAGTATTTAAGTACATATGTCTATCCGTTCCCTAGCTTTCATAGTATAAGCTTCGAGCTTAGTTTGGGGCAAGGCAATTGGTGTATTAGTCCAAAGAAAGCATTTTTCTGTGGTGCTCGGGACCCTTGTGGAGAACTGGTTCGCTTGCCTAGTTTGTGCTTGGTAAATACCCAAAACAAACTTGTAACTACGTAGCATTAAAGGTTCCATAATCTAGAGTAGTTTAAAGCGTTTCCTGAAAAAATATAGTCTTTACAAATTGGTCGGACAACAGCACCTATTTATTTACTTCACTACCGCCGTCTCGTTTCCTCCGTAACGCCATTTCACAAACGCCCTCTTTAAATAAAATAATGCCTTTTACAAACGGAAAACGGTTGTTTCTTACAATACAGGCGGGCGAGAAAATATCGCTCCCGCTAACATACAGGGGAAGTAGGTGCCGTCGGAAATCGAGTGCTGAGCCGTTCCATGCTTTTATTTATTTCAACATCTTGTCTGTGCGTCCGGCCGTTTGTTATGATTCTAGATAACTGACGTCATCGAGATAAGATTTCGCATGACGGCTGTGTTTTGTTTCACTTTTGTCGCAACAGAGTGCGCCAGGGTAGGATCTGTCCTTTCGTAAATGACTACCGGCGGACGTAATAAATCTGGGATCTGGATAGAGCAAGCAAAAATAACTGCGGTTGTTCATATATAGACAAGGTAAAGAGAAAATTTCTGATAATAGGTAGAACAATTATTCTGTGTCGATCTTTACAAGTAGTCTAGAAAAATGCAGCCATTTACGTAAAACGTAAAAGTCATCATCATCATCCTAGCGCCTCTCCCGGTTGCATCCTCGGCCATTGCCTTAGAGCCCAGGATACGCTGCGACTATGATCCTGAATTGACATGCCTGGTTATTTAAAATGGAGCGACTGTCGTCTGACCTCCGTAACCACAAGGGAAACCAGACCAGTAAGATCATAGTCGGGACCAACGGCTTAACGTGCCTTCCGAAGCACGTAAAACGTAAAAGTATCTATCTTTACACCAACGTATTTATGTTCATACAAAAGTGTCAGTAGCTTATGTACTTTTTAATCAAAGGTTGTTTCGTTTTGATTCGCTCAAAAATATGTTTTAGTACATATTCCGTACACTCGCTACTTACTTTATTTCACATTTGATAATGTAGAAACGTTTGCAAAGATGTCACCCGCATAAAACGAGAGATATTATCTTTGGCATCCCGCAGGAACTCTTCACAAGGTATATTTCTGGCAACAAATTGTATGTTATTTTTCTTTCTCGCGAGTCACTGCATTTTTAAATGCTATCAGGTTTCTTATCTGGAATTTCAAACGACGAATATGATTTAAGTAATGTATTATTTTGTATAAAAACTTCTTAATTGTCTTCATTTATAATTGCCATAAGAGTTTACGGGTGGCATTCGATTTCATTCGAAAATTACTTATTGACTTCAGTAAAAGCCGTTGAAATGGATCACTTGCCCATTTAAATAAAATAGAACTTACATTATATTCTTGCATTACATTTATAATTTCAAATTTACATCCATACTAATTTATAAAGCTGAAGAGTTTGTTTGTTTGAACGCGTTCACCTTGCAATTAGTTTGAACGCGCTAATCTCAGGAACTACTAGTCCGATTTGAAAAAATATTTTTGTGTTGGATAGTCTATTTGACGAGGAAGGCTTAAGCTATTGGAAATCGAAATCCACGCGGACGGAGTCGCGGGCGGCCGCTAGTTTTGTATAAAATAAAAATACAAATGATAGAGTAAGTTTACTTCAAAAGCAGAATAAACAAGGATAGTTTGGAAATAAAGTTAGACTTTTGGTCGGCAAACCCTTTGTACAGTAGATGCAGAATGTCTCTAAACACAAGTTAGAGGTGACAGTGTTTTGTTTCTCCACACGTCTGGATCAGATAGTGAGATCTCGCTGCAACAATAGGGATGTTAACACATATCATAATTAATTTCACAACACTTTTCTTAAAAAAGAAGACGCTTTTTAGCACGTAATGTATTGGTTTGTTTTCGTTTATACGTAAGATTAAGATTTTTAATAAATTAAAATTATACAATTAGTTACTCAGTTGACTTTAAAACTAGTGACGTCATAGTGTGCTATTCCCATACAAACTTCATAGTTTGGAATCGTTTTGACAGTTAATAAAAGAAGGTCAAATGACTGGTGGTGGCAACATCCCTATTGCACAATGTTATTGTGTTTCAGTATACCCTTATATTTGACGGTGTGTCGGAAAGTAAACCATATTACAACTTCTTAAAGCTTAAAATTCGAGACTTACATTTTTCACACACATTAATATCGTCTTTCACAAATTGCAATAATTGGTTTTGTAACAAAAATGTAAGAATAAATATGCTTCAAATTGTGCTAGCTAAAATTATTTCGTTCATTGCAAAGTTATTGGTTTTTTTAAGGCTCATCTTTTTATTTTTTTTTTATTTAGAACTAAGCTAGCACTTGACCACAAAGTTGCCTGATGTTAAACAACTATGTGGTCTACGATGGAGCGTGCTTGCTCAGGAAAAGCCCGTTTATTCTGGCCTTGAAGAGCCCCAAGTTGTAATGTGCAGGAAATACAGATCTCGGCAGAGAATTCCACTCCCGCGCTCCGTCCGTATCAAGAAGGATGAAGCAAATCTGCCAACGTTATTATTAAATTTACGATGTTCGTAGTTTCTAATTTGTTCCACTGTAATATCGCTTAAGTTCTAAGGATTTTTAAAAAATATTTATAATTTCTATGTAGTCTTTTATGTGCTTATCTATAAAACTAAAAGAAAAAAGTAAATTTGCCAGTTACGTTAAATTTCTCGTACATTAAAGACTAAAATACATCTAAAATTCCTATCTTAAACACAAGACGGTGCTAAAGTATTCAAATCCTAAATTGACTTACCCAGCAAACAACGCTAGAGTAACATTGATATAGTCCTAACTTCGGGTACTTATCGACTTTCGATAACTCCCATACGTGTTTGGTCAAACTCTGTGACTGTAAACTTCGTGCAAACAAGAAATGGGTCGAGTCGCCCGCATTCAGAACGGCCAAATTACAAACGAGAACTAACAGAAACTTTATGGTGTGACCACGACAGGGTCATTAGTACTGGATAGTATTTTTGGACCCTTCTGTTTGGTATTTAAAGTTTGGAAGATTTATAGATATTACGCTCGTAATTATTGGATGTGGTAGGAGTTTTCAATTTTTTGTCGATAATTTAACACTATGACTCATTAAAAAGTTGTATCCGTTCGGAATAGAAAACAATAATGACTTAGAACCATTAATCTGAGAAGTTGTTATTAGATCGGAATAGATCGTGGCTGAGACCTGTTATCTTACACACTCTTCATCTGTCTTCGCGTCGATAAAATTATCGATTTCATTTAAATTGAAAGTGAGTTAGAATTTTTTTATAAAACGTCAACCAAATGCCATTACAAACCACTATAAGTTTATCGAAAATTTGCAACATCATCATCATCCTAGCGCCTCTCGCGATTGCATCCTCGGCCTTTGCCTCGGGAGCCCAGGGTACGCTACGACTGTGATCCTGAATTGACAAGCATGATTATTACAATTTGCAATATGGCCTCTAATACCTTCCATTCATCAAACGAGCCCTCTATAAGTTGATTAATTTGTAATTAATCTGTAAGAGAAACCGGCAATCGTGATATTATCCTTGCGACACCTGTGCCGTACCCGCGTCAAATGCTTGTGTTAATATTAATCAACCGAGGTAAGAGTTGACATGAAGATAGTATTATGAGGGGCGTTGTTTTATGGAGAATAGTTTGAATAATAAATAAGAAGAATAATAAAATTGTATAAATTTATTAATTAAAATGTTTTGATGCGAGGTTCATGTAAGTATGGATGTCATCATGACTGAATGGATATATCAAGATCTAGCTCTATTTCCACCAATAATAAAATATTTGGAGCCAGTTTATCTATGTCCACCGGTCTCCCATGACTTCGTCCGTATTTTCGCACTTTATCCCCTTACGTGTGGAAGTTTTCAAAATCCTTTCTTAGGATTCATGCATCTATCTGCATGTGTTGTATAGTATGTATAAGTCTTAGCCCGATTTGTTTAAAGTTGACAAAGTTCAGGTGAGGTTTGAACTTCTTAAATAAGTTACAAATCGGAGCCTAATGTAATAAAACTCCTACAAAAAGAGTAAGAACAACATATTATGTATGTCCTCGATACCCGCAGACAGCAGACAAGGGACATATCAAAGCTCCTCAGAATCCGTTCCGGCCTCTATCTAATTTCCTTGGCGCCGTCGGTTGTTCTAAGTGGCACCTGTCTCGCGTCAATTAGTCCTCGCCTTATAAGCAGCGCGTGTGCCGCACTAATTGACATCTAGTACGAACTGTTGTCGGCGTTGTGCTCGTAAATAAACCCTTTTTCTAAGTTTTTTAATTAAGGGATCACTACTACGTTTAGAGTAGACACAGCGAAGGAAGATTTTCATATACATACTTTGGGCAACAGCTGCCGTCCATTGTACTATTTTTTTAGTCGACAAAAATATCGTCTTGTGTTTTAAAAACATCGGCAAATCATTCCAAGACGTTAATTAAAGCTAGTGGCGTGTCATTTCATAGTTAAAAAACACAAAAAAAAACACGAAATCATCCGCCTCTAACCCTCCAAGTTGACGCATAGATTTCTTTATCGATGTCCACTCTATACGTAGAAATACCACAATAGGTTTTGTGAAGTTATTTGGGAAAATTCGGAATTTATAAATATTGCATTTTCTACAGATTTCAAGCGTTAGGTTTATGCGCTCCCATACTGAGACCCGATCTGACGCAGACCCTGTAATGTAAAGCCACAGTTGGTTGACATCGCGTAGTAACCAGATTAACCAACGTTCGTCACGTATGTCAAAATAATGCCACAGTTTTCTATTTTCGGGCCATATCTAACGAATTAATCTATGCGTAAATAATAGCAAAGATATTTGAAAAGCATACATATGTCCTCGATACCCGCAGACAGCAGACAAGGGACATATCAAAGCTCCTCAGAATCCGTTCCGGCCTCTATCTAATTTCCTTGGCGGCGTCGGTTGCTCTAAGTGGCACCTGTCCCGGCGTCAATTAGTCCTCGCCTTATAAGCAGCGCGTGTGCCGCACTCATTGACATCTAGTACGAACTGTTCCGGCGCTGAGCTCGTAAATAGACCCTTTGCTGAGTTTTCTCATTGAGGGATCACTACTACGTTTAGAGTAGACACAGCGAAGGAAGATTTTCATATACGTACTTTGGGCAACAGCTGCCGTCTATTGTACTATTTTTTAGTCGACAAAAACATCGTCTTGTGTTTTTAAAACATGTACAAATCATTCCAAGTCGAAAAAGAAAGGTAGAGCCGTGTCATTTTATAGTTAAAGAGACCAATAAAAGTCACTTGTTTAACCGCCTCCCCCCATCCCTTCAAATTGACGCATAGATTTCTTTCTTCGATGTCCACTCTATACGTAGTAATACCTCAACGAGTTTTCTGAAGTTATTTGGGAAGGTTCGATCTAACGAATTAATCTATGCGTAAATAATAGCAAAAAAAGTATGCATTACATAATGCTCTCGATACCCGCAGACAGCAGACAAGACACGTATCAAAGCTCTTCGGAATCCGTTCCGGCCTCTATCTAATTTCCTTGGCGGCGTCGGTTGCTCTAAGTGGCACCTGTCCCGCGTCAATTAGTCCTCGCCTTATAAGCAGCGCGTGTGCCGCACTAATTGACATCTAGTACGAACTGTTCCGGCGCTGTGCTCGTAAATAGACCCTTTGCTGAGTTTTCTGAGGTTATTTGGGAAGGTTCATTATAATTAATATTGCATTTCCTACAGATTTCAAGCGTTAGGCATGGATTTGAATCGTTAGATTTGCCCTACCTTCTTATGAATTGGCACTAAAATTAGAGCGAGACAGCACTTTGACCATAGATTTAACGGGTCACTGTCAGCGTGCTGTCTCGCTGTAAGAAGCGACAGCTGCTCTTATTTTAGTAGCAATTTCGAAGTATGGCGAGGGAAAATCTAAGAATTAAATCTATGGCGTGGTGAGGTATATGCCATCCCCATACTGCGACCCTGGCCCTGTAGTTTGAAGCAACATTCGCTTCACATCGCTTAGTAACCATATTAACCAACTACGTCACGTATGACAAAATAGTGCCACAGATTTCTATTCTCGGTGCATATGTAACGAATTAATCAATGCGTTAATAATTGCAAAGAAATTTACAAAACATATGTCCTCGATACCCGCAGACAGCAGACAAGACACATATCAAAGCTCCTCAGAATCCGTTCCGGCCTCTATCTAATTTCCTTGGCGGCGTCGGTTGCTCTAAGTGGCACCTGTCCCGCGTCAATTAGTCCTCGCCTTATAAGCAGCGCGTGTGCCGCACTAATTGACATCTAGTACGAACTGCTCCGGCGTTGTGCTCGTAAATAGACCCTTTGCTGGGTTTTCTCATTGAGGAATCACTACTACGTTCAGAGTAGACACAGCGAAGGAAGATTTTCATATATGTACGTACTTTGGGCAACAGCTGCCGTCCATTGTACTATTTTTTTAGTCGACAAAAATATCGTCTTGTGTTTTAAAAACATCTGCGAATCATTCCAAGACGTTAATTAAAGCTAGTGGCGTGTCATTTCATAGTTAAAAAACACAAAAAATTACGAAATCATCCGCCTCTAACCCTCCAAATTGACGCATAGATTTCTTTCTCGATGTCCACACTCTATACGTAGTTAATACCTCAATGAGTTTTCTGAAGTTATTTGGGAAGGGTCGGAATGAATAAATATTGCATTACCAACAGGTTTCAAGCGTTAGGTATATGCGCTCCCATACTGAGACCCGATATGACGGTGGCCTTGTTATGTGAAGCGACTGCCGCTCCTCATTGCGTAGTAACCAGATTAACCAACTCACGTCACGTATGTCAAAATAATGCCACAGTTTTCTATTCTCGGCGCATATCTAATGATTTTAATCTATGCGTTAATAATTGCAAAGAAATTGGCAAATCATATGTCTTCGATACCCGCAGACAGCAGACAAGGGGCATATCAAAGCTCCTCAGAATCCGTTCCGGCCTCTATCTAATTTCCTTGGCGGCGTCGGTTGCTCTAAGTGGCACCTGTCCCGCGTCAATTAGTCCTCGCCTTATAAGCAGCGCGTGTGCCGCACTAATTGACATCTAGTACGAACTGTTGTCGGCGTTGTGCTCGTAAATAGACCCTTTGTTGAGTTTTCTGAGGTCATTTGTGAAGATTCGAAATAATTAAATATTGCATTTCCTACCGAATTCAAGCGGTAGGCATGGATTTGAATCGTTGGATATACCCTTACATACTTCTGAATTGGCACTCAAATTAGAGCGAGACGGCACGTTGACCATAGTGCTGTCCGCTGTGAGAAGCGACAGTCGCTCTTATTTTAATGCCAATTCTGAAGTGCGGTGATGAAGAATCTTACGAATTAAATCTATGGCGTTAGGTTTATGTCATCTCCATATTGCGACCCGATCTGACTTAGGCCTTATAATGTGAAACAACGGTCGCTTTTACCAACGTACGTCACGTATATACCAAAAATAATGCCACAGTTTCTCGGGGTATAACTAACGATTAAATCTATGCGTAAATAATAGCAAAGATATTTGAAAAGCATATGTCCTCGATACCCGCAGACAGCAGACAAGGGACATATCAAAGCTCCTCAGAATCCGTTCCGGCCTCTATCTAATTTCCTCGGCGGCGTCGGTTGTTCTAAGTGGCACCTGTCCCGCGTCAATTAGTCCTCGCCTTATAAGCAGCGCGTGTGCCGCACTCATTGACATCTAGTACGAACTGTTCCGGCGCTGCGCTCGTAAATAGACCCTTTGCTGAGTTTTCTTATTGAGGTATTACTACTACGTTTAGAGTAAACACATAAAAGATTTTCATATACGCACTGTTATCCATGGACAGAAGTTGCCGTCTATTCTACTATTTTTATAATCGAAAAAAAAATAGTCTTGTGTTTTAAAAACAATGAGCAAACATGAAAAAGCTAGTGGCGTATCATTTCATAGTTGAAAAACACAAAAAAAATACAAAATTATCCGCCCCCGGCCATCCAAGTTGACGCATAAATTTTCTTCCCGATGTCCACTCGGTACGTAGTAAATAGCTCAATAAGCGTTCTAAGGTTATTTGGGAAGGTTTGGAATTAATGAATATTGCATTACCTACATATTTCAAGCTTTAGGTACCTATATGCCATCGCCATACTATGACCTGATCTGAAACAGACCCTGTAATGTAAAGCCACAGTTGGTTGACATGGCGTAGTAACCAGATTAACCAACGTTCGTCACGTATATCAAAATAATGCCACAGTTTTCTATTTTCGGGCCATATCTAACGAATTAATCTATGCATAAATAATTGCAAAGAAATTTGCAAAGCACATGTCCTCGATACCCGCAGACAGCAGACAAGACACGTATCAAAGCTCCTCAGAATCCGTTCCGGCCTCTATCTAATTTCCTTGGCGGCGTCGGTTGCTCTAAGTGGCACCTGTCCCGCGTCAATTAGTCCTCGCCTTATAAGCAGCGCGTGTGCCGCACTCATTGACATCTAGTACGAACTGTTCCGGCGCTGTGCTCGTAAATAGACCCTTTGCTGGGTTTTCTCATTGAGGTATTACTACTTCGTTTGGAGTAGACACAGCGATTTAATATTTTTACACGCACTGTCCATGGAAAACAGTTGTATTCCAAAGCATGGTGATTAAGCCAAACCCAAACATTGAATTATAATCAATTTATATTAATAAGTACAAAAAAAATATACAAAAAAGTTAATTGCAGCAACATAGTTTACATGGAAAGTGGTTGGTGCTCCCTTTTCCATACCATGGTTACAGCTATATAACTACAAAACTTAAAATAATTATTATCAAAAAACAATAAACTTCCATAATAAGTTAAATCAATGATCGAAAACAATTAAGCTAGGCTTCGAAATTATTTGACTATGTTTTCAGTTTCTTGTAGTTGTTATTTCCAAGATAAAGTTAGAATAACAATTTACCCAAAGGTATCTCTATCTTTCAACAAACAGCTTGTTTCTATTTCATGGGGGCTGATTACGAGCAGTTAATAAATAAGTACGGCTGCGTTTACGAAGCAGTTTTCTTCATTCATAGTGCAGTAACTAAAGAGTAAAAAGATTTTATGTCTACTCGTATAAAATAGCGATAGACCCAGAACGTAATCTCAAAAGTTTCATCATAATTTATCTCGTTTTATAAAATTCTGTTCTTGAAGGAAGGTTACTCACCAGAAGCAATAAAAATATATTTATTTCAACCTAAATAATATCTCAACGATTGTGTTAATTTTTGATTTTTTTCTATACGATGTAAACTAGTTTTTTTTAAACTCTGAGGCAAACGCGCAAGACGACCTGATGGGCAGTGATCCCCGCCGCCCATGAACAAGGGCCGCTGAACAAAAAATACAACATTACAATTTTCATTTCCAAACTGAATTGAATAAAACGCTGCGTTCCGTTTCACCTTCATTCTAAAAATTATAATCATAAACACATTTTTAATGCGTAACCCGCCAAAGTTTAACCTACCAAGGCAGAAGTGACCGCACGTGTGTACCCACATTTGCGGCCGGCCGGAGTGACGGTAGGACCGCATTCTACCGCTAAGCCTGCAATTACTCACCGTTAATGTACGACAACGTTGTTATCCTAATGCATACCTGTGATTCTAGGTGATCTCGAGTGCACGTAGGTAACCTCTAGTGTTTAATGTTTCAGTGTCATAGTCCACTGTAGGACGTTGCGGTGCGTGTATGTTGTTGTAGACGACACGCTATAATACCAAGGTAGGTCACAAAATGTTACATAAAATAAAATGTTTGGGTGCTGAGACTTTGTATACATAAAGAAACAATACCGTAGGCATCTCCCAAGAAAGTATTTTTTTAAATAACGCCCTGATGGGGATAATATATGGGATGAGATTGTGTATGAACCTTTGTCAATTTTCAACCGATGCGGCTGAGACTTGCATGCATAAAGATATTGTGACGTAGGCATGCCCTAAGAAAGGAATTTTATAATTTCCACACCTAAGGGGAAAAAATAGGCCACACGGACGAAGTCACGGGCGGCCGCTAGTGTATACTTATAACGTGGGAAAAATAAAACGCAAGTAACTACATAGATACGATTAATAGTTGTAGGATACTTTTATAAAATCAGACAAATTGATTTATCATCAAATCTAACTAGACAAACTTCCGAAATATCTAAAACAGAAATATTTTCTCATTTAATATGGCCTATTCGAAAACTAAACAAACAATAACCCCACGATGCCTTGAATAGGTGAACATTTCATATACAGTTTCTTAACAAACTTATACAGAACAACAATAGGCTCTGTTAATAAGGGGAGAAATATTTTCATGCAAAATCGCAAAGACATAGATTTAATTAGATGTGCCCCGACCAGAAAACTGTGGCATTATTTTGAATGGCGCGTCTTCGTTGGTTACTAAGTTTAATATGCGATGTGAAGCGTCTGTCGCTTCACATTACAAGGCCTTGTCAGAGCGGTTCAAAGTATGGCAGGGGCATCCGATTTAAATCTATATAACATCGAAGGTAATTTTGTCGAGACAGTACAAAAGATAACAAGGCTTGAAAAGAGAGGGTCGCTGAACCGAACCAATTGATAATATAATTTAACAAGAAAGGATAATATCTCGCTGTCCCCCGCGCAATCTAGTTCGACAGGGACAGATATCCGTAAATAAGTCTTCTAATCTACGATGTTGATCCCATTAATATTTTTCTGATCTAACGAAAAGTTCGAATAACGAGCGCATCAAGATGGCTCAGATTATTTACTTCGCATTTTTCACAACTCGATTAGTCAGCAAATTTCAAGGGATTGTTTGTGTTAGCTTGAACAAAAGTTAATTTGAATTTGGCATGGTGATCATTCATATACTTTTTTGTTATTACTTTTTAATCACGAATTTTTGATTTATTTATTTATTTATTTATTTAGGACAGCCAACAAAGCATACACCTTACATGGACTATCTTAGGTCTAAGTTACAATAATAGTGCTGCCTTAATTAAAGGCTGCCACGGCATGCTAAAGATAAAAAGCCGAATAAATATTTTATATACATGCTACAACAAGACTGCAAACACTAAGACAATAAAAAGAATAACCTAGAGTGAACTGGTAGCTGACGCCACCAGAGTGTATTTAAATTTAGGTAGTGAGTAAGACATATCGATTTCCAGGTCCGGCAATCGTGAAAGTTGATTGTATTGCGACATTAATCTATTCATGGCTGAGAAGTGACCCACGTTTGTCCTGAAGCTTCTTGGTTTAAACGGTACATATCTTGATAGACGTGCGCGTTTAAAGGGGACGTTATAGTTTACTTGGTGCAAGAGGCTGGGACAGTCAATCTTACCGTTAATTACTTTGTACAAAAACAAGTTGTCCAAATTTTTCCTACGACTCTCCAAGCTCAACAGTTTAAAATATTTTAAGCGTGACGCGTAGCTAGGCAATTTTGTTGCCATCCCGCTTTGAAGCGACAGATGCCAGAGAAATCTTTTAAGTATGGATTCCAGACGCTTTTTATGTATTTCGTAGAATGGAGTCCAGGCGACACTACAATATTCTAGGCCAGATCGAATGAGTGAGTTGAACACTGTTAATTTGCTAGAAACCCGCTTAAAATCTCGACAATTACGGACCATGAAACCCAGAAGCCTATACCCTCTGGAAGCCATCTTATCAATGTGTACATTAAATCTTAGTTTCCTATCAATGTACACACCAAGGTCACGAGCAACCTCCACTTCCCCAACAATACGGCTGTTGATAGTGTAGCCATTAAAGTAGGGACCTTTGCTACGACTGAGATGTAAGAAGTTACACTTGTCCACGTTTAGTTCCATTTTGTTCATGACGCACCAATTCCAGAAACGGACCAAATCCTCCTGAAGTAAGTAGCAATCGGTATCTTTTTCGATTTGCAATGCGATCTTCAAGTCGTCGGCATATAAGTATATTTTTGAAAACACAAAACAGGATTTAATGTCGTTCATGAAAATATTAAAAAATAATGGTCCCAAGTGTGATCCCTGTGGGACTCCTGATGGCGCCATAAACACCCTGGAATAGGCTCCGTCAAGTGCAACAACCGCAGACCTTCTCAGCAAGTAAGATGAACACCAAGTTAGCAGTTTACCAGTAATACCACTGTTATATAACTTTTCAGCTAGTATTTGGTGATCAACCCTGTCGAAGGCCTTACTAAAATCAGTGTAAATCACGTCCACAGAAGACCCACGATCCGCAGCTGCTGTTGCCTGAGATAAAAAGCTAACCAAATTAGTTGTCGTTGATCTATTTTGAACAAAACCGTGCTGTTGGGGAATAAGAATGCCCTTTACGTGCCATGATATTACAGGGTAGACAAGGGCCTCGAAAACCTTAGCGAATACCGGTAAAATTGAAATTGGTCGATAATTTCTTACGGCTGACTTGTCCCCTGTCTTATGTATTGGTATTACCAACGCTTTTTTCCATATCGAAGGAAAGCTGCCTGATTCTAGGGAAAAGTTGAAAACTACAGATAAAGGTTCAGCTAATACCTTACCACACCTAACTACGAAAATATGGGGTAAGCCGTCAGACCCTGCACCTTTATTGGGGTCAAGCCTTTTTAAAGCCTTTTCGATCATCTCCTTGGTGAAGGTTATACTGCTTAGACAATGTGAGTCTGAAATGTCATTCGAACCGATATTAAAATTACTATACGTCCTTTCATTGACTTCAGAGGGACAATCGTTGTACACAGAAGAAAAACAGGAAGCAAAAAGGTCGCAGATTTTGGGACGTGTGGATGCTGTTAGTTCTCCATAGTGCATCGTGGTTGGATACGAGCTAGTTCCATGTCGCTTTTGTTTTAAGTAAGACCAAAATAACTTGGGATTAGCAGATAAGGATGCTTCGACTGAAGCAATGTATTCATTATAGTTACTTAGGATAAGCTTATTGCTCCTTTCTTTAAGTAGAACGAATGTGAGTTTGTCCAAGGGATTCTTAAATTTTGCGTACAACTTACGGTATTTATTTTTTTCGTTTAAAACTTTAATAAGACTCTTGCTATACCACACTGGGTATTTAAATGGTTTTGTTTTATTTTTAGGCACGTGTTTAACCACAATTTCATTTAACACCTTATAGAATATTGATGTCATACTGTCGACATTATCACATTTCGAGAACACGTCCTGCCAGTTTATTTCGTCTAATTCACTAATTATCTTATTATAATCGGCTTTATAAAACTTAAATCGGGGTTCCTGACTTGTTGGACAGGTATAATTCGATTTGCTACAATACAACTCACATTCCAGGGGTGGGTGATAAGCATCAATATTACTAAGAGGAGTCGGACTTTGACACACCTCATGCATTGGCACACTAGAGAGTATTAAGTCCAATATTCTGTCCTTATTATTTTTTACCCAATTGTATTGGTTTAAGTTTTGATAATCTAAAAGGTCCAATAATACGTATTCGTTTTTACCTTGCTTGTGTAAGGACGCGGTTAGTTGTGTTCCTGGCAAACCTAACCATTGAATACTGCCTAAATTGAAGTCTCCAAAAATTAATTTATTTTGGTTGTAGTTAATATCCGTGATCTTATTAACATTTTCTACAAAATGCTCAAGTATATGGCTCTGAACGGGGGGCGGTATGTATACACAACATATCATAAGTTTATCATTTTTTTTGTTAACATTTACATCGATACTCACCCATACATCCTCACACTTGCTCTCAAATTGCGAAAGTCTGTGAGATGGAAATCGTTTGGAAACTGCTATTAAAACCCCTCCCCCAGTCTTTTTACAGCTAAAATCACTAGACTCACGATCCCGTCTATGCACCAAATCACGGTCGCCAAAAAGTTCAGAATCTGATATGTCACTTGCCAACCATGTTTCACACAAAACAATAATGTCGTACTCACATGTTAACATATTTAGATAAAATTCCTTAGTTTTAGATCTCAGGCCTCTAGAATTTTGATGTTAAATTAATAATTCGTGTTTATCTAGTACCTACATTAACCCCTTGCTTTACTTGTGAAATTTTGAAAGCAAAAGTTTCGTTATGCCTCTGACAATAAATTGCAGCTATATTTTTATTTTTTCTTGCACAAACTATAGAAGACTTTTTTTCATCACTTTAATGCGTTAAAATCAAGTATTTTCGATGCTCATTTTCTTTCAACAGCAAACGCTTTACATATTCAATTTCTTAATGCCTCTCGCGCCGCCCTTCGAAATTAGTTTTGAATCCCGAATCTAATCTTTGAAAGTGTGGAAATTCACTTGTCGATCTGTGTACTGGATTTGATGTAATCAGAACTCGTTTTATTTCGGCGGGGACTCGTCTGGCGGCGTAGCTTTGATGTCTGGGCCTAGTGCATTCGCATGGCTTAAAAAACGTGATCTGAGGTACCAACGAATGCGTGGATTGCATTTCTTTTTTTTTGTCAATTTCTGTTTATTCTTGTATTAGTGATTGGAGCGAAGTACACATACCTAACACACACACGTGAGAAACCTGCGAAGAGTTTATTTATTTATTAGATAGTTTGAATAAGGCAACGATCATAACGAACACTACTGCTTACAAAATAAACTTGCTATGCACTAAATTACAATGTAAGTTTTTTGATAAAACCACATTTCAATCAAAGGCGAATTCGCGAATTTCATGCGCCTTTAACTATTAGGACCTCCAGTAGAGTTACATAAACCGCAAAAAGGGTTCCTGACAGGCGTGACATCTCTCTGGTCTGGCCAGTATATTCATTCGACATGGTTCTAATGCCATCCATAAAATTATACACAATACATTAAAATCTATGATGATAGGCCTAAAAAAAATTTTTATGTTCCGAATCGCCTAACCAGTGTTCAATTAAAATCAAATAACTACAACTGCAAAGTTAGCTTCCCAACCCATGTTTTATGATAACGCCAATTTTCATAACGATGATTGATATTATTGACACAGCGTACGTGTCACAATTAAACTTGGTACAAACATTCGATCATTTGGCCGTAAATGTGACCAGCCGGCCGCACAGCTGATTATCATTCATGGAACACATAATTTCGCGGTTGATATCGGAGTGACCGGTTAAACTGGACATCACGTTAATCGCCGGATTACCGTATAAATGATATTTGATTAGCAATCATACTGGATTATTGCTAATATTCAATTTGCTACAGTTTGCATTTCGGTACACGTCACCTATAAATACGAAAGCAAATAGTTTATAGCCAATGCTGGAGTACAATCGAGGATTGCGAATTGACTTGTCAATGGTACTAAATTTGCAAAGCTCTGCATATAGAATTGAGTTGAGGGTCGATTCTTAGAGAATCTTATTGAATCGTATTTTAACTGGAGAATGACAATGACATAGAAAATGCTTTACCACCGAACTTCGGTCGCGTTATTTCAGTGATGTGTGTTTCTGAACTTAGGTTGCGTTTTTCGACGCAACACAAACAGTAAGAACACAGATAAAATCCACTCAAAAGCTAAAAATATCTTTTGCACATAAATATAAAAAAAACTTTGTTTGTAACTGCGGAAATGTACACACATGTTAAAAATAAACTCATACGTGTATGTAAGGCTATGTTACCCACATACTGATAATAAATGTAATAACACGAAGCATTTATTTAAAATCTAAGCACATTCCCGTCCACAGACTACAAAATAAAAGAAACTACGCTCATTTAATGCTGAACCGTACCAAAAGCAAAGCACAAACAGAATTGTAAAACGGCATAACCGTACAAGTTCTAATTGAAAATGTTCCTGATATAATAACTCGTAACTCGGGGCTCCCGAGTCGCATTCCGCAGACAATGTCCGGGTTTCAAAACACTTCTAACTCCCAAGCTGTTATAAGCAACGCAAAGTATCTTTACTCTGTATAAAGGTGCCACCACGTCAGAATTCTATTAAGAGGGGCTCAAGTTGTTTGCCTCCCGGGCATTGTTTATGTTACATTCTTCCTTATTGTGCGAACCTCGGAGAACCTACGATATGACATAGTATTCGCAATTTTCCCCCAGCCCACTTTTGTTGGCCCCGTCGTGAACTTATGCCTTCCACCTGTTACTATTATGAAGTATTCAGCCGTGGATTTTTCTCGGGAGATCTAGGCAGGCCTAAAATATTGTTAGCGTAAAGTGCCTACAAAATATTTTTTATACGTTTTATAAGTGTTTGGCTCTCCGATTTTTTTTTCAATACTTTTAATATGTATAATTGTATCAACTGTTATTTGTAATGACTTAACATTATCATAATTTTTTACATCAAAAATCTAATCTGACGTAATATTTTGAGGTACTTATCGTTTGGACGGCGTATTTATTAAATGTTAAAAAATTCGTCCACTTTTACATTACAAATTCAGAGACAGTAAGATTCCAAGCACGTCCCCAATATGTCGCGGATTTTGGCGTTTACTCAAGAAAAAATAAAGCATTAACATCTAATACATTGAAAAATAGTTTGAAACAAAATCGTTTTTCGCTCCACAAACAGGTACAAGTTGGCAAGACTGCCTCCGTCGCGAGTTTGCCAGCCATTGGCCCGAACGCAAACTTGCTACAAAGTTGATTGCTTTCCAACCGCACTCGAGACAACTTTCGCTCTGATTCCTGAGTTCTCTTTAGCGTTATTCATTGAGATTCAATCCAGTTAAGTGATTACGTAGGTTTCGACGCGATCGACAAGTTTGCTCCAGATAAAATTTAAGTTTAGAACGTCTTTAAGGAAATTGTTAGGATGTGAGCAATGATTTATTAGCTGTACCTACATTTTGAAAGATTTCATTTTAGATTTAGTTTTCGAACGAAAACTTTAGAGTTTTAAATTCAATGCCTGTCTATTATGTAGTTTTAAATACAATTATTTATCTTCCGGGGAAAACCTAGGGCTGTTAAAAGGCAAGCAACGATCTTCGACATTTTGTTGAGTTGATATCGTTCATAAACGGCGGTGACCATTTACTATCAGGTAAACAACATGCAAGTTCTTATCTCTTAAATAAATTATACAGCTAAACTAACAAAAAGGTTCCATTTTTCAACAACCCGCAACTACAATAAACACGTAATAACAACGTGTATAATAGTTGTTTCATAGAGACGAACAAAGAAATTCCGGGTTTCTGTCGTTTTCAAAATGTAATATTGCACAGCCCGGTCGGAATTTGTACAAAGGCAAACATAATGCTAGTTCTGTTTTAATTAACCTTAGGGGTGTGTAAAATTATGTCTTCCTTCCTTCTACGACATTGCCTCGAATTAATAGGGTTAATTACTATGTTAGTCCGGGGAATGTTTGAGCTTCGACCCACAATGGCTTATGTGGGAATTAAAAACTCATTACATTTTGCGGACAAACTGCCAAGACTAATTCCCGTGGACGGCCTGTTGTTCGAATTTTAAATCCATATTTCGAACAAACTTCGGAATTAATTGAGGTGAGTTTATAAATGTTTGGTCGAATTTCGGACACGTGGGACGAGTTTTGTCCAGTTTATGTTGAAGTTTGGTTTAGGAATTTTGTCCGTGTATTGGCTCGTTGTATTGTTTTAGTTTTTATCTATGATATCCAGATTTGCTATGTTTTGTCTAGTGTACTTGTGTATTTTACATACATGAGCACTCAAAAAATTAAAGGCAAGAGTCAATAGTTTTACTCTTAAATTTTTTTTTGTTGAATCAGTTTTCAAAAATATTCACGTAAATCATATTTTGGTAAACTGCCATGTGGATTAGTCTATTGAGGATTACCTAACCAGGCAGCATAATGAAATGTAGGTACTTACGTATTGCAGGTATAAGGAGTAATCATTTTAGTGTTGATATAGAAAATAACCTTGAAATTCTATAGTCGTCACATTTTACATTACTGAGTGAAACCGATATTCCCAGAACGATTTCAAAATAACATCCATCCAACAAAAGACAGTTCCAATATGTCAGCTATATTTCGCGACGTTACAAATATAGGAAAATAAACCGTTCCTCTCATATCCAAAGAAAATACACATCAGAATGTAATGAAAGTGACATATATTGAAGGCGAAGACATCCGTTGATTCGACTCACTCTAGTAAGAATAAACTGAGACGATAAGAATGTGTATGTAAAGTTTGATTGCTTTTTAGGGTTCCGTAGCCAAATGGCAAAAAACAGAACCCTTATAATTTCGTCATGTCTGTCTGTCTGTCTGTCTGTCTGTCTGTCCTGGCTCGTTCTCCGCCGTTTCTGAACCGATTGCCACGAAAATTGGTGGAGAGATGTATAGTGATAATTCAAGAATTGGTTTTTAAAATAATCGAAAAATAATTATTTTTACCCCCCCTCCCATACAACGAAAAGTAAATTCGAAAAAAAAACTTCGACTTACCCCATCGTGTGGGGTATCGTTAAAAAGGTATTTTTAAATACAATAAAACTTGCCTTGAAACCATGTGGATCAAACACCCCAGTCTCGAGATATATTAATACAAAGTTAAAATTAGAGCGTCCCCCCCCCCTTAACTTTTGAAATACTATTACAATAATTTTGAAAAAAATGTCGTGTATACCTCCAAGTAAGTACTTTCAACGAAAACTATAGCGAACTCTGTATCATACATAGTTATTTTTATACAACTTGACCAACTTATGACGTGCAGTTGCCCTTACTAAATGGTGTCTTAAGCGGTCGGGCCATCTTTTAGCTACGGAACCCTTTCATGGGCGTGTCCGACACGCTCTTGGCCGGTTTTTTTGTATTCCGTATCCTGATACTTACTTTCAGGGCTAGCCGAAACTGTATAGGGTACGTCACTTTTCTCTGATTGAAGTATGTGTAGTTCAGATAATTATTATGGCATGCAGCCACGGAACAGAAAAAACAGTTTTTTCTGTTCCGTGCAGCATCCTAAGATTATTCGCATGAGTTCTCTCATTATAAAATTATAGATGCCAAAGTAAGAGTAGGTAATTCTTTTATGCTTTCACGACTAAACTTCTTAAGCGTTTTAAATTATTTTTATTACGCTGCGCTGGGCGGAGCCACGGTTAGAAAATGTATAAAATTAAATTTCAATTAATACACAGTTATACTCGTGAATTTTTGAGTCAGATGGACTGCCAGGCTGTCAAGGAGTTAGAAAGTTAATGAGATGCTCAAAACAAGTACGAGATACTTGCCAAACACTAGTTGGTCGCACTTACAAAATCACTATGACGTAAACCAGTATAGCATATTGCAATCCCGAAATGTAGCTACTTAGCAAGCAACTAAAGTACATCTTGATTTTATGGACAGCTTTGTTCCCCTGTGTTTATAATAATAATACAAATATATCATTTATTTGTAAGAATATGGTACATACATGTTCTTAAATATAGAAAGGTCCAGCATACCGATATGTCGATGTGCAAATATTTCAACCTTTTTTTAACTTTCTTCTATTAACTGTTAACCATACTGTGGTCACCAACCCGTCTGCTCAGCGTCAGGGCGAAATATGTTCTTTTTACCAAGATATTACCGAGAATATTTTAAAACGTATAATATTTTCGGAACATCTAGTGCATACCTTCGTAAATACTCAAACAGCAGTGACCTAAAGTGGTCCGTCCAAAACTACGATGTAGGAAAGCGTATTTACTATCGCGCCCGGATATAAATACGTCTACCCGAATAAACTTGGTATAATATTACACTGGCGGCACGTAAATAGTTTTAAACATCACGTTGCACATACACTGGTTAATATGATTGGACATTTTCTCCAAATTTCTTCTCCGAATTGGTCTTTGGCTGTTTATTGGATTTTTTTACCTGATTTAGTTTAATCATCCACTTAATCCGCTTAAAAAATACTTTTGGTAGCAATTTTACTCCTACAGACCAGTCTGTGTAGGTTGTTGTGAGTTTAATCTTCGGTTCAGAAAAATACCACAATTTATAAATTTGCTCTTTTTTATATTTCTAATCAAATATCACTAGCCCTTAACCAACTGTTATTATACTAAGTAATACTGAACTTGAAAAAAGTACATTATAAAACTGTTTACTCTAGCAAAACTTTATTGCTTACCAAGAAAATATTCTGCACACGTCCCAAAATCTGTGCGCAAGCATTATGCTAAGAACGAAATTAGTTTAACAAACCGAAAGTAAGCTCCATAATTTCAGCTCGGTTGAATGCTTAGAGAATTCGACATATTATTACAAGTACGTAATGTAGCGAGAAATTCAAGGCATCACAAGCTAAGAATGTATAAGACATTCCTTTATTCCTTACAAGACCCTAATGTCGCTAATCTTGTCTTAATTTATATGTAAATTCATTCCCGGGATATTATCTTTAATATCCCGTCGAATATTTGGAGTTCGCGAGTTTTTTCAGATATTTCAATATTCGTTTATTTCGTATTTTATCTGTTATTCTGCAGAGACATAGGAACGCAATGATCGAGGGGAGAACAGGGTGGATCGGTGAAGAAGGAAAATTGATAATGAAGTCCCTACAAACAGTTCCCCTAGCTTTGTTGCGAACCTTTAAAGATATAATCAAGGGTTCTGTGAACTGATAGATAATAAGCAGAAGAGTTCTATCTTTCTTTATATTGAACTTTACAGGACACAAAGACTTGTAGTTTAACATTTTTTATACGTGATTTCCAGATCTCTGTCCAAATAAACAATAAAATTTCTGATTAGAAATGGCTAAACAAAAACTTTAGGTACAATAGCACAAAGCAGCTTTCTCAAAATAATTAAAAATACGTGATTGTAAATAAAATGATTTAAAAAAGTCTCAAAATGGAGAACGGGGAATTAGGTTTAATAAACCGAATACTTTTACGATTGTTTCAGTCATTAATAGTCGCTTTTATAGCTTCAACATGAATTTCTTGAAAACTCTTATATTGCTGTCATTATTCAAATGTACGAAGAAGTAACTTGTACAAAATAATGGAAGCAATTGTCCCTTGAATTCTGTTAACTTCAAAGTTAATACGCAATATTCATATTTCCAGATTATGATAACTTATCTACTCCATAAGATGACCAATCACTGCTGCGTTCTAATAAAAATATCGAGTATGGATTAATGATGGCGTAGAACTTTTTAAGTACGTAAGTATTAAGTAGATATTAAGCTTGAAAAAAAACCTTAATCCACGCAAAATTTTAATTAGTCAGTTTTTTTTTGGGCTATTTTTATTTTTCAGAACGAAATAATCAAACAAAGGAATGTAAAAGTTCAGTCGTTTTCCAATCAAAGTGAAAAATTTACCGCTTAAAAAAAGCAAAGAATGTCACCTCCGTGAATTATTAACTTGAAACGGAACCATCTTTGGAGAAAATACTATCGTATTTTCTTAGTAACGAACAGATTGTAAGCCCGACAAAACCCGTACCGCATGCACTCGGCAACTGTATCTCTCGGTTAATTACCATCACTTGACACTCACCGTCCTACCCTCTACCTGTTAGCTAATTGACAGTGGAACAACCAGACAGCCGAAGCCAGGGGCCGGATTTACCGCGAAATTTCCGGACAGAGAAACCCGACTCTGCTCTCGTGATTTGTAACAAATTACCGCAAAAATACGACAGAGTACGCCGCTAGATGCAAAGAATAGACGGGAATTTTTAGACGAAACCCGGGAAAGTTGGACGTTGTTTTTTTGAGAGTAAAGTTCAAGAGTACAACTTTTGTTGCGACGTATAAAAACTTGTGGCACCTGTTTTGTTTATTTACTGGTTAAAAGTGAAGTTTAAAAATAGAGCTCGATGGTTCTTATACGAGTATACTTTAGGAACTGTTTGATCAAGAGTTGGATTTCTCCTTGCGTAAAAGTTGATATTGGTACACTTAGAAAGCTAGAAATTGGTATTGTGTATTTTGCATACTGGACCTTTGAACAAAACGCGCAAACTTAAAGTCTTAGTCTCGTCAGAACTAAGTCGTCAACTGGAGAGCGAGAAACTCGCGAGCCTGCCCGACGGGGGACTTATAGATTTTATACTTTTATGTCGTCAACTCGCTCGATCATAAAATCTGATATATAATGTATTGTCAGCTACAAATACATTATAACAAATTTAAATTAATAAGTATGTACTTATCGACCATTTATGTAAGACACTTTATGAGACCTCTAGGTCAAAAGCATAATCGAAAAAGTAAATCACAATTGACCTTAACAATGACTTTTTTCATGTCACATTTAAATCAGATTTTTTGAGTAAGGGATTTGAAACAATGTAAAAACACAAGCTACACAAAATTCTGGCCGTCAATAAACTATTTTTATAAAAAAAAACACGGCCTCGCGTTTAACTCGGCCGCGCGATTCGTTTCGCGTCGGATATACGTACATTGACATCGTTGTCAGCCGAACCGAAATGTTTCACTGCTACCTGCGAATAATTCCCGCGAACGCAGTAATAGATTTGGAAAAAGCGGAAGAGAAGTCACCCATAAATCCACCGGCGAGCGAACAACCTTTTTAAAACATCAGATTATACGACTATGTAAAAAAGACTAGTCGGATCTCGTGATGAGGTCCAACCCTTCTCTTGTATCCATTGAATTAAATTGGAAATTCAGTCAGCGCTCGAAATGGACACTAGATTGCTAAACTCACTTGAAAAAGCATGGACCATTTCACGATGCTTGGTTAAAAGTCGGGTTCCTTTCTTGTGATCAATTTTCTAGTTGATCACAAGAAAGTAGGATCATTGAAAGCAGAATGTTTTACGAATAACTAGGTGGTTATTAAATATGTTAGACATGTTAAAATCCGTTCAATACATAAAGTCATCTTATGAAACGTGTACAATCTTTGGCCGGTTCCTATTACATATATAAAAATCTTTAACTTATCAACTCATAAATTGCGTCTACTTTTTTTTCTAAATTAGACTTAATACTTTTTTTGAGTGTTTTTTTAAATCTTATTGTCTCGAGGTTTTTATGTCACTCACGGAGTCCTAAAAAAATAAGTAAAGCTTTGCAGATGAGATTAAGTCCTATAGTTGTGTTGTGTTGGCCTTTATAGTGTCGTATTTTGTTCGCCAGCTTGCACAGAGTGTCGGTTACTCCCAGCTTAATAGCTTTAAATACTGTCTTTTTTTTAGTACGGGACAGATAATTACTATGAGATTATTTAAGTTAATAATTTTCATAGTCGGATATTCTTACCGGTTGGTCAAGGATTACAATTATGAAATAGCAGTTGTGTACCAAGTCCAATCGCTTGCAATGGCGGATATGTTCAGTTCCGGATCCCTTATATTCTTGCAAAAAAAAAAAAAAATTGGAAGAAATTGATTGTTTGTTATAACGCACTAATCTCAGGAACTATTGGTTTGAATCGAAAAAAGCTTTTTGCGTTGGATAGTCGAATGAACGGGGAAGGCAGCTAGTATAACACTTTTTTTTTTTGACCTACGTTACCGATTTCCACGCGGACGAAGTCGCGGGCAGCCGCTTGTAAATTGTAGATATTTTACATGTAAACAAAAATAAAGCCGTCAAATAGCACTCAGTTATCTGGCATTCTTTTGAAAGCATTTATAAATAAACAGAGACATTCATTTTGTAATTACTAGTGGCGAGTAATGGAAAGTACAGATTGTTAATTAAAATATTTCTCCATAATTGCTAGAGATTGTATTTTAAAATACTCGAAATGAAATAAGTATTTTTAGTTAAGAGCTTTTAAACTTCTTAGCTCATTGTGATTGTTTCAATAGTGAATAAATAAGAAAAGATGTTATATTTTTAATGCTTACGATTGTTTAAATTTTCTTAGTTACAATTTATTAATTGAAGATTTGTAACTTCAATATGAACTGATTAAAGTTAGCAGTGGATTGATTTTGTTTTTGGTGCTTGTATTCTAGGGCGTCTGAAATCTGTTAACTAAAACTTTACCGACAAAAGCGTGATTCATGTTATTTTTATGGACTAAGTAATGGTACTTTATGTCTGGCTGTCATACTGTGGACCCTGTGGTGGTCCGCAGTACTTTTCAAGGCGATGATGATGTTGATGACTGCACAAAAGTGAAAAGTACTGTAACTAAACTTAAATATTGGTTACTTTAATCTAAAAAAATAAACAGACACAAATTTTACCAATGTTTTCTTAGGTTTAGATGAGGTTTCGCGATCACGGGTCCTGAAAAGCAGTTAGTTTTATTTAAAAAAAATCCGTTTCTATGATTCAGGTAAGTTCTACTATTACCTATTGATAAAATCTCAAGCAAGCAAGGACGCGCTCAATGTGTGTTTAGAAATGCGCTAGTCATCTTATGAAATACGCATTCCCGGGAAATACTCCGTGTCCAGACGCCTGCAAATCTGAACAGCAGTGGGCGAGGGTTAAGATTAACGGGCAAGGTACAATTTTATTAGCATTTTTTCCTCTTTCCGGAGTGCCAAGCTCATTTCCCCCAGAGCAAATTTATTGGCGGTGGCTTCACCGTTGCCGTGAAATTAGTGATGTAGAATAGACTCATAACCCCCTTTCGTATTTGTTTAGAGGAAATTTAATTTCCAGATTCGATTTAAAACGCGAGGTTTCAAATTGAATACCTTGGATTTTCGACAGTAATTTATTTCGGCGAAATTACTGCCCGGCATTTTTGTGAAATCTCCAGGTATTCCTGGAATAATTGAATTACTGGCTAGGTTATTTACAAAGTTATTTATTTAAATCGTCGGTTGGGTTTAATACTACTTCAAAATTAAGGGGTATTTGTGATGGTAAATATTAAAATTGAAACTAGAGACGGCCGACATTTCATATCGATTACCTATTCATTTGAGAATACAAGGAGTAAACGTCTTAGATGATGATAAAAACCTTTTTCAAGAATAAACTCAAGTAATTGAAAAATATATTCCCCTTCCAAAATAAACCGTATGTGTAGTTCCGGCCTGGATTAGTACTACATACTATCCCGTGGGTGTCGTAAGAAGTGACTGAATGACACTCCGGTCACATTACTGCGGTCACCAATCCTTCTGCCCAGCTTTGTTACTATGGACATAATGCCCATCTAATAAAGGCCTACGTGAACTAAATCAGGATATAATGGTGATAACATTAAGTAATCATAAGAATAAATAATGTACACTCGCGATTATATCTTTTAAGTTAAACCAATGTTGTACATAGGTACCCAATATAAAATTAAATAAATTCATAAATAAATTAATTTTTCTAACACATCAATTGCCTATCCCCAAACTATGCTCGAAGCTTGTACTATTAATATATCAAACATCGCTTATCCCTTACATAAGCGTTGGAACATGTACCAAACTTTTATCACCGATCGCAACTCCTATCCGTAAAGTATATCTGTACCTTCAATCAAAATCCTCGACGGTATCTTTATACATATTTGGCCGTCAGCTCGTGCATTACCGAAATTGCACGGAACCAATTCGCTTTATGCGATACTTGGACGATGTGATTTATTTCTCTGGAGACCAGTAACGCGATTCGTGTGAGTAATTTCCGTATCACATTAAAAGATAAACATCGGATATATTTGTCCGTGTCTTCCATTGGTACTCGTAATTGTGATTATTTTGTCGGTTAAGAGAAACATTGACTTTGTTGTGAAGAGAAAAACATTCAACGTGTGATGGCCTAACTGCTCAACTAGATTGCTCAACTACATTAGGTTGAGTAGAAGGACAATTCTGTGACTACACTACTGCTTAACTAAAATTGCGTATCTCTGTAAGTTGAGCAATGGGTCAATGCAGTCAATACTGTTGTACTCTGGACTTCCATTTTCATAATATAAAAATAAGTAATAAAAGAAAATCATCAGATTAATATAAATAGGCTCATTAAAGTGTTTTTGAAGTGTGTTTCAGTTAAAAACAATTTGAGCGACTTTCGAGCAAATGCAATATATTTAAGAATATTTATTTGAAATACCCTTAACCTTTTATACTGTCTAGCTGGTTCTTATCTACTTTCCTAAATAGCAATTTTAGCTTGCGTAGTCAAAATTCACAAAACAAACAACAATCTATAGTACGCCATTTCTCAATCAGATTACCAATTAGAAAGACAAAAATTAACGCTCAAAACAAGGAACTGAATAAATTTTTCCTTAAAAATAGAATCCTTAACGCTAATACATTTACATTATTTGTGGGTTTTTAGTGAATTTCAATAAATGAAAGAATGGGTCCCCTGCGATCGCGGCCGGCTAATAGACATATTGATGAATCTACTGCGGAGATGTTAGAGAAGGTATTCCACTTTTAGCACCCAATTTTTTGACGACCGGTTTGGCGAAATATTCTAGAAGTTGACTATAATACCGAAAACATTTGTGTGTTTATACATGTTTGTTGGGTGTTATAATTATGTATTGAATAACCAGTATTCATTCTGATATCTGTGAGACAAGTGCTTAACCTTATTACCATGGATTCAAATCAATGTATGTGATGAGGTAAGATTTCTTTTTTAGAACCCCCATCTTCCTTAGCCCACTTTGAGCACCGATTCATATTATTGGCGCGCTTATTTTATATGTTTTGGTAAGACAATAATATAAAGGTGTAAGTGCGGACAAGGCCAGGTGCTTTAATTGTGGGTGATCAAAGCGGACTACCTCTATGGGAGGGTCTAGAGCACATTTTCATGGAGACTCGTTATTGTGTTGTTTAGGAAGACATTATTTTTCCATTTGCTTGAGAAGGGGATGGTGATGAAACGTGTTTGCATATAAAAAAATGTTTTTATAAACAAAAATAATATTAGCACTTCAATGTTAAATTATTTTTTGGAGTTTTAGATCATGTGGCGTGACTTAAATGTATAGATCTTTCACGCAAAGATATGATTGCTTTAAGAACATGACTGAGTCTTTGTAGTTCCATCAGTAATGTGTAATATTAAAAGAGAATTCTCTAGTATTCCCCTTGAGTCTATTTCCGATTGCCAAATTAATAATATAACAGACAATGCAAGCCACTTATTTCATTTTACCTATTATTAATATTAATGCGATCGGTGTATGAGCTTACCTTTTAAAATTGATTATTAGCTTATGTATCGGCTTTCAAACAAATCTTAAGGACTCAATAATAAATGATTAAGGCCAAAACAAAATTATTGCATGTACAACAAATTCAAATCGTTAGACTCGCCCTGACATCTGAAAACTGTGGCACTATTATTGACGGGCCCGTTGGTCTAGTAAGAAGGCAAACGAACAAGAGGGTCACCCGTTGGTAAGTGATCATCGTTGCCCATGGACATCAACTACCGTACAAGGGTCGCAGATGCCCTTATTTTTTTTTCTTCTTTTTACATATTTTATCTAAATACTAGCGGCCGCCCGCGACTCCGTCCGCGTGGATTTCGATTTCCAATATCCTATGTGTTATTCTGATGTATAAGCTATATTGTGGTAAAGTTTCATTCAAATCCATTCAGTAGTTTTTACGTGAAAGAGTAACAAACATCCATACATCCATACATCCATACATCCACACATACAAACTTTCGCCTTTATAATAGTAGTAGGATTTTTTTTAGTTATTTTTTTATTAACGTTTACTTCTACCTTTGATTAACTATAAGTTACGTCGCCTTTAGTCAGTATTTAAACAAAAATATACATTTACGATTCAAAAACTCACAATTCATTTCTTGTTTGGTTCTACTTGTACATTCCACAGTAGGTCGTGTACCTAATACGGAACGTTTTGTCATACTAGTCCACGTACTAGCACCTAACTCCTGGTTACATTGCGCAGCGTAACAACAGTTTATCACCCTTTCCTCGCCACACTGGTTGTTTTATCATTGTCACCACAAATACATGACCCCACTAAATTGCTTGGCGTTTCAGACTCCACTCTCTTTTATTTGAACGAAGTTTACTCGATTTTCCAAAAAAAAGTGAAAATTGTATAAATGCAAACTTTATCGAGCTAACTTTTGGGATTGGCAATGCAACTGAATGGTTTAAATTACCAGAATGCATTAAAATCGCTGTTTCGAAGAAAGTTTATGAAAATCCGCAGTTTAAGTAAAAATAGTGACAAACCCTTATCATTTCAGATGTAGGTAAAATATTATGTAATATGATTGTTATTTTATAGCTTCATAAAAATCGCTATAAAATATATTTGAGCACTTTATTACGTCTTGGTAGTTACTATAGCAGTAGTACGGTTTGCTGGGAAAGTTCTTCTATTCATGTTAAGTATTTATTTAATCACTACATCATAGAGTTTGCGGCACACAACAATATAATGTTTTCTGGTTGTGACCCATCTGAAGATGAATGGTGGCAGGAGAAGTGTTTGCTGCTCGAAAGCCCGTTTATAGTATCTATACTAAGACTATACTATACTAATACTAATATAATAAAGCTGAAGAGTTTCATTGTTTGAACGCGCTAATCGCAGGAACTACTGGTCTGATTTGAAAAATCCTTTTTGTTTTGGATAGTCCATTTGACGAAGAAGGCTTTAGGCTATAGTATATACACCTATGTGTGCGGAAACCAAAAACCACGCGGACTGAGTCGCGGGCGGCAGTTAATTATAACGATACAGAAAACACGCTTGACATCCCCGAACGCACAAAACTTTCCCGAAATCCAAATAGTACCCACATAAAGCAAGAAGTTGTTAAGTTCAGTGAACTTTTCCATGACTTGTCGCAATCGCGTGCGACTGCTGGCGTGTTGTTATATTAACGGTCATTATGAAATTTCTCAATAATAAGCCCGTTGAAACATTAGCTGGCGGCTACATGGAAACAAAATTAATAATGGCCCAACTTTGCGGTTAATTCAGTTCACCATCTGTACGGAATGTCGGAAAAATACATCAGACCTGCGGTGTGGTACGTACGTAAATACTCCGGTTTGAACGATGCAAACCGGGCTTATTAAATCAGCCGGCTTTTTGGATCAATCTGAATCGTTCAGAAGATTTTCCAAACATTTGTATTTCAGGTGATTTGCCAAATGAAACAAAACTCTACATTGATTTAAGCTTTAGCTGCTACACTCATGACATTATTATCAAAAACACAAAAGACATTTGGTGGTGGTTTTCCAAGGCTGATTAAATCAGCCGGCTTTTTGGATCAATCCAAATTGTTGAGAACATTTTGCAAACATTTTTATAGCAGTAGGTATAGATTTAAATCATTTGTCCGCGCAATGCTTTGATCCGCTTTGAAATTGGCACTCAAATTTGTAGCGCCCGTCGCTTCTTATAGCAGTACCAGCCTGCTAACAACGTAAGTAACTTCAATCAAAATAAATAAAGCAATAAATAAGCCTTGAACTAACACACCAATTGCCTAGCCCCAAACTAAGCTCAAAGCTTGTAATATGGATGCTAGGGAACGGATAGACATACTTAAATCTATATCTATCTATACTTATAATAAATCTGTAGAGAGGTCAATTCTGTACATTAAATATTTTTCCAAAATAACTATCAGGGGGTGTTTAGTGATCGATACTGATGCCAAAAATACAATCAGTAAAATTTTTGTCTGTCTGTCTGTCTGTCTGTCTGTCTGTCTGTCTGTATGTTCCTTATAGAAACAAAAACTACTGAATGGATTTTGACGAAACTTGGTACCATTACTCTTCATACTCCTGGGCATATTATAGGATACTTTTCATCACGCTACAATCAACAGGAGTAGCGTAGTGAAGGGAAATGTGGGGAAAACGGGAGAATTTACTCCATTTCTTAAGCTTCAGTCGCGTGTGCAGCCTTAATGGTTAAATTCACATAGAAATCATGTATGACGGAAATATTCTACATAAAATTGCCTAAAAAATATCCCCCAACAGCATATGTCTATCTTTTATGGTTGACTCACAATAACACGTGCAACTCAAGATCCAAATTGGTTTGAACGCGCTAAGCTCAGGAACTACTGGTTCGAATTGACAAAACATTTTGAGTTGGATAGTCCACTTACCACTTACCATTTGTCGAGGTAGGCATTAAGCTATTGTATATTCCTTTATTTTTTCATTGTAATTGTGCTAGCGAACTATTTAGTTCTAAATTGTGCCGATAGATGGCGCACCTCGCTAGAGGCGCGGCCGCGGATCTTAATCGCGGTGAACAGATGATTTCTCAAATGTATAAGCTCTCCAGATTATTGTTAATAATGATAATGTAGTGTGAGCCTTCCGCTCCCACAATTGTCCGGTTAAGAAGCTGTTAAGGTAGCCTTCTGCAACGACTAGCGACGTCCGGTCCGACCGAAAAAAAAACAATGATAAGCGTTTTCCGTCACCTAATTTGACTATTATTTCTAACCTGAGTAATTAGTCCCATAAAAGTGTGCAAGTTGACTGCATGCATATAGACCGTTGATCACCGTTGTTTTATTCAGCTATTTTTAGTAAGACTGTGTGCGGAAATCGTAACCCACGCGGACGGAGTCGCTGGCAGCCGCTAGTACTTTTATAAACATCCATGACTAGAGTACAAATTTCAATGTTCATCACATATTCGACGACCCGCTTGGTGTAATGGTCAAGATGTTGCCTATTACGCAAGAGGTCGCGGGTTTGATCCCCGCACAGGACAAACATTTATGTGCATGAACATGTCTGTTTGTCCTGGTCTGGGTGTTATATGTACTATTTAAGTATATTTGTAATACCACTGTTGATTCTGATGCCCGTAACACAAGTGCTTAAGCTACTTAACACGTTGTCAGATCAATGAATGTGATTTTGTGAAATATTTATTTATAATATATTTATCTCACAAACATGACATAACTACAACTACAACACTGTCTACGTGTATAATAATCACAATTTTAATTTAACAACTAAAGTCCCACACAGACAGCGCCAGGAAAAATACCATGAAAATTGCAACCGTTTTCTCAAATGTTAAGAATTGGCATGCATTTATTTAACAATTCAACCTCAGTAGGAAATCGTACGTGACTATAATGTGGATTAGGGTGGGACCGTTTACCGAGTCTATCTCTCAAATACCACGTAACTTTAAGAATTCAAGCAAGCAGCAACTGTACTAGGTTATACTGATGTATTGCAGTAATATAATAGTCTCTTGCCTTTCCAACTGCCTTTTAAGTTATGTATTTAAGTACGTATTTCATAGGAGAACCTACACAGTACCTAATTGCTTTACATAATTCAACTATACTAAGTAGATATTCTGACTTTTGAAATATAGCTATGTATTTAGCATAAACAACTTTCAATATTTTATTGCAGATTTACGAATACGTAAAAAAAATATGGGTTTGAGTAATATTTATGATAAATAATCAAGTTACAAAAGTTAAAGAGGAATAATTTAAACTCTTAAATCGAACATCCGCGCAAAAGGAAAACTCCGGAATTTTTTTGAAGTAAATACTGACATGACGCAATATAATGCTCTTTTCCCAATGGACCTATAGTTTAATTGCCATTTTCTGAAATGGAAATTCGGCCAATGAAAATCGGACAACATCTTATATTTAAATGGTTCTCATTCCAAAGTATTTAGGTACTTGTACCTAACTAACGAATTGTCTTGTGGATTAAAGATATTGTGGCGTCGTTTTGGTTAAATTATTGTTTCATTCTTTCTTTTGTTTAACTCATTTATATAACTATTTCATACGAATTCAACACCGACAAGAACGTTTGTACATTGTTTAAGGCGGACCATCAAACCTTCCAAGAAAACTCTGTTAGTGTAGATATGAACACACTAGGCTGAAACAATGCAAGTACGCGACGTGATTTTGGTATAGTTTGTCATCTCCAATTTAAAAGTATGTTATATCATGAACTCGACATGACGGAACGTAAATTCCGCCGCATAAATTCGGTCGCGTTTTTTCCGCATAATGTGTTCCTACACTTTCAATATTTCCCCGAAATCGGGGCGACTAGTAATGTCGGTGCTAAAATCGCCATCGCGTCATTAGATTACGTCCCCTCGTCACAATCCCGATCCCCAAACATATTAAGGAATGCACAACGCCTTGCTCGACAACGTGCAAATCCAAAAAAACACTCTGAATGTGAATGCTCAGATAAGGAGTACCTTTATCCTATTCATGTCTTCTCACTCGCGATCATTTTTCACGCCTTTGTTGCCCGCAATAGGTATAAGGGTGACACCCACTATCGCTTGAGTTTCATATATTTTTTTAAAGTTTGTAACAGCCCCATTGAGGTGCACTTAAAAGATGTCACTTTGCTGCTGACAGTATACTTGGGGGATGTTTTAAAAGGGTGCCGAAGATGTGTGTCGAGTCATTATTTTTAGAAAGTTTTGAAGGAACGGATAAGGTGGCAGATACATATTGATGCTTTCACAAGTACCTACACTCAGACGTGAAGGATTGTCCAATGAAAGAAAATAATTGTTTGTGTCAAAACAGAATTAGCATTTCGTCTAAAAATAATGCATTTTTAGACCTTTTGAAGGGTCAAGGCACTTTTAAGAATGATCTCCTTTTTATTTGCGATCGTTTATCAGGCTTTCAGGGTATTAATAAAGATTAGGTGAAAGTGTGCATTAAAAATATATTTTAAATTCGTGTTCCAGATCATGATTAAACTGATTAAGCAGGTTTTCAGGTGTCTTTGGTCTAACTTTTCTTCTTTTAGAGCTTATCCTAATGATGAGTTTTTTTACCTATGAAAGGTAAGAAATATGACTATGAAATAAAGTATGTAAAAGTATGAAATAAAATTACCTTAAAGCGGATATAGTCGCGGTGTAATTTTAAAATACAAAACAGGATAACCCGACTTTCACCAGCCGTGATCACGGAATGACTAAGGTCTTATGCGTCACTTGATATCACTTTGAGAGTAGGTTTGTAATTTAATTCACTTCACTTTCGTCATTCGTTTCGTTTTATTTCATGAGTAGCAGTTGCGTTAGCATAAGAAAACATTCCATAATAAGTAGTAACCAAAAACCGGACAAAAATGGAACTTAAAAACTCTTTTCTGGCAGTAGGTCAATTTTTTTTTTATCATCTTTTATTTCTTCATAATGGAAGCGAAAAGCTTCCATTATACGGGTAATATTAAATGCCACTAAAAATGTTTAAAAGCGACATACAGCATAACCATTCATTGTGATCTGAGTTTTACTTTCAGCTCAAACGTGGGGCAGCGATTTGTAAACCGGGCCCGTTAGCCGTGTTCTTAAATCAAACAGAAAGCGAAACTTCGTTTAGCTAACCGCTGTAAGGGCTCCCTCACATAGATTTGTTTTTACGGACAAGGGTCGATTTAGATTCGAATCTTGAAAGATTTGCAGGACAGTTTTACCTGTGATCGGTGCTCGGTATTGTGAACATTGTAGTATACTATCTATAGCTTTGACTAGTCTTCACAATTAAACAGTGATTTATAATTGATATTTAAAAAAACGTGCTGCATCCGTCTCGGTACAAGATTTCGCCATGTTTGTAAAATCATGATTGGTTTAATCGTTTTATGCGTCCTTATTTTCCACAGATATCTTTTGTCAATAAATAAGTAAGCAAGATGTTGGTTCCTATATTTGTAACGATGATAAATAAACATGAATAAACAATAGATTTAAATCGTAAGATTCGCCCTCGCCTCCTTCAAAATTGACACTGAAATAAGAGCGACAGTCGCTTCTTAGAGCGAAATAGTACGTTGACAGTCAACTATTCAAATAAAATAAACTGGTTAACAGGCTAAACAGTTCTTAACCTCTATAGATATTACAAGTATCTTTTGAAGTGGCTATTATTAATCCCCAACTGCCTCCGTGGTGTAGTGGTTAGAGCGCTGTGCTCAAAAACTACGAACTCGGAGGTCGTGGGTTCGAATCCCGCGGGGAACACTTTCACTTTGTGTTGGTTTTCCCAGTTTGGTTAGGACATTGCAGGCTTGAATCACCTGATTGTCCGATAAGAATGATGATTCCGTGCTTCGGAAGGCACGTTAAGCCGTTGGTCCCGACTATGATCCAAATTGTCTGGTTTCTATTGTGGTTACGGAGGTCAGACGACAGTCGCTCCACTGTAATAACCAGGCTTGTCAATTCAGGATCATAGTCGCAGCGTACCCTGGGCTCCAAGGCAACTGCCGAGGATGCAACCGGGAGAGGCGCTAGGATGATGATGATTATTAATCCCCATATTCCCAACTTGAAAATCGAGTTCCATTTCTCAAACATTAGCAGTGTGTGAACGACCCAAACTGTGTGAATGCAGGAAACATTTTCGCTTTATATTACTTCTATAATTACTTCGCAAGCGGCTTAGTCGATGTTTCACTGTTATTATCGAAGTTCAGTTTATTTTGAACAATCACTTTGACTCCGTAGGCTAACGATTAGTCCCAGAGTTGGTGCTAGATATTGGAAAATCTACATTCAGGGTGTGGAAACAATGGGCGGATTGTTAAAATTGTTTATTCTCTTTATTAAATACTAGTGGCCGCCCGCGACTCCGTCCGCGTGGGTATTGTTTTTTTTTTAATTTGAACCAGATGATCTTGAGATTAGCGCCTTCAATCAAACAAATAAACGAACAAACGAATGTCTGCTCAAATTAATCTTCGCAAGCTACTATTACGTAAAAAGGAACCACATGGCCCCAAAGCAGTTTAATTAGTGTTTTGGTTGTTCACCCGACAGGCCTTATTATCCCATCATGTTCATTGTTCAATTATCTCGAAGTAAAACAATGAAATCTGCAAACTAGTTTTCCCACAGTTTATTAGAATATTTTATCGTGACAAATTTCCAAAATCCCAAACTCTAATCCAAATATAGGTTTTTCGTAGTTCCCATAACCAGTGTATTCCAACCCCTTGCCAAGCGAACGTACTCGTAATCACGACACCTCTACCGAATAAAACCGCCTTTGGAAATCTTTTGAAGTTTTTCACACACGCCACGGCCGCATTAAAGTGGTTAGGCAATCGCGTGCGCGGCGTGCCGGTACAGAACGTGAACATAATGCACCGGTTTGTAGAAACCACTAGTGTACACTGGTATAAGCAATGCGCCAGTGTTCAATAGTAAAATAATCTATGTTATTTATAAAATTAAGCTGAAGAGTGTTTTTGCTTGAACGCGCTAATTTCAAGAACTACTGGTCGGATTTGAAGAAAAATATTTTTTGTTGGATAGTCCATTTGACGTGGAAGGCTTTAGGCTATAGTATATATACCTATGTGTGGGGAAACCAAGGACCATGCGGACGGAGTCACGGGGGGCCGCTAGTAAATATATAAATATTATATTCCTTGGACTAACGCACCGATTGCCTAGCATCAACCTTTTTTTTTTTTTTGAACTAGCTTAGTTCACTTGACCACAAAGTTGCCTGATGTTAAACAACTATGCGGTCTACGATGGAGCATGCTTTCTTAGGAAAAGCCCATTTATTCTGGCCTTGAAGAGCCCCAAGTTGTATTGTGCAGGAAAGACAGATCTCATCTTGAAGCTTCTTCTATGGATGCTAGGGAATGGATAGACTTTAATAGTTTTTTTTAGGATACATAAATATGTAGTTTTTACCAACATTTAACATTCATAACTCGAGTACAAATGTCGATGTTCATCACATAAACATTTGGCCCTAGCGGAATTCGGAGAAGTAGAAGAAGTCACACGCCACGGCCGCATTAAAGTGGTTAGGCAATCGCGTGCGTGGCGTGCCAGTGCAGAACGTGTTCCATAATGCACCGGTTTATAGGAACCACTAGTGTAGACTGGTAGAAACAACGCGCCAGTGTTCATTAGTAAAATAATCTATGTTATTTATAAAATTAAGCTGAAGAGTGTTTTTGCTTGAACGCGCTAATTTCAAGAACTACTGGTCGGATTTGAAGAAAAATATTTTTTGTTGGATAGTCCATTTGACGTGGAAGGCTTTAGGCTATAGTATATATACCTATGTGTGGGGAAACCAAGGACCATGCGGACGGAGTCACGGGGGGCCGCTAGTAAATATATAAATATTATATTCCTTGGACTAACGCACCGATTGCCTAGCATCAACCTTTTTTTTTTTTTTTGAACTAAGCTAGCACTTGACCACAAAGTTGCCTGATGTTAAACAACTATGCGGTCTACGATGGAGCATGCTTTCTTAGGAAAAGCCCATTTATTCTGGCCTTGAAGAGCCCCAAGTTGTATTGTGCAGGAAAGACAGATCTCATCTTGAAGCTTCTTCTATGGATGCTAGGGAATGGATAGACTTTAATAGTTTTTTTTAGTATACATAAATATGTAGTTTTTTACCAACATTTAACATTCATGACTCGAGTACAAATGTCGATGTTCATCACATAAACATTTGGCCCTAGCGGAATTCGGAGAAGTAGAAGAAGTCACACGCCACGGCCGCATTAAAGTGGTTAGGCAATCGCGTGCGCGGCGTGCCGGTGCAGAACGTGTTCCATAATGCACCGGTTTATAGGAACCACTAGTGTAGACTGGTATAAACAATTCGCCAGTGTTCATTAGTGAACGGGTAAAATCATACTTGTACCATTCTGTATCATATACTTTTACTATTATAAATGTGAAAGTTTGTTTGTTTGGATGTTTGGCCGTCAATCACGCTGAAAGTACTAGTCGGATTTTGATGAAATTTGGTATACGGGTAGGGTATGAGCTGACTTAGGTAATAGGGTACTTTTTATCCCGATTAAATGCTCCCAAGGGATAAAACAAAATCCACGCGAACGAAGTCGCGGGCGGCCGCTAGTAATAATGAATAAATTATTCTATGGACAAACGCACCAATTGCCTAGCCCCAAACTAAGCTTGAAGTTTGTACTACGGATGCTAGCGAACGGGTAGACATCCTTAGATAGTATTTATAAACACGAGTACAAATGGCAATGTTCATCAAACAAGCATTTGCCCCCAGCGGGAGTCGATCCCGCGACCCATGGTTTTGTAGCGAATATGTCTGACCACTACACCAACGGGCATCTAAAGTTAAATGGCTCTAAAGTGTTTTCTATTCTTTTGCTCTTATAAATCTGTGGACCAGCAAAGGGCGAGAACTTCATATACGTCGCAGGACCAAATAATTTACATACGTACTTTCTATAACTTAGGTAAATTTATGAAAGAAACATACTCCTTTCATTCGGATGTCGGCTTTGTTCTTAGGAACGCGCGCTATAAATGGGCTCTGGCTGTACTTTGTGAACGAAATGGACCTTTATCCATCCAAACTATCGTTTTGCTTAACCACAACCCAAGTCCTCAAAGCGCTCGAAAATTCACTAAAGGCTAATTAATGCCCCAAACATTTACCGTCCAGACAAAGTTCTATCTGCAGACATGACTCATGAAAAATCGGCCAAGTGCGAGTCGGACTCGCGCACTAAGGGTTCCGTACTAATTTGGACGTATTAAAAAAACTACTGACTAGATTTCGTTCAAACCAATTTTTGTTGGTAGTTTTTATGGTAATGTACATCATAAATTTATTTCAGCTTTATCATCCTCTTATTTTAGAAGTTAGAGGGGGGGGGCCACACATTTTCCCACTTTGGAAGAGTCTGTCACGCAAAGTATTCACTTTAGAAAAAAATAGCTTAGAAACCTCAATATCATTTTTAAAGACCTATCTATAGATACCCCACACGTATATGTTCAATCAAAAAAAATATTTTCAGTTTCAGTTCTAACTATGGGGACCCCCCATTTTTTTATTTTTTTTCTATTTTCGTATGAAATCATTGTTGCGGTTCACGGAATACATCTACTCACCAAGTTTCAACAGTATAGTACTTATAGTTTCGGAAAAAAGTGGCTGTGACAGACTGGCGGACAGACAGACAGAAAGACAGACATGACGAATCTATAAGGGTTCCGTTTTTTTGCCATTTGGCTACGGAACCCTAAAAAGGGGGGGGAGGCACTTAAAAAAGCGGCCATACCGGCAGACGTGACTGCGATATGCCCGCGTTTAATCCCGAAACGGACGGAGTCGGGAGATTTTAATGAGAGATCAGGATTTTCAATTATCCTTACTTCTTTATACCAAGTTTTACGCGAGATTTTTATCGCCGAAGTACCTTTACTAGTACCGAGATCGCGGATTTAATCACGGTTAAGCGTCGACGTTGTTATTGCAATATAAATTTTGGATTAACGAGAGTCTAGAGTTAATATTGGATTTACTCGTCTGCATACCTATGTAGCTGTGAATCTTGATTAAATATCTTACGGAGTCTTGCTGTCAACTGGTGTGTTAAATCATTTCTATTTATTATAATAAAGCTTAAGAGCTTGTTTGTTTATTTATTTGAACGAGCTGATCTTACTTAGGAAGTACCAGTGCTACTTGAAAAAAATGTTTTTGTTTTGGAAAGTTCATTTGCCGAGGAAGGCTTCAAGAAATATGCTTGCAGAAACCGAATTCTACTAGGATGGAGTAACGGGCGGCCGCTAGTAAATAATAATAATACCTAATCTCATGGTTGAACGTCTGTATAAACAGTCCAGATCTTTTAAAAAAGCGAACTGTTTTATAAATCAGGTCACAATAAGATGGGTCAAACTTGCTAACTTAATAATCTTTCAATCCTAAAAAGATTAAGGGTAAAGAAAGTTGACGATCGTTTACATAATTTAAGTTGGTATTTGTTTATTCTAAGTCGAGCAGAGATCGATATAAAGAGGCTTAGTGACTGTTATTGAAAAGCTTAACCCTAATCTTATTGTTAGTATCTAGTTCAAGAAGTTGGGCTTCGTCATTGTACTTACTCGTAGTATTTCGTATGCATAAAATAGATATAATTTATCTCCTTCTAAGAATCAGGCAAATCCTACCATTATTTGAAAACATGTTAAGTTTACAAAGATGTTGAACTATTATTTATGATTCATCCGATTTGATCGTATTTTCGCTATTTTATCATGTTTTTTTTTAAATTTCCAAATCTGAATTTTGAGGACTGAGGCGACTGGGACCACAACGCAACTGGGACTACGGACCCAGTTACCTGATAATTTTTAATTATTAATTTTATCAGACGAGCGAGACCGTCGGAATTTTTTTCTACAATTTCATTGTCTAATTACTAGATAAGTACAGAGAGTAGCAGAGAAAGTTTCCCTTATAAAACAAAGTTATACAATTAGTAAAATATTTGGTTTATTGTAATACACCTTAAAAAAATATCCTGAGTTTTAAAACTTTTTTTTAGAATAAAACATGTTATCAAGCAACTGGGACCGTGGTCCCAGCAGCTCTTCATGGTCCCAATCGCCTGAAACCTCCGAATTCCGTTATGGCCATTAAATAGAAACACTCAAACGCTGAATTGCGTTCGCTGGCAAACCAGAGATCAAAGTGTGTGCCAGCTCAGGATTATTGGATTTATTTATATTCGCCTTTTCACTTCGCCCTGATAAGAGATGCTTTTATGTCGTATTTGTTGTATTACCCATTTTTCACGTTAAATTAATTCCGTACAAAGTCGAGAAGCATCTTTCCCTGCTTATTTTTATCTTTTTAGCTTTTGCATTCGGTTAACAATCGAAAATTGGTTTTATCGGAGCACGCGTCAGAAAATAATGGGATGCGCCTGTAGAGAAATGTTCGTTTAATGCTAGCTTATTTTATGGAGAGAATAATATTTTAAAGGTATACAGAGAGAATTTAGTTGAACTTTATTTGCTAGTGACTAGTAGAGTTATCTCTGCTGTAGCTGTCGTCTTCTCTAATTGGAAGTCAATTAGCCCTTTGCGAGATTCATTATTTGATACTTAATGAGCACCGTCATAAACATACCTATAATACGTCAAGAAAACTTCTAAACTAAGAATAATCTAAAATCATAGGCAAATAATACGAAGCATATAATTGCTTGAAAAATAGATGTAGAAACAAATCTATTGATTATTTGAATGGTTTTTTTCCATTAGCAAACAAACATACATTTATAATATCTTGCAGGCCGGTATGTTGATGCCAACTAATAGGATCTTCTTTTGCTTACCATCGCGCAGAGTGGAGCCAATAGTCTGTGCCAATACAAAAAGACATACAAGGTGATCAATTTAAACACAAATATTGTGTGTTACTCGAGTATTTAATTTATTTAATCTAGAAATTAAGGAGGAAAGCGGACCCCGGCGCAAGGCTGGGAAAACGCTAGGACGATAAAGAAGATCTAGAAATACAACTGCTCAAATAAATAACAATAATACGAAACAGAAACTCAATGACATAAGATGAGTTCCGGATAAAATCCGGATACTACCGATTACGACTACTTCAAATAGCGCTGGGAATAATCCATTAAGATTACGAGGAAATATAATAAAAGATATTTCCAACCACAATAAACTACGACCCCGTCTGGTTTCATTCCCTCATACGCTGACAATTTGAGTGACGTTAATCAAATTGAGCGAACCGTTCTGACCTAATAGAATCACGTCGTTTTAGCAAACTAGTTCTTTTCTGATTACTTGTGGCCTGCAGAATGGCTAAGTAGAAAGGTAAATGTGTGCTTAATAAAGTTTTAGTGTAGATATTTATTTTTATTTATTATTAATTGCACCATAAATGCAAGCTAAATTTTGTTTTAATTTTCGACGGTAACCAACTAGGTAGGTCATTTAAGCATTGCTCTTAATGATATGACCTATAAAACATTATTACCTTGCAATATATTAAATTAAACACGCTCCTCCATTTTCATGTCAATCCGACCAATACTAACACAGAAAAGAAGCAATTTATCAATAATAAAACAATTAAAGAAGTCAGATTAATATATGTGATATTTATTTATTCTATATTGCCTATTGTGTGACCTCAAATAGTAGGCTAGAAATCACCCATTTTGATTGGGAAACTAAAAAATATATGGCAATAAACCAGGCGACCCTTTGACAGGGACAACCACCCGTTCAGACCTAATAGAATCGCCTCGTTTCAGAACTGGTTCTTTAATGATTTTTTTAAACACTGAGAGTAGAGTTTTTGCCTAAGCTCTTACCACTATTTTCCGATAGGTAATCAGCTACCTAATCATAACACGTAAAAATACTTTTCATATTTTGGGGTAAATAAAAATTATTCCATATTGTGTTACTGTTTAAATAATACACAAGAAAGGAAGCAATAAAGAAGCAATCCACAAAAAAAATATTGAGCATGTATAATAATTAAGATGACGAAGTCATAAGTTTAATCCATGATATCTCCTTGACACAATAGCTTAGAAACCACCCATTTCGTTAAAAAAAAGTCAATAATCTAGACGACCGTGTCGCGTCTCATTCCCACGCTGACAGCTCGACTGACGCTAATCATATCGAGAGAACCACCCGTTCCGACCTAATAGAATCACCTCGTTCCAGCCATCTGGTTCTTTACTGACTACACACTTTAGAATTTAATGTGTAGAAATGCGGAGTAAATTTTTGCCTAAGCTCTTACCACCATTTTCCGATAGGTAATAAGCTATTTATTCATCACACGTAAAAATACTAATCATATTTTGGGGTAAATAGAAATTAATTTATTGTGTTACAAATAAATAATACAAAAGAAAAAAATTAATAAAGAAGCCATCCATAAAAAACAAAAATATAAATTATGTAAAGCATCTATTAATTAAGATTACGTAGTCTTAGGTTTACTCCATGATATCTCCTTGACACAATAGCTTAGCAACCAACCATTTCGTTAAAAAAAAGTCAATAATCTAGACGACCGTGTCGCGTCTCATTCCCACGCTGACAGCTCGACTGACGCTAATCATATCGAGAGAACCACGTTCCGACCTAGTAGAATCACCTCGTTTAAGCGAACTGGTTCTTTACTGACTACAAACTTTAGAATGTAATGTGTAGAAATACGGAGTAAATATTTGCCTAAGCTCTTACCACCATTTTCCGATAGGTAATAAGCTATTTATTCATCACACGTAACAATTATAATCATATTTTGGGGTGAATAGAAATTTATTCCATATTGTGTAACTACTTAAATAATAAGAAAAGAAAAAATTCAACAAAAAAGCCATCCATAGAAAAACTTTAAAAAAAACATAATTTAGAGCATCTATTAATTAAAATGACGAAGTCATATGTTTAATCCATTATATCGCCTTCAAACAATAGCTTAGCATCCAAGCATTTCGTTAAAAAAAAGTCAATAATCTAGACGACCGTGTCGCGTCTCATTCCCACGCTGACAGCTCGACTGACGCTAATCATATCGAGAGAACCACCCGTTCCGACCTAATAGAATCACCTCATTCCAGCCATCTGGTTCTTTACTGACTACAAAATTTAGAATGTAATGTGTAGAAATACAGAGTAAATTTTTCCTAAGCTCTTACCACCATTTTCCGATAGGTAATCAGCTACCTAATCATAACACGTAAAAATACTTATCATATTTTGGGGTAAATAGAAATTATTCCATATTGTGTTACTATTTCTATACAAATATTATGAAGAGGAAAGGTTTGATTTTTTGTTTGTTGTATGAATTGAATAGGCTCCGAAACTACTTGGCAGATTAGATTTGAAAAATTCTTTCACTGTTGGAAAGCTACATTCACCCAGAGTAACATAGGCTATATTTTATCCCGGTACGGGAAGTAGTTCCCCCGGGACGCGGGTGAAACCACGTGACGGGCCGCTAGTAAATAATACACAAGAAAGGAAGCAATAAAGAAGCCATCTACAAAAACAAAAAAATATATTTAGAGCATCTATTAATTAATATCACGAAGTCATATGTTTAATCCATGATATCGCCTTCAAACAATGGCTTAGCAACCAAGCATTTCGTTAAAAAAAAGTCAATAATCTAGATGACCGTGTCGCGTCTCATTCCCACGCTGACAGCTCGACTGACGCTAATCATATCGAGAGAACCACCCGTTCCGACCTAATAGAATCACCTCATTCCAGCCATCTGGTTCTTTACTGACTACAAACTTTAGAATTTAATGTGTAGAAATGCGGAGTAAATTTTTGCCTAAGCTCTTACCACCATTTTCCGATAGGTAATAAGCTATTTATTCATCACACGTAACAATTATATATAATCATATTTTGGGGTGAATAGAAATTTATTCCATATTGTGTAACTACTTAAATAATACAAAAGAAAAAATTCAACAAAAAAGCCATCCATAGAAAAACTTAAAAAAAATATATTAAGAGCATCTATTAATTAAGTTGACGTAGTCATATTATGTTTACTTAATGATATCGCCTTCAAACAATATCATAGCAACCACCCATTTCGTAAAAAAAAAAGTCAATAATCTAGACGACCGTGTCGCGTCTCATTCCCACGCTGACAGCTCGACTGACGCTAATCATATCGAGAGAACCACCCGTTCCGACCTAATAGAATCACCTCGTTCCAGCCAACTGGTTTTTTGCACATGACTTGGCCGAACATTGTACAATCTCGGTCACATTTTTATAATAGCAACATCACCCCGCTTTTTAGGGTTCCGTAGCCAAATGGCAAAAACGGAACCCTTATAGTTTCGTCATGTCTGTCTGTCTGTCTGTCTGTCTGTCTGTCTGTCTGTCTGTCTGTCCTGGTTCGTTCTCCGCCGTTTCTGAACCGATTGCCACGAAAATTGGTGGAGAGATGTATAGTGATAATTCAAGACTTGGTTTTTAAAATTATCGAAAAATAATCATTTTTTACCCACCCCCCCCCCCCCTCCCATACAGCGAAAAGTTAATTCTAAAAAAATAATTCGACTTAACCCATCGTGTAGGGTATCGTTAAACAGGTATTTTTAAATACAATAAAACTCGCCTTGAAACCATGTGGATCAAACACCCCAGTCTCGAGATATATTAATACAAAGTTAAAATGAGAGCGTCCCCCCCCCCCTTAACTTTTGAAATACTATTACAATAATTCTGAAAAAAATGTCTTGTATACCTCCAAGTAAGTACTTTCAACGAAAACTATAGCGAACTCTGTATCATACATAGTTATTTTTATACAACTCGACCAACTTATGACGTGCAGTTGCCCTTACTAAACGTTGTCTTAAGCGGTCGGGCTATCTTTTAGCTACGGAACCCTTTCATGGGCGTGTCCGACACGCTCTTGGCCGGTTTTTTTTTCAGTTGGCTATAGATTTGCCCGCGTAAAGCCCGTGTATTGGACGTAGGTATTCTTTTTTTCGTTTGATACTTTATTTAGAGGAAAAACTGATGATATCGGTATTATAATAGGTCAGGGATACGGTGAATTACAGTGTGACTTTACTTAAGAATATTATTCGCAAGATTTTTTGATCCATTAAAGTACCTACATTTTAAAAATTCAGCGTTAAAAGTTGTTTACTATCTTTGTCTACCACCAAAGCATCGGCATTTAACATCACACGCCATATCACTTCAAGAGCATCCACAAAACTGACAAAACTGCGTCAAGTACACATCGAGATCCGAGTGGACACAATCGTCCTATTTTCCTTCCAACTGTACAAGGCTGGAATAAAGTGTAAATAAATCACTTTTAATGGAGCCGCGTCGGTGTTTCTACCCATAAACACGGCCAGCGGTCAACAAACAATGTGCTTCGTGTCGTAGAAGTGCCGTTTATCGTTGGCGCAAAAAGTGCTAGCTGCTTACTTAGGCGCGCAAATAACCCGACTAGTGTTAATTTGGCGGGTGAAAATGCAATTAAAGTACCTGGACACGCGAACCGAAATAGCAATAGATTTGCGCGTACTTGCTAATGAGTTTCGGAGTTCTATTTTTAAAATTAAATCGTATGGTGGAATTTTGATTAACAAAGCCAGTAATCATTTCTATTTTTAAATAAAACATAATAATAAAAATAAAATGATTCGTAAATAGAATTATTTTTTATCCTTCAATAATTGGGGTATTCGTTAGCCTACCCCGCAAGGCACTGGACCCGCGGGGTCAGTCGCGCACGGCGTTTTTTGAATTGGCCGACTGACCCCGTTACTCGTACCACGGGGTCAGTTGGGGTATAACTATTTTCGACTACGTCGACCGACCCCGCAAAATATTTTTTATGACTTCATCTACTGATAGGAACAAAATGAAACGTACAGGTCAGTAGAAAACTGTTAGAGGTTTATTGAACATAACTATAATTCTAAGAGCTCTTATGCTCAAATCATATATACATACATGTAATAAGAGTAAATAACTAAACAATTAAATAAAATCACGTTGCGAGTGAAATAATTTAAACAGATTTAGAATAATTTGCAGATAATCTTAACTAAGCTTATCAGTGCAATAAAACTAATTTGAAACTCACGACGTTTTTAGTAAACCTAAGAAAACAGTTCCTATATCAGATTGATATGTTCCCCATGTTCGCAGAGTGATTTGTGTATAATAAATTCATAATATTTTTAGCTTTTACTTAATAAATGACGATTCTTTCTTGCACATTTTAATTTAATATGTATATCAAAATTATTATTTAGCTACACGAATACAAGACAAAAACTAACATGGTGTATTCTAGATACTACTATTATCACTAGATAACATTGTAACTCAAAAACTGGAGAATTATTGTCAAGACACACTTATATCTTGCATTACTCAGTAAGGAGCCAAATTCGGACACAGTGTTTTATGACTTTTAAGTCTTAAAAGATTGCAAATAAGCTCTACTTTCAAGGAATATATCGCATTCCCTATCACCCTGTATTATAGTATAATTAGTGTGCGCATTTTGCAAACACTAAGACATTACGATAATGTATTTTAAATCACAGTGCTCTATAAATTAGGCAAACATACGCGTAAATATATCAAATGAAATGATTCCCGTATTATAAAACCATAGCTCTTGTTTAAATAGAAATATGTTAAATATCTTTTCGAAGCACTTTAGTTCGGAACTGTAAACAAAAATAAAAATAATTGGTTCTTTGGAAAGTTATTTATTGACCGGGGTCAGTCGACGTAGTCGAAAATAGTTATACCCCAACTGACCCCGTGGTACGAGTAACGGGGTCAGTCGGCCAATTCAAAAAACGCCGTGCGCGACTGACCCCGCGGGTCCAGTGCCTTGCGGGGTAGGCTAACGAATACCCCATTGTTTGCCACTATGATTCAAATCGGAGCCCTGTTTACTTATGACTCATTATTATTGATTTATAAATCAATAATACACAGGGCTTTGCCTGAATATGAGTTCTGTGTCTTTGACCTTCTTACTTGTATTTATAATACCCGTAATGGGAAATAATTTCTTTGGGCTCTGAATGATGATTCTCAATTCCCTATTGCTATTATATTATCCAGATAAACGATATTCATTGGTCAGATTTTTTTTTAATATGCACAAGATGAGCTCTTCCAACTCTTTAGAATTCCGCCAGTCCCTTACGGAGTCGCCGCTGCCCAAAGCCCCGAGCTAACTTGCAAAGAATCCCGACCGAAGTTCACCTCGAACTTCACAAATGACACCGGCGAGACCGCGATAATTCACAGGCTAATGTCAAAGTTGGGACTTGTTTGAAATTTCCACCAAAAGAGCCGTTAGTTCTTTTTTCCCTTCTCGATGTTCAGTTTTTAACGCGGTGTTCCCTTGCAACCGGCTGCATGACTCGATTCTTTGGTGTTTTCTTTTGTTTCCAAATTGATCCCGACAGATGTCGATGCAAGTATATAGTTATGTGTCTAAAGAGAAACACATTTAACTTCTACTTTATTGCTATTTCTAAAATAAGGCCTGGTTGACCATAACCACAGAACTGTGCAGAGTGAAAAATGAGCAGGTTTATACGTGTTTATGAAACAAATACTTAAATTATTTCTAATTATATCATTATTTTTATCAAATCTGTTGAAAATCATTCTTATATATTTTAGTCATATCCAAAAAGTGAACAAACATTAATAAATAAATCTAATAAAGAGGGCAACGTGCCTACATAATGTATATAGATATTAAAGATTAGCAACTCCGCTATTTATAGACGCGTTTCAACTACAATCATTTGAAGTGGTTCTAAGCTTCCTCACAAATCCCCGGAACATAGGTATCCTTCCGTGATTAAGGAAATGTCATTTTAAGTCGACATCTGTCACTCTTGTGATGAGAAATGTTCCAACAGAACCTTAATGCATCTTGAGCATTCATTTGTCTTGGGTTTGATTAGTCTTAATAATGATCAAGAGCCACATGGGATTCTGGTCGGCTGAAAACGGTATTGCGGCTTCATTTTAAGATTATTAGGGGAATGGTTTCAATTAGTTATATTTTGTGATAAATGTACTCTTTGAAGCTTCATAACGTATAAATGATTCCGGTCCTCCTTGGTTACGGAATATCGGTTGTTATTTATTTTTATTATTGCTTCGTGTTTTCCGTCGTATTTGTTTGTAAATATGTGTATATTATATGATAATTCGATACATATTTTTTTACATTTAGACAAAATAATATTTGAAAACTTTTTAGAAGCAAGATAAGGTCTTTTAACTTACTAAAAATATAGTCAAAATATACACAAAAGAAGATTGGTGTTGAACTAATTCATTTTCACATTTAAGTTACTCAGAAAAGTTCACAAAACAATCCGATTGTTATTTACTCAAATCTCTTACACAATGCCATCATCTCACCTTTGACCTCTCCATTCTCCAATACCCCCGTAGGCGAAAACAAATCATCAAAAGATTCTATTTTCTCTCTCGCAATTAAGGAAAATAGACCATATCAAGCGTACAATGAACCTGCCTAATGAATAGATGGGTACATCAGTGGGACAAAGCCGAAGGTTCTTTGAACGAGTTCCTCCAATTTCTCGTACATATTAGGTAAGTTTTAATTGAGTTTTTGCAACACCCATCCGTGACCTTTGATTGCGCTGGATTTGATTGTATTTACTCAACTCTGTGAATTTACGTCGTACTTAATCATTGAGAGTTTGGGAAGAGGTACTAGGTTTTGTGAAAGGCTGAATAAAGGAGGAAGGAACGTGTAGGTAATATCCACTTAGAAATATATATTACATACTAGCGGCCGCTCGCAACTTCGTCCGCGTGGATTTCAGATCCCTTTTTCACAATAAAAGGTAGCCTATGTTCTTTCTCAGGCTGTAAAGATGGTCTGTGTAAAATTTCATCAAAATCGGTTGAGAATTTTAAGAGGGATCGTCACCTACAGACACACAGACAGAGTTACTTTCTCATTTGTAATATTAGTAGTATCATAATGACGCATAAATAAAATTGTATTTGTACACATTTAGTTCTAATGTAACCAATTCGTGACCGCTGACCAATTGGTTTGGATTAGGCTCGATGCATAAATTGGAATTATCGGAACAGAGGCATTTAGGAAGAATGAAATAATTACAATAGTTTGTACCATAAAATTTTTGAAACCTATGCGATAAACGATTTTTTTTTTATTATTATTATATTATACTCAAAAATATTAAAATCAAAACTCTTCTCCTTTAAGTTGTACAAAAACCCGACATTCTGCTAAAAATATAATGTAATTACTCGACTAAGGAACCGAAGCATCATTATCATAATGAGACGAATTAATCTTTCAGCTCCAAAATTAAGTCGTTTCAAATTTAAAATGCTAAAAAATTCAATTAAGGGACCTTAAGCAAAGCGGAAGCATTCCAATTAAAACTATGTCTTCGCTAAGACTGAGAGGTGAAATGAACAGACAAGGAAGCAGTGGAAAGCACTTTAGGATCGCTTAAATTAAGATTTAAAAATATAAGGGCTGTTAGAGAAACGGAATTCGGGAAACAGTTGAGAGTTTAGAATTTTGCGTTAAATACTGGCTAAATATTTTATGAACTTTCATCCTCATTTAATAGAAATAGGGAATGGATCTTTGGTTCATATGTATTACCTACAATTGGGGTTGAAATCCATTATCATTAACACATGAGACAAGAAACACACATATATTATGTGTAATACTATGGCTTAGTCTTCCTAAACATGGACTATCCAAAACAAATATATTTGTACAATTCGTACCAGTAGTTCCTGAGAATAGTGCGTTCAAACAAACAAATTTTTCGCCTTAATATAATTATTATATTGAGACGGATTTATATAATATAATATCACGTAAATATCACTAAAGCAATAATAAGGCAAAGCTAATTGTGACAAAAAACCGCAAAAATGATAATTGCACACTCTTTTGTCTCATAACAAGTGTGCAATTTTACTTTTTAAGGGTCGTTCGTTTAAAGCACATACACTTTTATTACAGCATTATTTTATTACGCAGTTTATTCATTAAGAACCAACGGTTTAAGTTTTTAAAAGTACTTGAATAAGTACAGTCCCATGCGTAGTGTGCCGGCGACGTATTATTCTCGTTTACAGCCTAGACTAAAGCTGGATTTTCTTTGTCCCGACAAAAACTGAATAAAACATTTCACTTGAGTTTTAACATGACACCTCTTTGTTTTCTTCAACGCCCGTCAGGAGAGGGTACGAACAAGCACATACCTACTTCGACTGAACGTATGTTATATTCAATTGTCTACGGAAGATTTATTAAAGAACGCTCCACACGTGTTAATGAACGGTTGAATATTTGATGTGTTGTTGGGTGGAAACAGGAAGTAATTAAAATCTATTTGAATGGTAAAAATTGTGTGTTGTTTCAGTGAAATACAGATAAGTTAGCTACTCAAGATATGTAAGAAAAATCTAAAATAAAAATTATTTTGCCCGTACCAAAAAACGAACTTGGGACCCCGATATCATGGCCTCATACTTTATCCAATTATTACTAGTCTACTACATATATCCTATGCTTTTCCTAGCCGTTGGGATCTACGAGGTAGATGGCATAATAACATGAAGTGATATGTGTGTTCCTACCTAAAATGTACCGATCTCGTGAAGTGGTGTCGACACACCTTACACGCTCTCGGCATTTGTCAATTTCACGCACAGGACACTCGACGTACAACAGGACAAGACGCTGTTAGCACTCGGCCGGACATCGCAGGACATGACACTCAATCATTAGACGAGTCAAGATTGGGGACGCTTTGCATATAGACTTTATTAGCAATGCATAGAGGCTTTATTAGCAATGCTTGTCAAATGTGCCGAGCTTTGGACACAAGCTGTGATCGCAAAAATCCGGCACAAATTCTGCCAGAACTAAGAATCGAACTCAGCTCTCCGACATTACTTACACCAAATACCAGGTTGTCTAACTGCGAAGCTGTTAGACTTATAAGACCTATTCTTAATTACTGTTTATATGTCTCTGCCTAAAAATCACAGAACATTCGGCGCTCACGTGAAGTGGTATCTATCTACCCACCTTACGCGCTCTCGGCATTTGTCAATTTCACGCACAGGACACTCGACGTACAACAGGACAAGACGCTGTTAGCACTCGGCCGGACATCGCAGGACATGACACTCAATCATTAGACGGGTCAAGATTGAGGACGCTTTGCATAGAGACTTCATTAGCAATGCATAGAGGCTTTATTAGCAATGCTTGTAAAATGTGTCGAGCTTTGGACACAAGCTGTGATCGCAAAAATCTGACACAAATTATGCCAGAACTAAGAATCAAACTCAGCTCTCCGACATTACTTAAACCAAATACCAGGTTGTCTAACTGCGAAGCTGTTAGACTTATAAGATGCCTTTGGACACAAGCTGTGATCGCAAAAATCTGACACAAATTCTGCCAAAACTAAGAATCGAACTCAGCTCTCCGACATTAGCTAAACCAAATACCAGGTTGTCAAACTGCGAAGCTGTTAGATAAATCTAACGCATGAATAGGCATCTTATAAATTTATAAGATGCCTATTCATAATTACATGTTTGTATGTGTCTGCCTAAAAATCACAGAACATTCGGCGCTCACGTGAAGTGGTACCTATCTACACACCTTACACGCTCTCGGCATTTGTCAATTTCACGCACAGGACACTCAACGTACAACAGGACAAGACGCTGTTAGCACTCGGCCGGACATCGCAGGACATGACACTCAATCATTAGACGAGTCAAGATTGAGGACGCTTTGGACCCTGTCGTAGACATGTGTAGGCGATGGGTTGCTAAGTGTTCCGCAAATAGAACTCGTTTTGTCAGGTTGATGAAAAAGATACAATAAGTATTAGATGTAATGAAGAACGTTTCCCTTTTTGTGTTTGAGAGAAGTCGGCTTTGATCTTGTAGAGTTGAGCCAGAAATAGCTTTCGTTATATCGTTTATTTTGATTGATTTTCTTATACATGACATGACTGTAACGGAAAATATTTACCGATATCAATGTAAATAAAGTGAGAATAAAAAATACTACATGTATTACTGCATACTGAACTCAATGAAACTGAAAGACTGCATAAACTTACTGACTGACTGACTGACTTATACGTCTGACTAGTCAGCATATCTTAAATATCTGGATGGATCGGGCTAACACTGGACTTGCGGGCAAAATAGGCCACGCGGACGCAGGTGCGGGCGGCCGCTTGTCTAAAAATAAATTCCGCGAATTGTTGTCGCCAAAAGTCAAACCAAACTTAAACCCATAATAAAATATATCAATAGAAAGTGTCACGTGCGCTCGAGCCCTTTACCCATTTTACCCTTCAAAAAATAATCCCCACAAATCTCGGAGAAAACGCTTGATTTGTCAAAGGATTTAGTAGCAATATTTTTTCGGAGGGACCATCACGAATTTGTTATGCAAATGGAAAAGCCTTATTAGGTACACTTCCTTAATTATTTCACAGGCTTTTCCCAAGCACAAAGTCCCTGTAATATTTTATGACGTAATTTAAAAGACTGTCTTGTCTGATGAGAATTTTAAGATGTCCTTAGTACGGGCCCAGGGCCCGTGAAAACACAATTTCTGGTCATTGTTTTGTCTCTGCTATTATGTACTGTGAATGGCAAAAACATTTTTCATCCGCGCTGGGAATAAAGACTGGAGGAAACAAAAAAAACAGGTTTATTAGAGTCGGAACTTAACAAAAAAGTACTTTCTACTCTCTCGTAGTAGTTCAGCTGTTTCACGTGCGGTATTTTTAACAGTAAATACGCTCTTTTTGCGCGTTTAATTTATTGTTTGAAATGGGAATGTTTCAAACTTTTGAATGTTGGTGAGTAATTTCTCGTTATTCTGTCAGACTGTTTCTTTGAAAGAGGATTAAGCATCACGTATTACATGAAAATGCGATTAAGATAATTTTGTAAGGACAATAAAGTTGTGACCTCTTCTTACATGTCTTTGTAATTGTATTGGTATCTATTCAGCCTCAGTCATTTAAAAATGGTTTATAATAGAATATACCACATAGAGATAAGACGTAACCCTATATTAATTTACGGACTTAAACAATTTTGTTTCATAAGCCACTATCGGATAGTATTGTATGGATAAAAGATACCTACATCGAATTTCAAAACAATCTATACTTACTTTAATATTATAAAGCTGAAAAGTTTGTTTGTTTGAATGCGCTAATCTCAGAAACTACTGGTTCGAACTGAAAAAATATTTTTGTGTTGGATAGTCCATTTGACGAGCAAGCTTTTAAGCCGTAGTATAACTCTTACAGATTTAGAATTCTTACAGAGTCGCGGTCGGCCGCTAATGTTGAATATTTTGTATACTTCCTAAAGATCTAAACTTTTTAATCCAACCAGAGAATAAAACCAAAAATAATTTACATTCAGTTTAAAAATAACGTTATCTGGGACAAAAACTAATGTTGGATAACCAACCCTATCAGCGCATCCAAGTGTTTATCTCCTGTGTAATTTCCAAGTGCATCCCACGAGCACTATCTCGACAGAGACAAATCAAGCAGAATTTGAGGATTACAAGCGTACGAAACATTTTATCGGACGGAGCCGAAAGTTTTTTCAAAGATATCTAAAGCCTCCAATCTCGCTATAAAAGAACGTGGCTTAAACTTTTACTTCCACCCGCTTTAATAATAGCCCATTTTCTTTTTCAGATTCGATGAAAGTATCTCTTGAGAAACTTTAACTTTCCTTTTTGCCGATTTAAGTAAATAATCCCGATATTAATTTTTGCGCTTCACTTTATAAATCGAACGGCCTTTGTTTGAACGCTAATTCAATTTTGTCGAATATTAAAACGTATTTTTTGGGAATCCGTAAAAATCCATCGTAACAATCCACTTGTTTCTAAAACTCCTTCGTTTCTATTATCACATAATGTTGAAAAATATTATTAAGTTGTCACTATTTTATAAGAAAAATCTGGGTTGCTTAGTTGCGATTGAATAAATTAATAATTTTAAATGTACATTTACGACGTAGTACCGACATAACTTAAGTATGAACACATTTTTTAATTAGGTAGATAATCTACCTAATTAAAAAATGTTATTATTGTTTAAATGATTTTATATCTGACAAAAATATTGACTGAGTTAATTTTATTTAATTAAAATTGCATGGTTACCTTTTCTTTATTCTAAATTCTATGTCCGTTTTATTTTATGTACTATTTATGTTTATGACATGGGTTATTATTTGTACGCCCTATGAGGCAGGTCACAGTAGCACAACATTTTCATATTATTGTAACAACACCTTTATTTACCTGTGTTCCACAATAAAGAATATTATGATTATGATTATGATTATTTTCGTTTATTTTACATACAAAATCTTAATATGATTTTACGTTGGTGTTTGGTAGTGTAGTAGTATTTATGTCCCGCAAAACAATTCAAATGAAAGTAATTAAAAAATTCAATTCACTATCATGATCATCTAAATACGACCATCTAACTCCCGGCACCTAGAAAACCAACATCGCTACACTCAGCTAAGTTTCGTCTAGCTATTTTTCTAACAATTTGTGCAAACATCAATCCTTTACGCATTGGCATGCAGGCCGCGTGTAGCGAAATGCAAAACACTTACCAGCCACGGTTCAGAGCGTAAAACTTTTTTCTGGTCCCAGACATTTATTCCAGTCTCGTAGTTCCAAAGCTTTGCGTGTTTGAGGTTGAAGGCATTTTTCGGTTGAGCCCGCTTTCATTAAAAAGTTTCCACGACTAATATTCAAAGTGATTGAGTAAGTTTCAATTGCGACAGACTTGTAAAGGCCGGTTAGGCTTTGTTCAACGGTTTATGCCGGTGCTCGTACCTGCGGGATTTGGTTTGCAAGGCGGGTTAGTTTTTTGATTGTTGTCAAACGAGCAGACTACACAATGTTTCCGGAAATTGAAAAAATATTGATTGACACACGGATTTTATGGATTTTAAGTGGTTAACTGTCATCATCATTATCCTAGCGCCTTTTCCAGTGGCATTGCCTCGGAACACAAGGTACGCTTCGACTATGATACCGAATTGACCAGCCTGGTTATAATAGTGCAGCGAGACTGTCTTCTGATCTCCGTAACCCTAACAAGGTGAACCAGAGAGTTCGATTCCCGGTCTAGTGCGACACTACCGCACATTCAGTAATTATCTAGTCTAATCTTTACTTATACTTAGCTCATATTGATGATAAAATAGAACTTCTCAATAATAACATCTTGTCATTGTTCGATGCACATGCCCCGGTTACAAGGATACGCATAGATCACAAAGGTTACCCATGGATTACGGACAACATAAAGATAATGATGAAATTACGAGATTCAGCTCTTAACAGAGCTCGCAACACAAAGATGGCGGCACACCAAGAATACTATAAAAACCTTCGAAATTATACCAGTGGAGCACTTAAGCGAGAAAAATCTGCATATTTTACCTTTTACGTAAACAAAAATAAAAAACAGCCTAAACAAATGTGGAACCACCTCAGACGCTCTTCGGTTATAGGCAATAATGACAAATCACTTGTCCCTAGGCATTTGTGCTACCCAGATGAAATAAATAACTACTTCCTTACACTACCAGGGAGCTCACAAACGAACGACCAAACGAAAACATCATTTGAAGGGACTAAACATAATAGTCAGTCGTTTACTGTAAGCATTTGCACAGAGGATGAAGTTTCTAAAATTATTTCTGCAATAGAGACAAAAGTATCTGGCCATGACGAAATTACAATAGACATGATCCGTCTCACGCTGGATTATACCCTGTCAATAATCACGCATATAATAAACTTTCTCTAGAGTCTGGAAATTTTCAAAGGTTAAACCAATACCCAAATCGAATAAAGTCGAAGACTACAAAGACCTACGCCCCATAAGTATCTTGCCTGTTCTTTCAAAGGTAATAGAAAGAGTTGTCTATACGCAACTATCCAAATACTTGGAAGAAAACAATGTGCTTCCCACTATTCAGTCTGGTTTCCGTCGTAAATATGGCACAGCGACCGCTCTAGCTAAGGTAACAGATGATATAATATCAGCTTCGGATAATGGTATGGGAACAATCCTAGTGCTCTTGGATTTCTCCCGGGCATTTGACTGCCTTAATCCGGAGCTATTGATATCAAAAATGTCACATTACGGTGTCTCAGAGGAATCTTGTAAATGATTCCAGTCTTTTCTCACGGACAGGAAGCAATATGTTGAACTACAAACAGAGCAAGGAGTACAAATGAAGTCAAAGATTGAGGAAGTCAGTCGCGGTACACCCCAAGGTTCGATTTTGAGCCCTCTGCTGTTTGTGCTGTACACCTCTGATCTGATCAAAAAGCTTAAATACTGTAACGCACATTTATATGCTGACGACACTCAACTTTACCACTCCTTTACACCACAAGAACTACATAATGCAGTCAAAGCCATCAACAAGGATCTGAGTACTGTATCAGAGTGGTCTGTAAATAATAATCTGATCCTAAACCCAACAAAATCACAGTCTATCGTAATGGGTAACAAATGGCAGTGTCAGAGGATCGTTGCACAAAACCCACAAATCAATATCAACGGAGACCTAGTACCACGGGTAGATCAGGCAAAAAACCTTGGACTGATAATTGATGGAGAGATGCGATATACAGCATACATAAGCAGTAGGATCAGAAATGCATTCTTCCGACTGAAAGTGCTGTACAGCCTAAGGGAATACCTATGCGAGGACGTAAGAAAAATTCTTACTGAATCGCTCGTCTTGTCACAATTCAGTTATTGTGACATAGTATATGGGCCCAGGCTGTTGGAACAAACTATGAGAGCCGTGCAACGGATACAAAACGCGTGCATGCGTTTTTGTTACGACATTCCCAAAAGAGCTCATATAACACGATACTTGAATAGTAAGGAAATCCTGAATATGACAAGCAGGAGACATTTGCATCTGGCGCTTGCTACTCGTAAACTAATTGAATACAGAAGACCAACTTATCTTTACGATAAGCTAGAATGGTTAAAGGACACACAAACTAAATCAATTAGAAAACACCGAGAAACTTGCCTCAAAGTGCCAAAGCACAAAACTGCGTTGTTTAGGGGTGGGTTCAAGTTCGCTGCGAGCAAGGTGTGGAATGATTTGCCACCGCCATTGAGAGAACCGATGTCTTTGTACAAGTACAAAGCACTGGTTCGCTCCCTCCTCTTGGCCAAGCAAAAGGGCTTGACAAACAATTACCCCCCTTGAGCAGCACACATTAACTAAAAACTGACGCTCTCTCTTCTGTCTTCGGCAATTCAGGGTTTTACTACTTTTACTTTATACACACATAGCTTCCACTTACACACACTTCACCAAAACACACTCAAAGTTATTCTTTACACGCATCAAGCGAACCTCCCTGGCCTCCTCTTCCTAACCTTCGTAAAACGGACTAGTCTGAAAACCAGCGCTGGGCTATGCCCTGCATCTCGCTGAGACTAGTACCCATTGCTTAAACTCACTAACCTATATATCTACTGTGTCTTTATTGTATACTATTTACTATTTAAGAAGACTGTTGTATTCTTTTAAGTTAAAGCAATAAATAATAATTTCATTTAATTTCATTTATAAAACTGAAGGAAAAACGCGCTAATCTCAGGAAGTACTGATTAGAATTGAAAAATATTTTTTGTTGTATAGTCCATTTCTCGAGAAATGCTATAAGTTATTGCGTAAAAATAAGTATATACGCACAAAGTCGCGGGCGGCCGCTAGTCATTTAAAAAATCCAGGTAATTCACTTGTTTTACTATTTTGCTCATTTCTCGCCACGAGTTCGGTTCAGTTTTTTTTTCGTCGGATAAAAATTTACGGCTCTCACCTAGAATTACGTAACACCAAAAAAAATTCAAGCACGTTTTATACAATCTGTGATGCGCAGACCAACGTTCATATTTTTACGAGAGTGCTTGCGTAAAGAAGTGGGATCATCACCCGACTTTCATTACGTTGTCTAAAGGTTTTGACATACTTGCGTGGAAATAAATTAGTCCGGCCCGGTTTAAAATTATACATGTAGAAATATTCAGAGCGGTTTTTATAATTTGCTTCCTTACAAAATATAATTTTTCTGTGATGTATATTATGTTTTTTTTTACGAACTTACTTCTAACGTTTTATAGAGCTACCAATCATAGTTTATGAGAGAGAGAGAGCTTTGTGGAACTTCTATTCGAATGAGCCTGGGGAAGTACCTCCACCTTACAGAAGACCACAGTGAAGTAGCACTTCGTAAATGTTGTGCTATTTTTCTAGGGTTTTTAAAAGCAGGCAAAGCATCTGCGACCCTTGTACGGTTGTTGCTGTCCATACGCAGCGATGATCACTTATGATCAGGGGACGCTCTTGTTCAATCACATAAATTTTTTTTCTAAATTCGAGCATTAAAAATCTTCACATTTGTTAATCGTATTAAACCTTCTAAAATCTTAATCTCAAAATAAATAACAACATTAAAAATTTAAAGAATCCGGACAAAAACCGCTTTCGGAGTAATAAAACTTGGTCACCTTTTCCTTTCTTTCGTAATTAAAGCTTTTCAAAGTACAATTAAAAAATGTCACAAGTTGTAGACGCCGAAGCGTCAAAAAGTGTAATTAAGTTAGCGTGAGGCAAACATTGTGAAATTAGTCCGAGACCCGCCAGGTAACGGAGGGTTTATTCTTGAATCGGTAGAGAATTCAATTTTGCTTCGAATTAGGATCAAATATTAAGTAATAATCTGTGTTACAAATTTTGTTAAATCTGGCTTAAGTCGTGACGGGCCCGTTGGTCTTGTGGTCAAGGGTCCTGGTTCCAAAACCAAGGTTCGGGTTCAAATCCCGCTAGGGCAAATTTCAAATTTATTCAAATTATTGAGTGAAATCTTATAATAGACACTACTTAAATTGGTTTTTATACTAAAACAAAATGAGGACTTCTTTATCAGTATGTTGCAGATCATTGCTTTCTTCCCAGATGAGGGGCGTGTGTGGTTAAAACACTAAACAGGTAATTATAGGAACTTTAAGATTTGTCGTCAAAAAAGGCACACGATCCGGTAAAAAAATACTTTATAGACAAATCTTCAAAGGTCAGGAGGTTTAAATGGTGACAATTTCTCGAGTGATTTCATCATAAAACCCTGGTAATGGCGACCTGGTGGCAATAACGGGCGATTTCCAAGAGTTGCGCTTTTTCCCCCACCTTTCTTATAGAAAACTAGCTCAATAAATGCCTGGACAAAATAAACCTCTGCTCCTTTGAACTTTCTTAATTAAGTTCGCTATAACGCTTCGACCTGACTAATATTTTCTATTTTTTTACTTTATTATTGAAATTGACTGTGAAGTTTGTTCAAGATTTTTCACGCTATTATCATTATACATATTTTTATTAACCTTCTCTATTTTATACATAGTGAAGTTAGCCTAATATGGTCCAGTTTTTGTGGCTTACAAGTATTTTTGATAAGTTTAAAAGAAAGGAGTCAATCGTTTTTGTATGGAGAGTTAGGCCCACCTAAAATTTTAGCGTTTATTTACGACATAGGTATCAATTTATTCCTTAGAATCTCCAGATTATAGTGGTAACATTACTTTTCCATGTTTTAACCGGAATCGTTAGAAACAAGATGTGAAAATATATATTAACCTCAAACTAATCAGTCATTTTGCTTTCTTGACGTTCAACGCCTGAACCGTAAAGACTTATACATAAGGGCGATTTTCCATTATGTTTACCTATGTATCTGAAGTATAAACAATTTATTGTTACTAGTGGCCGCCTGCGACTCTGTCCGCGTGGAATTAGCTTTTCGCATACATAGTGTTAAACTAAAGCTAAACATTTTTAAGTTGAAGACTGCCTCGACTAATGGATTATCCAACGCAAAAATATTTTTTTCAATTCGGATCAGTAGTTCCTGATAGTAGCGTGTCCAAACCAACAAACTTCAGCTTTTTTTATATTATTATAGTATAACCATTAATGACAGTTGACAGACGGGAGGTTTCTGACATTTGTATTCAGTTTATATCAAAATCAATATCCGTCAATAGACTAGCAAATGCGTTCCGTTATACGGATTTTTTTGAATTGTTTATTCGAATTATTTTATTTCATTAATTAAATGATTAAAAATCACTACCAATCACCGCCTTAGTTAAAAGTAGGCATAAAAATTATTCCAAAAGTAAATTGCGTCTCCTTTATATTCGATTTCAAGAGTTTTATTTTAATTCTATTGATAAAAACCTTTTTTCCTTCAGCTATCTGTATGTCAGCCATTGTTGACTATTCTTGGGACAGAAAGTTCACGGATATAATCAAAATAAGGCTTTTTATTTTGGTTTTATGACTCCGGTTTCGTTTGAAATTCACTTCAATTGCAAAATTCATAAAAAAACACATATTTTTTTATCGTAGTTCTCTTTCTCTTAAACGTTACCGATTGTCGGTGGGCCCAAAAAAAACTGTCTCCTTTGGATTTGTTTTTAATTATTTATCACTCAAAATCATAGCGACGGGTTCCGGTCTGGTCCCGTTCCATCTTCCATCTACCATTAAAGACAACGGGTAACACAGCCGAAATGTCAGTAGTCAGAGTGTGAACTACATTTAGTCTCGTTAAATAATATTAGTGCCATACTGCCACGCAAGTCTAAAATATTATATTAAGACCAATTATTTCTCTCATAGCTTATGCATTATCTAATTAATCAAATTTTAGCTTTATCACTAAGTCACAACAGTCATTATGGTCAGTAATTTCCGTTCACTGATGAATATTCTCTAATTAATACTCGTACTAAGCTATTGAGTTTAGTTCAGCTTTTCGCTTCCATTTCTGCACACCACTTCACAATATTGAAGTGCAATAATATCACATTCAATTTTGAACCTTACTGTTCAAACAAAACTTCAAAATCTATATTTGTACTTCTGATTATAGTCAAAGCCTTTTTGATATGGCAATGGCAAATTGCAGGCACCATCATTATCTTTTAAAATTAATTTGAGGCAAAATATGGGTTGAAGCTTATTTATTTATTTATTTGCACATGTTATCACATAAATGGCCTTAACCTAATGATGACATGGTAGGGTATCGCAAATGATAAGGAACATGGCGTACTTTCTTACAGTAAATTACATTTAGGTTAAACAATCACATACTAAAAATTAATTAACACTCTACATTATACAATATCAAAAAAGTAAAAATTTAATAAAAATAAAACAAACACATTTATAAACACATTTTCGTGATTATACCACGTGCGGATAATTAAAAACCCAAGCTGTATCTGCAATTACTAGTGGCCGCCCGCGACTTCATCCACGTGAATTTTCGTTTCCGCACACATGGTGTTATTTTTCAACCAATTGACTCCAACACAAAAATCATTTTTCTATTCGATCCAGTATTCCTGAGAATAGCGCGTTCTAACAAACGAAGAAACAAACTCTTCAGCTATATCAAAAACGTAAAGATAGATAAATTACCTTAATATTTAACCAATGAAATATTTATTTATTATTTATATTTATAAAAACTTTATTGACCACACAAGTAAGGGTACAAAAGGCGGACTTAACGCTAAAAGCATTCTCTACCAGTCAACCTTTAGAAAAAAGAAATGTTTGTATGCTGTAGTGAGCAAACTAAAACATAATTTAAAAGATAATTAAATTATAAAAACAAAAGATAATTAGATAATAAACATACACAATCTAATATAATAAATACATACATACATACATACACATAATATTGATGATGATGTCCTGTATAATGATTCAGAAACAGGGAATAAAACAAATTCCACGTCAGGCTTCGGACAGCCATTCACGAACCTGCCTTTTAAAAGAAAACTTATTTGGTGCTTTTCTTATACTGTCAGGGAGACTATTCCAGAGACGTATAGCATTAAGGGTAAAGGAGTCGGACATGAAGCCCGTATGAAAGAGGGGTGTAGAGAGTACTAATGAGCTAGCAGATCGAAGTTGACGGTCATGAGAATCGCTAAGAAATTTAAACTTACTTTTTAAATAATCGGGAGATTTAGGATTAAAAAGAATGGAAAAGAGTGTGCAGAGCAGCCTGAGCTGTCTACGCTGACGTATTGTGAGCCAGTTAAGTTGAGACCGATAGGAAGACACATAATCAAATTTACGGAGACAGAAAATGAAACGGATGCAATTATTAAGGAGACGGTCCAACTTATTCAAAAGGTCTTCATTGAGATCGGGGTAACAGACATCAGCATAATCAATGAGAGGAAAAACAAGAGAAGTGATAAGTAACACTTTAGTGTTGGTGGGCAAGAAATTCCTAAATCGATTCAACAATCGCAACGAAAATATAACACGACGACTGACCTCAGCGACCTGTGAGGTCCAACTAAGAGTCGAGTCCATGAAGAGACCGAGGTTCTTAACGCTTAGGCTAAAAGGGATAATAGAGTTCCCAAACATGACAGGTGAGAGCGAACCAACCCCAATCTTGGCAATCTGCTTGGCACCACCCACAACGATTGCTTGACATTTAGTAGGATTGACAGGAATTCCAAAGTTGGTGGACCAATCGCTGATACTCTGCAGATCACGATTGAGCGAGGCAATAGCCAAATTAGCATTCCCAGCTGACGTCTGCGTGTAAATTTGCAAATCATCTGCGTAGAAATGGTAAGAACAACTAAGCGAGAAAGAAAGGTAATTAATAAAAATAGAAAATAGTAGTGGAGATAAGATTCCACCCTGCGGAACACCAGCAGATAAAACATTCCACTGTGACACATTGTGTCCAGCACGAACAGCCTGCCTGCGGCCACGCAGATAAGAGGAAAACCAATCCTGTGAAGATGACGAGAACTGCAAAGACATAAGGATAGCAAGTAAAATGTCATGATCAACCATATTAAAAGCATTGGAGAAGTCAATGAGAACTAATATGGTGACCATTTGACTCTCCATGCCAAGCCTTATATCCTCAGTGACCTTGAGCAGAGCTGTAGAAGTACTATGTCCCTGGCGGAACCCTGACTGATAAGGAGTAACAAGGGAATGGGAGTAAATAAAAAAGGAGACTTGCTTGTGTGCGACAGCTTCAAGGACTTTGGAAAGGAAGGGAAGAATGGAAATTGGTCTGAAGTTTGTAAGCTCCTTGGGAGAGGAAATTTTTGGCAAGGGTATAACAAATGCTTCTCGCCAACAATCAGGGAACTCACCAACAAGCAGGGAAAAGTTTACAATGTGTCGGATAACAGGCAGGACACAGTCAATCACATTGATAACCATTTCCCTACTTACACTGTCACTGCCTACAGCCTTGGATTTAATAGACTGTATAATTTTCAGTATCTCGTCACACGTCACAGGAGAGAAAGTAAATGAACCAGACGAAAGAAGGGCTTTGGAAGATATGTATCTGATAGTCTCTGCCTTAGTGGCAGGGACCAAAGGACAAGAAGTAGAGAAGTGATTGTTTAAATCGTCAAGAGAGAAAGGATACGAGTGTGGCTGAGCAGAACCCTTGCCCAAACCAAGAGAACGAAGAAACTTCCATATATTAGCCGAAGAGCAATAATTAGAAACATTGTTATGAAAATACTGTCGCTTAGCAGCCCTTACCATCCGATTACATCGGTTTCGTGATATCTTGTACAAATCCCAGTTCGCATCTGACCTGTCACGCTTAAAAACACGAAAAGCCCGATCCCGTCGAGTCATAGCCATACGGATGCCTCTGCTAATCCACGGTGCAGGAGGGCGCTTCACTCGGACAGCCTTCAACGGTGCATGAACATCATACAGTTTCAATAAGAGTGAATTAAAATATTTCTAAACCAGGATTATCTTGAAACCAAACCAGGCTCTTTTTTATTTGAAAAAACTTCATTTACAGTATTTGACTTAATCTTTTATATGTATTAATGAACTTAGAATTAAAATGTTCCGTCTTTTACAGTCTACAGTCACGTGCACAAAATTGAGTTCATATTTTATTGAATTAATGATCCTAATAATATTTTTTACAAGAAAATGTTAATGCAATGCACGCCAAACAATACTTAGCCTTCAACAAAATTTTACGATAAAAACAACTTTATTTAAGTTTTGTTGTGATGAATTTTCAGCACGTTCTTCGATTACATGGTTTTTGCGCTAAGTAACTTAGCAATTTATTTTTCTACTTATGGGTGGAGTGTTAAATTCACTATGAAAGTTTTTTTTTTGCAGGCATATTACCAGTACTCAACATAACCCCATTTACAATATATTTATCTGGTATGTTTTAACAATATCTATCTCGAGACGACTATTACAGTAATTATAGCCTTAAAACTATTTTGACGGAAAACAATCTCAAATTAGTTACATGTGCTAATTTATAAAAAAATTAAACAAAGACAAATTTATTTGATCTCAGGCGGGGATTTAACAGGAACAGCACCTCTTACAATCCCATAAAGAAAATAAAATTGCAATAAATAAAGGTATATAAATAATACTTAGCATGTAAAATGCTTAGAAATAAACTTCAATAAATGTTAAATGTACTTTTTTAAAACAAGCTAGTGTCCCTTATTTATAGATACCTGCCGTCAAACCTATTTTGTTCAAAACAGCGTAAACACGCTATATTAACAGCAATACTTAGTACCTACCATTAATATTGCGAAAGTTATCATTCCAACTAATAAAACAGAGAGCCAACAAACAATTCACTCTTGAATAATTGCTTCGAAAATTAAACGCATTTATTGTGAGCCTTCAAAGCTGGCGCAATGATGGCCCATTCTGAGATTTCCCTCAAGAGGAAGCATCAAGTTTCAAGTAAATCTGAGATATCTCCCGTAATGTCTCCCTTGGCGTGCCAACCGAACTCGCTGACCGTAAAATTGTAAAAACTAACATAAATCTTCCCTTCTCTCTTTAGCCTGTTGAGGCTGGGTGAGGCTAGAGAGTAAGTGTGTTTACGTAATTTTTTTTACATTCTAAAAGCTTAAGATGATATTGAATCAGTTAAGTAAGGAGCTCAATGGCGCAGTGGTTAGCGCACGCGGCTCGCGATTGCAAAGTTAAGCAACTTTTGCAGAGGCCAGGCATGGGATGGGTAACCGAAAATTTTCATCTCCAGCTCCTCCGAGCTTTGAAAGGCTCTTTTCGGTCGTGTCAGATTGCTTTCACACCAAACTATGAGAGTGAGGGAATATGGGACAGTATAAAATATCTTGCGTACCTGGCTGATCGAAAGTGTAAGAATACCATACAAGATATAAAGTTTTACCATTTATTGATAAGTGTATTCAATGACGTAATTATAAGATGGTTCATGATGTTATATGGCTCCACAATAATAATCTCGTAGAACAACTTCAAATAAGATATAATTTAGATATCATGTTTTTCTCTATCAAAGACTTCATATCAGCGAATTTTCTAAGGATTTTAAGCGAAAATCCAAAAGCAATTCAGGTTTTATTATAACACTATCAAACGCAGACCCGACCGAGATTTGTCATAAAATTAACTTTCACGAACCATTTTTTACCACACTCAAAGGTTTATTCTAATAAAATTCGCTCTCAGACAGCCGTCGTTAAACTAGCATAAATCTTATGATTCTACATCGAATCATACCAGCTCTGCAATTATTTTACATGTCTACACTCAGCTTATCTGGGTTATAATTTAAAACTCCGTGTAAGCACAGATTTACGATGAAAAAACTGCACATCACGCCGCGAAATCGATAACGTTTTTCTCCCTTTCCCGACACACACGCGTGTACGTATAGAACATCCTTTATATCTTAACGATCCTTCGTCCGCACACAAACTGATATAGATTATCAACCCTTGGCCCTCACCAAAAGCCTCTATCGAGCCGAACCCTAGAAATACTTCAAAACAAAGAAAAGGACGCGTAAGAAGATTACACTACCGAAGCTAGGAATGGAATCGAAAATAATGTAAGATCCGGCCTCCTTTTGAACGAGCTTAAGATACTAAATAAGATTAATTGAATTATATATGGAAGTGTACTCGAATTTCCTTTGTAATTCCATATATTTGCTGAAATTCCCTTTGTATTTTGATGTTCCAAACGAAGTGGTATATAACATTCCTTATGTTTTACTTCGTGTAATATCAAAGCGTATTTTCGAGTATATAGCGCCATCTATACTTATTGTTTAATTGTTTGGAAATATAGTTTCAATTACTTGACAGAATGTATTTATTACCATGACTAATAAATTGTTTGTATAATATCAAAGTGATAACAATAATACCACACAGATGACACACTCATTTGTTAAGGGACCAATTTGCAAACTCATTACACCAGGAACTGTTAGCAGAGCGGCTTTGTTACCGAATTTAAGAATATTTTTGTTTGATCTTCGAATTTTCAAATATTTCTCGAGGGATTCTCCAAGGGAGAGGGTCGCGCCTCTCGTTATTCCGACTACGTGCACCCTGTTACGCCTTTTTCCACCTAAATATGTTTTAAATTGCCATTCAACTTCGATTATTACAACAATAACGTACTCAAGCTCTGGAAAATATAATAAAAGTAACCCGATTCTGAAGCACGCCCCTAAAGATACTTGTTTTGAAGTTATTTTGAAGAAAATTGCATCTTGAATTCTAATTCAGATAAATTTAATCATCTGAAGTGTTTTAGTTTTCGTAAAAGCGACTGAGTAATGAGTTTTGAATAAAGTTGATTTGCATTTTCAATATATTTGTTTAGCACTGACGTGTTTTCGTATTGAGTTTGTTGAAGTGATGCTGTTATTAAATTGGAAACTTAAAACTTTTACTTATCACTTTAAGATACTGCATTATATTATATTTTTATTTTTATGAAACGCAACGTAGATTTTCCTGTAAGTTTTTTTAGGTAATGAATAATGTGAAATCAGCCATAACAATGATCATCTCTGATTGGATTGTTATGGTAGTTCTTTACATAATAACCATATACACACTTGCTAACTTGAAACAAAGACTCAATGATCGGAGGACACTCAATCTGACAGTTAAAATATCAAGACATTATCGGTCTCTATTAGTTTCTGTTTCATTATTAACACAGGCTGCACCATCGCGAGCCTCTTCCAAAAATGACCTTCAGGACTACACACCTCATACGCATTACACAAGCTTAGACAAAACACAATAAATCTCCGAACACATAACCTCGCTAATAAACGAGGTGGGCTATACTCGTGCAGACCTAGCCTTTCATCTGCCGCTGGCAGTAGGTAATGAATAGATTAACAAAGTGGGACCACAGATCCGGAAGGGTCTCGAGGTCCGACGGGAACATGGTGGTACATCGTGGTCCTACTAGTGGGACAAATCGGTGGGACCACGGGTACTACATCCATTCAAAGCTAGTTTACTTGAAACAAAAACTCAAATATTGCAAGACACACAATGCGACAGAGAAAATGTCGAGTAACTTGTCTATATTAATTTATGTTTCGATAAAAATTGATTTCGACAGAAACTCTTCCAAAAATGACCTACAGGAACACACACCTCATACGCATTACGCAAGCTTAGACAAAACACGATAAATCTCCGAACACATAACCTCGCTAATAAACGAGGTGGGCTATACTCGTGTAGACCTAGCCTTTCATCTGCCGCTGGCAGTAAATCTAAAGGCGCGAGGTGCCGTAGAGTGATGTATTCCGGGCGTTAATGGAATTACGCGGCCGAGCGATACGTACCAATGTTGTTTGCCTCCAAGAGCACACATTAATTTGTTGCGCGGATTGCGAGTACGTTGTCTTCCCTTTATTTTGGCGTTTGCACTGTAATCAGTGTTTAACTGATTACAGTACGAACTTAAACTAGAACTCATGACTTCTCAAGCTAAATTTTTGTTTTTATTTAATAGGGAGGCAAACGAACGACCTGATCGCCTGATGGTAAGTAATCCCCGCGCCCATGGACATCAACAATAGTACAAGGCTCGCAGATTACTGTCTGCCTAAACAAAACTAGTACAAAATACGACTTCTCAGGCTGTACATTTTTTTGTACTTTTGGTGCCAAACCAGGATTGATGCGTCCGAGCGATAGTTACCAATGTTGTTTGCCTCCAAGAGCACACATTAATTTGTTGCGCGGATTGCGAGTTCGTTGTCTTTCTGATATTTTGGCGTTTGCACTGTAATCAGTGTTTAACTGATACTGATACTGTCTACCTGAATCAAACTAGAAAATAATATGACTTCTCAAGCTGTACAACTACCAGGATAGAATTATGCGTAAGACCGTTACGCATCTATGTTGTTTGTCTCCATTAGCACACTTTACTGTGTAGCGCGGATTGTCTTTCTGCTATTATGGCGTTTGCACTGTAATCAGTGTTTAACTGATGACTCTCTGCCTGAATGACACGATTACATATCACCAATCATTCAAAGCAATGAATCAAAAATTACGTACCAATGTTGATTGACTCCATGAGCACACATTAATTTGTTGGCGTTTGCACTGTAAGCGTTTAATGTGTAACACTGATTACTATCCGTCTGAATAATATGTATTATTCATCACCATCACTCAAATTTTAAAATTGTATGTGTGTATGAAGTAACACGATCACTAAAGCAAGAGCTGGTTGTATGCTATGTACTTACTTTTAAAGTAATGTGATCACCAAAGCAAGAACTGGATCATGCAATGCTTCATTATATTAAAACTAGCGGCCGCCCGCGACTCCGTCCGCGTGGATTTCTTTTTTTCGAAATAAAAAGTAGCCTATGTTCTGTTTCAGGGTCTAAAGATTGTCTGTACCAAATTTCATCAAAATCGGTTGCGAGGTTTAAGCGGGAAAGCGTAACAGACAGACAGACAGACAGACAGACAGACAGACAGACAGAGTTACTTTCGCATTTATAAAATTAGTTGGGATTGGCTTCAGATGTGCACCATCGGTGTTGAAGATGTAACGAAAAGCATAAATTAAACATTAATTTAAAATTTCCAACCCAATTATAAACATCACATTCAGAGCACAATTACAATTATACTACTGAGTTGTTTGTGCAGTTACTAATGTTTTTCTACAAGCGATGATTTTTTAAAACTATCCGAGACATAGTGGCGTACTTTACATTATATTGTTTGATAATATCTGTTCCATAGGATCGTTTAACTTTTTCATCACTCGTTACTTCAATATTAAGCGTTTAATATGATATCCACTTGACCTTAATGTTAACGGTCTCTAAAAAGTTTTACCGACGGTTTATGAATCATTTCATAATCCCGCAATGTATTACCAAAACAACTTTGTACCGTCAAAATATACAGCTGACATCAAAACTATGTAAATATATACACGAATATGAAATATTAAATTTTTAATATCTTCTAGACAGGCGAAACTCGTGCTCTTAGAAGGTCGAGCTTCAATATTTTATGAACACTTAAAACTAAATTAGATTTTTTTTCTCAAGTTCGCAAAAATATGGGTTGTGCTAAAGTACTTGGTCCAAGTTACATCATAAATTAAATTAAACCTGTGCTTCCCTTCATGTAAAATTAATTCGTAATTTGTCCGGGTTAAAGTTAATTATAACTTTAACGAAGCGCTTTACAACTATTTTGGAAATTTTAATATCGTAAAACAAGATTTATACCACTACAGCGTCCTTCTTAAGAATTTCAATTTTTATAAATAATATGCTCGTAGATTCTCTATTCCATTAATTCATTTTTTCATTTACATTTATTGAGTATAAAACATTGCTTGGGATGGCTAATAAGGTTGAACATTCGGCACCAGACAAAAAAACATTAATAGATTCGACCACATGAAAAAAAAACAATTATGTTTATAGTAGTTTATATTTGTGTTATTGTAAGTAAGACAGACATGTAAAGACGAATCAAGTATTATGATAAATCCGTAATGCTTGATTTAACCAGTTATTTCTTTTCATTTGTCACCAAGTATGAATGGATGTTAAGAATTCTTTCTCAAAAAGATCTGCCTGCAAATGGCACATTCAATGAAATCACAGTTCATTTGAATTCAATCGTAGCGTGCGTAACATACGAAACAAAATTTTATATTAATCTGCCATTTCATTGGTTTAACATACTGTGAAATTTTATTTCTAGCTCGGCTGGAGTAAATTATTATTGTATTGCATTGTAAATGTATAAATAAATTCAAAACACGTCTTTTCAATGCTATTAAATGTAGTTCTGATGTAGTTTATGCCTGAGATATTTTGGAGCACTTATTTTTGTTGTTGTGTTTTAACACCGGCGGTGATAGGGTACAAAATTGTATGTTATACGTCTATTACAAATACCTCTAATATTTTATGTACTTCTATTTGTTTTTTTACGTTGACTGATAGAAATGGGGCTTTAATGTCCTACCGTACAATTTTTTATAGTTTAAAGAAAATGAAAAATTTAATATAACAAATAAAGGATATAATCGCAGTTTTATTGAAACTGACCTGAGTCATTCGGTGATTAGGGAAACCCGACATTTTGGCTCATTTACTTTTTAGGAGCAGAACCGATATTTGATCCGTTTAAAAGTATGTAGTTTTATTTATTTATTTATTTATTTGGCGAAAACATGTTTACATTATATACATTTAAAAAGTAACAGTCGCGTAAACCTAAGAAAACATGAAAAAAAACAAAATTGGTGTGGTTTTCCTGTAGCGTTCAAAATGTGTTAAAAAAGTACAGTTAACAACCAAATACCACTGCATTTGCCACACAAATAGGTTACTGAGCAGCAACGGAGGCCTCGTGTGATCCGCTCAGCGTTCTCGTCGGTTCAAATGGAGTATCCTTGTCGCGGCGATTACGCGCCGGACACGGTGTGGATCAGCCTGTACGATATCGCGCGCCTAGTACAGGGTACTCCTCTGAGCTTTAGTAGGGCTATTCGAAAATTGGACCAAGCTGGAATTGGACCAAAACGCTAATGGTGCTTATGAAGAACTAGATTCCCGCCCGCGGCTTCTGTTATGGCGTGAAAGCGGAACAAATAGACCAGCTAACGAAATCACTTTCCGATTTATAATATGAGTAGGTAAGGATTAAAATTGATCAAATTTTACCAATCACGCCTTAGAAGTTGACATGCAAAAATGCTTCTACATACAATATAGTAGATTAATTGTTACGTCATCTCCGTTCCTACGAACGACTACGAATCTACGAATATTCAATGGGTTAAAGCTAACTTCAGTTATAGTTCTGGGTGATATGAGATATCCTACAATCTAGAATATCTTCAGTGTATTACCATCTGCAATACGTTTGTGCTTAGACCGTCCGTGTCCACGTAGTCCGAAACACGATACAATAAACAATCCATATATTACTCCACGTGTCTGAAACCCCAACATATCGGTAACTAGAGGCAGCTTCGACTCCGTCCGCGTGGATTTTGGTTTACGCACACATAGTGTTATATTACAGCTTAATGCCATCCTCCACAAAAGGATTATACAAAACAAAAAAAAGTCATGTCAAACCAGTGGTTCCTGAGATAAAGGTGTTCAAACAAACAAACAAACTCTCAGCATTATTAAATTATTAGTATAGATTTCTCAGAACAAGACACGCAACGTGTTTATATGCATGACCGACTGTATCCCCGACCGGACATTTCAAAGATATGACTACGTTTGTAGAATGTAAAAGGACAAAACGGGGATAAACAACAGCTAATATTGAGATAAGGGTCCTCATTCGCTAGCCCCCATATGACCGGCAAAGTTGGAGCCCAAATAGATAAAGGCCGTAAAACATACGCGCGCCTTCTTTGTGCTTAAACATCAAAATGAGAATGGTTTTTGTTTACGTAATGCGGTTGGTGATTTGATTTTACCCTGCAGGTAACCTGCCGCGAAAATGAGTTGTGATAATAAGGTAACGGACTTGGGGCTCACATAATTTATAATTGATGACGCCCGATGAGCTAAAAGAGTGAATAGGTTTTTCAACTCATATATCATACTAATATTCAAAATGTGAAAGTTTTTTTGTTTGGATGTTAGTCCGTCCATCTTGCTGAAAACAGCGGAATAGAGGCAAGATTAGACTTAAGTGATAAGATACTTTTTATGCCGATTAAATACTCGTACTCCTATAGACTTTAACAGGAATCTTGATAACGCCCAAAGCCGCGAGTAAAAACTAGTAAATAAATAAATTATTTGGACTAACACACCAAATGGGTAGCCCCAAACTAAGCCCGAAGCTTGTACTGTGGAAGCTAGGAAATGGATAGACATACAAAGATACTTTTATAAACAAGATGATTATGTTCATGACACAAACATTTGCCCCTAGTCGGATTCGAACCCATGACTCTTGGTTTTGTAGCCAGGGCTCTGACCACTAGACCGACGGGTCCGTCAGACTCAGTATTTAGTCTTAAACTCCATAGCTTGTATTTGTAGGTAAGGTGTAATTGCACCTTCGTCCATCCAAATGCGTTCAAAGCTGATGGTTCTGCATCTAAACTCTCTACAGTCATATCAGATTGCTTTGCATCGCAATTGGCTTGTAGCCTATCAGATAAAGGAATTGATGCAGCTATGTTTGGACACTTATTTTAGAAACTTTAGGTACTGGAATAATAATATTCATAGAATTTATTTATTTCTTTAGACTTAATTGCACGACATAAAACTTGTACAAAAGGCGGACTTAATACTACATGGCGTATTAGTGTATTAAATGTGAAAAGTTTTAGAAGCATATAATCATAATGTTTGCATGAAGTAGAAAATTATTATTATGCTTGATAAAAACAACGAATGAAATTCATCGAAAATATTTTAACATTTTCATATGCGAAAGTAATAACTAGAAAATCTACTGCAACCTTATTAAGCTCGTGAAAACTAAATTTATAATTTAAACAAAAAGATGAAAACGCATAGGTGTCTGAATGCATTATGCAGGAACCTCATTCTTCCTCACGGAGCGAATCCCAAGAAATATAATGCAATCTCTCGCCAGTATAAATATTCCATTTAACAAAGCCATGTGGAGATAATATGGAATTTTCCATTTTATTTTTCAAAAATAAAAACCGGTGTGGGATTTACAATGTGATTTATTAAAAATACATCAGACGAAAGTTCGTAGGGGTGCATTTTACAATTTGTATGATTTATTTATTTCATTTCGTAACATCTTTGTGTCTCTAACTTCATTCAAGTGAACCCTATTTTATTACAACATAAATGTAAAGTGGTTTTGTGGTTTCAAGAAAATGCAGGTAAAGGTATAAAAGTTAAGGATGTTTACAAAGTTGCACACAAAATAGATGTCACTAACTCACGTGATGACAAACATTACAGTCCTTTTCACCTTTCAAAATCTGATAAAATTTTAAATTTTTAATTGTAATTCATATTTTAAATTCTTAAAGACTTTAACAAAATGTGTACCTTAAATTATTACTTAATTATACAAGATTATTCCTAAGAATAATTACGTCTATATTCGTAACTCCTTTGAACTTTTATAGTTCTTAAAACTCTTGTCTGACCGAAAGTTAATTAATTCTGACGTAATTACTTTTACTACTCAGTGACGAAATGTTTCTGAATTCTGGGGGCGATTTAATCAGGAAAGGTATAGGTGAGGATAATATTCATGCATTGAGAAAAAAAGGTATTATAATCAATCTTTTTATTAGAATTGTACATACCGTATGTACATTTCGTGTGCATAAGATTTATTAATAACAAAAAACATGTTTATAGTTTGCAGGTGCTCATTCAATAAATTAAAAAGTCACAACGCCTGCTTCAAGAATTATTTATTATTTGATTTGATACATTGTTGCCAGCGTGGAATTAGGACAACACAATCCCTTCAGTACTTTCTTCGTGAATGACGATTATTCATTCCTGTTTTATCCCAAGGAAGCATTTAATCGGGATAAAAAGTATCCATCACCTAAATCAGCCACATGTAGGTATAAATTTCATCAAAATCCGTTCAAAATGTTCAGTGTGCCTGACGGAAAAACATTCAAACAAAGAAACTTTCACATTTATATTAGCATGATGATGAAAAGCAAATATTAGTGCACGTTGAAATAGTACGTAAATGAAATACCTCTAGTTGGCAAAGTGTTTACACTTAAAGTTTCACTACAACGCGTGCACCTACGTAAAAGTTTAATTGAAACCATGCTTGTTTTGCAATCCTGTAACGCATAACACTTCAGATATATTTTAATTAGCTTTCTCCAAATATGTTTCGGGATCGCAAATTAAAGATATAAATAGCTCACACCATCAAATACATTAATCTGATTTTGTGTAAAAAAGCTTGAGCACTTGTGTTACAGATATCAGAATCAACAGTAGTATTACAAGCATACCTTAATTAATAAATACTTTAATAACACCCAGACCGGGACAAACAGACATGTCCATGAACTCAAATGTTAGTCCTGTGCGGGGATCGAACCCGCGACCTCTTGGCCTAGTCAACTTCTTGACCTCTACACCAAGCGGGTCGTCAAAAACAATATTGATTAAATTATTTGAGTTTGATTGTTCTATCTGATACGGGTAAGAGTCTTCTTACATGTACTAATTTGTTCTAAATTCACAATACAGTACATATGAACTTTATTTATTATGCGGTAGCACATTTGCACCCTAAATAGTCGGATGTCTAATCATTATGTATACACGGAATGGTTCATACTATTCGGTGGTAATATCATTGTTACTATTGGAGCTATCGGTACTATAATTTCAGCTTCTTTCTTAATATACGAGTACTTTGTTATTGCACATAATTTTCTCATTTAAACTTTATGACTTTTCACTAAAATATGAAACGAAATGTCATTCGATTTAATGGTTCTAATTAATCAGGCACCCGAATCACCCAGTGCTAGTCCGATTATAACCAGATGAAACCACTCCACAAATCATGGTTATTGATTTATCGAGGCAAATGTGTGTGAATGTGTACTCAGTCGTAATTCCGCCAAATGGCATTAAGCTACATACATGTAGGTTGTTATTTTTGTACCGTGAAGATTGGTGGCCAAAACGAGAAACGAATAATACTTTATAATAGCTGTGTTGCAGTCATAGATAAAAATATCTAAACGGCAGGAACGGTAAACCCTATCGGCTACCAAAAGCGATATTAGATTTATCTTTTTATTATTGGCTACGGAAGGATAAACATATCTAGAAAGACATTTAAAATGGTATATATTTTTTGAATTGACAAATAGACCAATGAAGGTAAACATTGTAATCACTGCAGATTGCAATAATGATGATTATTGTATGTAGTTTTTTGAATGGATTGGATTCAGCCCAATATTTATTTAGTCTCTTTTTATGTTTTATTTGGCGGTGAATATTTAGTCAGCCGTAACCTCCGCCGAATGGCATAAGCGACATCAGTGTAGCTTGTAATTTGCGGAATGGCGCGCTCTCTCGTTATAAAGGCACGTACCGCTCTGTGGGGCTCGTGCATAATTTCCCATCATTATTTGGATAAGTCACAGATGTACGTATATATAAAAAGTAATAACATCCCCAATTACCAATATGTATTGAAACATCAACTTCTGGTTTACCGTCTCAAATGTGATGACTGTTATTATTTCATTATCTTTTCAATTTGTTGTTTATTTTTAAAATGGCGTCGTAATCAGACGCTGGCATTCCTGCCTTTCTTATGGCTGTCTTACTGCTGCTTACCTCGATTAATTAAAATGGCGGTGAACATTCAACCTTAACCTCTGCCGAATGGCATAAGCGACATCAGTGTAGCTTGTAATTTGCGGAATGGCGCGCCCTCTCGTTATAAAGCCGGAATCTTCCGTCAGGCACGTACCGCTCTCTGGGGCTCGTGCATAATTTTCCTATTACTATTTCGATCGCTCAAGTTTTCATTTAATGGCACTGTGATTTGTGACGGTTGAGAGAGTTTTTGGAGTTTGATGGAGTCAATACTTGCCTTTTTAATGTCAATACTATAAGAAACTATTTCGGATTTTCGTCACTCATAAAAAATACCTTAAATCATCTAATCAGTGCTCAAAGTATTCAGTACAAAGGAAAAAAATATTTAAAAGAAGGACCTTTTTTATCGTGGAAAATATTGAATATTGCTCACGAGCATAATCGGTAATAATAATATATGAATTCTTAGAGATTGGTGATAAAACCTTTCTGAAATTAAATCCATCTCCACCCATAATTTTAAGTTAAATTGTTTAATATAGTGTGTAATGAATAATGTCAAATTTAATTAAAAGTAAACCTTTCAAGAATTCATTACAGAGAAGATAGCTTTTTCATCAGAAATTGTATCTCCCCTCTTTGACAATATACGGAGCAAGCGTATAATAATCCGCTCATTAAAATATCCACCAATGACTCACACAATGGATCCCAACAAGAACGAAAATGTTCACTTTAAAATATTCAAAGCATTGAAAGTGTTTCTTAAATATTCACAAGCTTAGAAGGTTTTTATGAAGAAAAATATTCCCCGAGGAAGTTACAGCAATAGCGGAGATCCGCGCCGTCATATTCTTTTTTAAATATCAAAAGTTAAAATTTTAATTAAAAGACACTTTGCGTGCTCCGAAACGGCTCCAATTAAAACTATGTCTTCTCGACGAGTACTGCATAAAAGAGTGGAGAGAGGCAAAAAGGCACTGGATAATTGCTCGTCTAGGACTCTTTAATTATTGTGGCCTGTCAATTTAAATATTACAAGCACCTTTATTGAACTTAATTAAGGGGCGGTTAACAGACAGGGAATTTATAAATCGACCTGCCATGAAGTTTAAGTGGGTGGATGAATTTCGGCTAATGAAGTCTATAATAGGTTGCTGTTTGCGGGACTATTATGGCCACTGTAATTTAGTTCAACTCATCAACTGTGCGGTCTAAAAACAGTACGGGACAATAACAGTCTATTATCCAAATTGCGTCACATTATACGAAGTCATACTACGTACAGATAAGTAGTCATAATAGTAGGTAATACACACTTTACTGTTAATATCAGTCTATTAACGTCCCTCTGCAGGGCAAAGGCCTCCATCATTTGAAATCATGTTTTCTGTACAAAGTTGGGATCTGGCTCAATCACCACGCTTGCCAAATGCGGCTTGGTGATCAAGAACCGGGGCTTTGTACGAAAAAATCGACTAAAAGCTCAACCAGGAATTAGTACCCAGTACCTCGAGATCACGGCCCGGTACTAAAACCACAAGACCATCGAGACATTCACACGTTCACAGTTACGAGTATGTCACGATAAAGAAAATACGAAAAAACAATGCATACAGCACATGTTAAAATCGTTCCTCGCAAATCCGAAGTTGGTCGCTAGTATTATAATCGTAGTATGTACTAATCTATATAACGTATACTATCTGGATTCAGCATTCAACAGTGATCATGCTGTTCATTCGACACTGAAGCATTAACTAGATTTCAACTGTAGAGGTCTATACCACGTGATTGGACATTAATAGGCTTGTTATTGGTGACTTTGTATGCAAGCTAATTATCACTGACTCTAATTCAAAGTGAATACGAATTCGTTCGAATCAATGTTTGTGACAGCTAGTTCAAATGAACACGATTAGCTAAAGCATTTGGCATGTTGTTTTGACAGGAACATACATATAATAAATGAACAAAATAATATAAGCCATTTTCCATGAATCAGTTATATAAAAATGCCAAATTCGACGTCGCAGAGTTATAGTTAAACTGCTCGTGTCTAACAACAAGGGGTCGTGGGTTCGTCTAAAGTCCATTTCAGCTAAGATGATTCAGGTGACAGTTTGCCTTTAAAGAAAAATCAACACTGCTTTTAAATTAATACGGAAAGAAACTACGGAAAATCATAAAAAGACCTCGTGAAACTGCCCTGAAATGAAGTTTAATTTCGTATAAGTAGTATACCTATCACAGGAATTATCTTAACTGAAATGTACTTTAGTCCATGATTCCTGTGAAATAGACTCTAAGTTAATGCTCGTAGCTGTCGACTAAATAGCACCACTTTTAAGAGGTGAATAGGAATAAAATAGTTCTAGCTGTCAGATTAAGTTTTGAGATTGAAGAGTCGAAGGCGCAAGCGATTCTCGTAAAGTAGGTACTTGTATATACATATTAATAATTATATTTAAGTGACAAGAACTTGGTAATTCACTACGCGATAACGATTCTGCTGTAGACTAAACAAAAAATCTGCAAAAACTTTTCACCCACGGATATGACCGCGTATAAAATTCACAGATTGAACTTCTAAATTGTGTCATACCGTGTATAAAGGTGACTACATAGCTACACAACAGTGTAGCGCGCTGGCGGTGAATCTAAAAAAACAAAACACGCCACAATGATTGGATGAAGCTCGGCGCCATAATAGTAAAGTTGCCAAGCGCAGACTCTTTGAACCCCTGCTGGTTAATGAAAAGCGAGTTCGGGAAGTGACGCCAAACCTTTTGTTTGAGGAAGATTGTCAAGATTGTGATGCGGGGAAAAATCTTGCCGGCTTTTGCCTGTGATTATTGTCCGTGACGGAATCAGGATGCTAACGACGAGATCCGGATTAAATATCTAATATCTGGAATGTATTGTAATGAGAGGACTTGGAAAGTAATAAATCTTAACACCGCAGTTTGCATGTTTCTATTGTTCGTAAATATTTTTATGCGTTTGGATTTGAGCCCAAACGATTTGAGAGAATTGATATTTACGTAATATTATTGTTTCGTCTAGTGCACTCAGCTTACGATGGAAATATGAAATATGAATGTATTTAAATGCTTTACGGTCGATTGCCGATGAAATGTATAACTTAAATTTTTATGCGAATTTCGAATTTAACCTATAACTTTTATTGTTACAGGCGAGACCAGCCTGCGCGAGCGGCTCGTCTAATGGTAAGTGACTTTCGATATTTAACACCACCTTTTATGATTGCACTTTTTAATACTTATCAAACATTATACATTTACAAAATATACACAGTACATAAGATGAAATATTATTGTGTTACCTTTCTATGCTAGTAAAGTAGAATGATTTTCACGCGGAATTATTGTACATACGGTAGTTACATTCATTTAAGAACTCGTCAATTTTGCCGTTTTTCGTCATCATCTTAGCGGTCGTCCCGAACGCCTCCTAGGCCATTTCCTCCGAGTCCAGGGTCCGCTAAATTACTGTTTTTATTTGTTATGTCGTAATTGGGACCTTATCAATGCATTCGTCTTTCTGTGGAATACTCGTCGTAACAATATAAAAATTAATATGCAAATTAATAAATGAAAAGCTTCAAAACAGTTTCCTATTACGCTCAATTTTTTCCTTTTCAAAGTAACACAAACATCTTCCAAACATAGGTAACTAAGCAATCTGAGACGAATCACACTGACATTGCACCCGATATCCTTTAACAAATAGGTGAGGAACTCTCCCTCATGTAACTAATTCTAAACTTTACTCATTACCCGGACGGGAACGCAACTGGTTGCCCGATCCCTTTGTTTGCGAGCCGACAACAAACCGAAGAAAATGGAACAACCCCGAAACAGCCAATGTTTGTTACTGGTACTAATGCTTTATTACAAAGATACGGAACAGAATGATGTGAGATGAGGTAGAATCGAGATTATTCTATTTCGCTAGTGCGTTGTTCTGGTACAAAAATGAATTTCTTCACCTCACTTACGTACCGAAACGTATTTATTTTAATAAGAATATCGTCATTGTTGTTGTCTCTGTGCGTAATCTATTTTTTTATAAACTTTATAGTTATAATAAGGTATTTCGGCTCAGTAGTACCGATTAAAACTCACTAAGATATCTACTCGTATATAAAGACAGAACCGACAATAAATGTAATTTATTTTTAATGGCTTAATAGCGCGTTTGACATAAGAATTGCTACAAAAAGTTCAATTTAGAACCTCATAATACGACATTCGCAATCATTTAACTTTAACCTCATTTAAAAAAAAACTTCAGTAACCTATTTTACTGTTAACCCTTAATACCTTAAACTCATAACACTTCACACAGTCCCTTCATACCGAAGCTTTTATGGATATCGCTCGTGTATGCAAAGTGGTCAAAGCTAGCAATTTGTGATTCGTTTACTATCCATTGAGGCACTCCTACAAGCGCCATATTCCTTTCAATCAATAAAATTTCATTATAAAGCGCGTAAAAGGTTTATAGAATTTGCGAAAAACCTGATAGTCTGCTTTAATGAAAATGTGCCCGTTTTGCGAAGCTTTTTATTATTTTTTGTGATTTTTATCTTCGAATATTAAATAAACATATAAAAAGCCATGTAACAATAATATACTTAAATAAATATATTGCGTGTGTATTATTGTAACATGGAAATATCGGATAATATTAAAAAAAAGTACAGATAAAACACTCCTTTCAGATGATACATCAAATCAATATTATAACTTACTAGCGGCTGCCCGTGTCTCCGTTCGCGTGGATTTCGGACTCCGTGTGCTTAAGCCTTCCTCGATGTGGACTATCGAACACAATAAGATTTTCTCAATTCGAACCAGTAGTAACTGAGATTAAAGCGTTCAATCAAACAAACTCTTCAATTTCATTTTAGTATAGATTTCACAGGTGAAACATTCAGCATCCAGACAATCTAAGTCATTAATTACGCAGCCCTAGAAATAGTTTTGGCACAATATCTACTTTAATTAAATCTATTCAGTACACGTTTAAATACATTTCTATAAATTAAATTAAATAAAACAAATCCATTAACTACATTTAGAAATCAAATTATACAAATTTTACATGAAATTAACAAACAGAAAATACAATTTTAAATAATAATTACAGTAATAAAATTATTTCATAAAAAATATAAAAATAATCAATTCATAGTAAAAAAAACCTAATATCACAAAACTACTACTCGTTTTTGGCATTCATTATTTACTAAATCACTCAGGCAGATTCGAATGGCCGGGATCTACATGTGAACAACAAACTCTGGTCTATGTAGCGAAAACTCAAACGTAGGAAAATCCACGAAACTTCCAAACGAGTTCGTGATTTATTATTGTAGTAAAACTATCTGAGTATTTAGTCTTGCGGTTTCAACGTCACTCTTATCAGTATTAAAGTTTGTTACTTCACCAACTTTGGCGGGTACTTGGTAAGCAATTACTTACCCGTCTGAAATGGATACACAAATGTTCAAAGCTTTCTGTCAAAGAAAGTGGTATCGCGTGGGAGTGACAACTTGGCACCTCACTGAAATGTGGAATTGTTTTAATTTGTCCCGTCCCTCTTAATTGCTTTTGTTACCAACTAATATTACCAGTATATGTACTTATATTAAAAGTTTTACCACACGCATTTGTAAGTTATACCACAAGAATATGGGTCAATAACCAAGAGTAATTTACTGACTAGCACAAGTTTGATACTATTGGTTTGTATTATCTTGACTTATCAAAATTTAATATTATATATACATCCATTAATGCACTATATACTTTTCTACTAATCAAATTATGGAAATACAAGCCAAAATTTTAATTATATTTAATTTAAAAAAAAACACAAATAAGTAACTTTATGTATATCAATTGGATAGGCTTATGTCTGCTAGAAGACACAGTCTTGTGTCGATAATAATGAAGATGAACATAAAGAGAGAGTAGGGCCATGCATAGGGCATATACGAGTAAAACTTGTCAATACAATCACTTTAAACCTGAAAGTCTTATTTATATTTTCATTAATTATTCCATTGTAAACAATGTTTAGTTTAACCAATACAACGAATTAATCAGATAATATTGTTTAAATACAATTTTGAATAAAACAAAAACTAATTCAGAAATACATTTTCGTGAGAAGTTTAAATTGTAGTTTAGATTGCTTGTTTTATTGAATAACTTCAACAACGAGTTGAACGCTGGAATGTGAACCCAAACAACGTTTGATAGTCACAGACAACCGTTGGTAATTGGCAACACAAAGACATTCGTTCCAGGTTTACCAAATACTAAATATGTATACCTAAACTCGATAATAAACTTCAGCGAGCGTAGAAATACTGTTATCATGCAATTTTCATCATATCACGAAAGCTGCTTTAAAGGGTTCATTCGGAATTTTACGACTAAAACAATAGATGCTGTAAATTAAAATAAACATTTTTATTTAGGAATGGAAAGCAGTTTTGGTATTTATGTGTTTTAAAAAAGGGGCCATCATTTTTGTATTAAAAAATAACGATGAAGCGACATGACTTTCGAATAGATGGGCTCAAAAAATTATCACGATAATTTCTCTAACACTTATTATTACTGGCCTGCATGAATAGTCTCTTATATATGTATTTAAATAAAACATCTCCATAGATGTCACGGGTCCATACCCGTGATCATTGTCTGAACCCAGTTACCATACAAAGATTAATATTTCCAGATTTTCATATGACAACAATCACTTTATAATTATGTTACTAACTCTTCAATTCTTGAATCATGAAAAAAGTATGTGAAAAGTAACTTTTATGTAAACGCATAATCTGCAGCCTCAGGCATAAGTACCGACTCGTTGTCTCGAGGTCCCGGGTTTGATTCCTGTGTCGGGCAAAATTTGTGTTGATTTTTCTAAACACAGACCTGGTTTGTGATCGCCAACCCATCTTTGTAACGAAAACATGATTTCAAATGACGGATGCCTTTGCCCTTCAGTGGGACATTATTAGGCTGATAATATATTTGACATTATCTGCAGAAGCAAACCAACCGATGTTGGATTCTTCCAGACTCAACTATCTCGTATAATGAAGACCCACTTGGTGTAATGGTCAAGATGTTGCCTATTGTACAAGAGGTCGCGGGTTCGATTCCAGCACAGGACAAAAAATTGTGTGCATGAACACGTATGTTTGTCCTGGTCTTTAAGTATATTTGTAATACCACTGTTGATTCTGATGTATGTAACACAAGTGCTTAAGATACTTAACATGGAGAAAGTTCAATCTATATGTGATGTTGTGAACTATGTATTTATTTAATATGAGTCACCCTCTCGTGTGCCGGCGAAAATACCAAATGGCTCGTGTCACCACTTCTCATCACTGGATAGTCGATAAATTGCACGCTCTGCGAATAACAAGCAGGCACAGTGACGTCGACCCCACATAAATTAAATTTATAATCAACCCAGCTCCCCAAATGAAATTAAATTATACCTGCCACTGCTTCGACAAAACATTTACATTTCGCTCCTTGAAAAACGTTCGGCTCCATTTCATTGAGGAACATAGTCAAGGCTATGTACATGGATAAAACTAGAAATTTCATTAAACTATAAAAGGTTTTACATGGTTTTTTTTTTGGATTTCCCGTGTTTAAATGTAGGCATTACACAAAAACTATTTCAAACCAGTATAGTCAGAAATTTTATATAAAATGTACACAAAACTGCATACAGGTGTGAAACTTAAAAAACTTTTACCTATAGAAACACACTAGGTCTAAAAACGCGTCCGAAGTTCGGCGAAGTCCGAGGATGACACACTGTGTCGAAATTACGTCGCGTATTTTGCATAGAAAATGAACTTCGGCCGAACTACGGTTTCGAGTTTTCGGCTGTGCGTGATTATACACTTCGTTTATCATTGCATTCTGTCCTTCAGCGCCACCGTGTATATATGAGTTTAATTAAACAAAACATCTCATTATAACTCCGGTCCGCAGATAATTTAATTTATCATGGTTTATGTGTAAACAATGCTTGGATTTCCGTTTTACAGCAATTTCGCCGTTGATTTACTGCCGGAACTTAAGGAAGATTTTATGTTGCTTAATTTTAGGATTTCCTGCCTTAAATGGGACCTTTATGGGCAGCTTTTCTTTTTTCTCATCCTATCTGTTTGTCACTCTGACAAATGCATACTTTTACTTTGATAGGAACAGCAAACAATATACAACAAATTACTGTTGCGCCTCGATGAATTGTAGAGTAGTTGTTAGATCGATCAAAAAATCTCGGAGGTCGTGGGTTCGAATCCTGCGGCAAACACTTTCATTTTGTATCCCTTGTACCCATACAAGGGATACAGAGTGACCCTTAAGTCACCTCTGTAACCCATTACGTAGGTCAGACGTCAGCTACTCCATTGTAATAACCTGGTCAATTCAGGGTCATAGTCGCAGCGTACTCTGGGCTCCGAGGCAATGGCCAAGGATGCAACCGGGGGAGGTGCTAGGATGATGATGGAATTGCACATTGATGATTTTTCTCTACATTCTTAAGAACACCCTTCAAGATGGCACTTTAGTAAGTCTTAACCTAACCATTTGACCTTAAGATTAAGTAGTTGTACATAATTTGTATGCATGAGAATAACATTACAAGCTAAAAGCCTCCCTTGAGCAAAATACAATATATTTAGTTACTGCTACGCTCTTCATCTCTTCAATTATGCAAGTAACATCTTTGCCAAGAAGTCTTAAAACACACATTAAACGATCAGAAAAAAACTTTTAATAATAACGTTAACGTAAACACAAAAGCTTTTATAAAACCATTTTCATTGAGCATAATTTGTGAGGTATACCCGTGGGTGCCTTTTGAGCATCACAAACATTTCCACTTAATGGCATTATAATATTACTTTTGTTAACAACTCTGCGCAAAATTACCCTTGTTTAATGTGAATCATACACATTATTCGAATGGTACCTTCATATATCATCGAAAGTTTTTCAGGTGTAAGGTATTTTCTTCTAAAATATTATACCTACCACCTACGTACACGAACTTCATTCTTAAAATCGTTTGGCAATTTTAATTCCTAATCAATAAAAAAAGGATACAAGTAATAAAAAGAGATTAAAATCGAATTTCGTAACGTAGTAGACCGTAGAAAAGCTAACCTAAAACCAATTCATAAGCCAAACCAAAGCTTCAACCCAAGATGCATAAATAAAATCAACCGAAGAAGCACAGCCGTAATAAATATTTCAACGTGATAAAAATATGACCGGCATTCAATATAAGAGGTTTAGAGCAATTTTTCTAATGCTCAGACATGTTGGCACTGGCAATTTCTATGATTAAACTCGTTCTGGCGGTTGCAAGTACGCTCGTGCCAAACGGCTTAAAGGTACAACCTCAGACGAAGATAGGAGTAAAATTGCAATAGCGATTCAGTCAGAGAATGGGTAACTAGCGCGAAAAGCGCTTCAAAGGGGCTGCCTGTAAAATCCGAATGTTTAGTCCCATTTGGATTGCAGTGAATTGAAGACTTTTTGCGCGGAACGAACGTTCTTTTAAAGCAAATTGTAGAGGTGGAAAGATAGTTTTCTTATGTATCGCTGAATAAAATACAGAGCACAGAAAGCTTAGACTATGTAGGTATTCTATTAAACAAGATTGATGGGGATATTACGTTGAATCGTTTAAAATTGTATCGATTATGAAAAATTAACTTTATTTTAGTTTCTTTTAAGTAAACGAACTTTGTCGATAAATTATGAAGAGTGATATAATAATAAACATAACAGTGTGATGGGAGTTCAATTTTGTAATTAAATAAATATCAGCTTGAAATGCGCAAAGGAAATGAACAAATGACGAACGTTCACTCCACCGCGCAAAAACAGATATCTTTGAATGGTGTAGGTAATTAAGAATTAAATTATGACTGACTTAGAAGAGATTCCGAGTCAAAAGAACTTCTAAAGCAGCCCTTTTACTTTGATTTGTCCCTTTGTTCTCCCAAATGAAACGTCGTTTGGAGATGACTATCTTGCATCCTGTAGCGGTGCGATGCCTCGGAATTATACCTCATTTTAATTTTTAAACCCTTTTATAAATTTTACCAGCATAACGTCAGCTTAGATTTATGTAGAACGATAAAATTTGTGTTTTGTCGTTGTTAAATGATAACAATCATGTTATTTTTGACAACTGACTGATATAGGAAGTAGTTAGTTCTTACATGATTATAATTTGAAAAACTTAAAATGTCGGAAATTTATAAAACAGTCCTGGTAATAAATAATTTTAAAAAGTATTGCGGTTTTTATGTTTCGTCTGGCGCTTACTTATAATATTTTTGTTGGTATTTAAAAAAAGGTTCAAAGAAAGTTTATGTTCAATATATCAAACAACATCTTGTATTTTATAGGTGAATGATAAAAAAACGCCCAGGAAACATTGGCACACTGCCAGTTGATGCAACAATTCTAGCCGCTTTAAATTATGCAAATAGGTATTTCGGAGACACGTTGTCTAAAATGAATTTCCCTGAATTAATTAACCCAAAAATGTATGCAAATGACACTTTATAGCACCAAAATTAATTTGTTCATTACTTTACCAACATGTTGGTAACACGAAATTGTTTTGTTTGACCATCACGTCTAGAACAACAGCTGGGTTTGTTATATCGTTATGTTAGATGTTTAAGTAGTAAAACATATGTTGCAGTCCCCTGATGGACGAAGGCCTCCTCTACTGGTTTTGTATTACTTAGGCAGTGTTGCCAGGTACATTTTGTAGCTTCAACGTTTTGAAGAAATGCAGAGTAAATTAATATCAATATAATATAGCGTGTAATAGCACCCATTCTCGTGACTGCTAAAGCAGTGCGTCTAAGTGCGTGATGTCGCGATACCGCGGTTCCGTCTACACATATCACTGTCGGAGTTAGGGGACGGTTGTTTCACATTTTATACATTTTTATACGCTGCGTTTGCAGAACTTAAAGTCCTATTTTTTGAGATTATTATAGTCTAAACCCTCATCATTTTTTTTTTCGCTAGTAAAAATTATTTAAAATTATTTAAAGATGAAATGTGTTAATGTCCCCTGAATCTAAACCGTATTATGATAAGACTCGGCCTCGGCACGATTAAAAATGTTACTAATAGCCTATGTTACTTAGTAATAGCTCTATAATGAAGAAATAAAATTTCAAATCGGTCCAGTAAATTTTGACTTTATTCGTTACTAGCGGCCCGCCCCGGCTTCGCCCGTGGTACTTGTCCACTATTTAATGGATGATATTGTACATAAAAACCTTTCTCATGAGTTACTCTATCTATTAAAAAAAACCGCATCAAAATCCGTTGCGTAGTTTTAAAGATTTAAGCGTTCATAGGGACATACAACAGACAACATGACAGAAAAAGCGACTTTGTTTTATACTATGTAGTGATTAGCGGCTCTTCTCGGCTGCACACGGGTACTCAACATGACGTTTACACACATATTTTTAAACTAAATATGGCTGATGCTTATGTTACTCGGGGCTAATGTAGCTTTCAAATGGTGAAAGAATTTTAAAATCGGTATAGTAGTTTTTAAGCCTATCCAAACAAATCACTTATATTATAAAAAAGGAAGTTTTCCTCTAGTATAGACATACAAAAGTATAATCTTTCCTCTTAATAAAATTAGTACAAAGAAAGAAGACATCGTTTTAAACGCCTTAAACCGCCATTTCCTTCCATTTTCGCTGAGTTTCTTTATCTGCAAGCGCAGGGTCACTGTGGTTTAATACTTTGAGAGAATAGTACGATGGGTACTTAAGTCGTTTCTGCTGATCCTTGCAGCTATTGATGTACGGTCGCACCCTTGTACAACCTTCGGACAAGCGGGAAAATAGCGTGAAAGTACCCATTTAAAACTGGGCCGTTGCAGTAAGTCTCATTGAATTGCTGTTATAATACTTAAAGTACACTTAAATCTATACATAATATAGTACTTTTATCGGTAAGATTGCAGGACATAAGTATTTTTTAAATGTTATAAGACGGCAAACGAACAAGAAGGTCACCTGATGATAAGTGATCACCGCTGCACATGAAAATCAAAAACCGCTTAATGTTCGCAGATGCGTTGGCTGCCTTTAAAATTAAGCCCCATGCCCTCCTCAACTGAGCTCTGGCTACCTTACTAACCAGCAGAAACATAGCACGACACTACAAGTAGGTTCACACTTTCATCGGTTGAATTGAAAGATATAAGATGTTTAATTGCGTATTGAATAAAAATGTACATATATAAGTATGGGTACTATCCTCTTTCGCTTATTCAATCCTCTGCTGAACGTAGGCCTCCCAAAGCTTCGCCTCATTTTATTAAAACATTTTTATTCCGTTGTGAAACTATGCAATTCATTAATAAATTTTTCGATTCCCTAAATAGAATGGAATTCATGTTTCCTCTCCAGTTTTAACATAAAATATAAATTTTGTATAATTAAAATTACATTACCGTAGTACAATATCCGCCGGCAAAAGGGTCCGCGCAAACTCATTTGTCTCAAAAATGTTACCCGAATATCGTATTCACGCCGAACAAACGGTACTCAAACGTCGACTCATTCATAACTTCTATTGTTGAAAAAAATTCAGGTGAAATTAATTCCCAAAATGGCAGGACGGTCGCCAAGAGCGAGAGGTACAGGCAGCGTTGGATATTTAGTGACACTGGTACCCAAAGAGTCGCAACTATTAAGTCAGTAATCTCAAACATAAATAGTTTCCATTCCATACACAACGACAGTTGTTAATAATTCTAAATTCAAAAGGTTGAACCTTAAAAATGTCAGATATTATGAAGATCGGTTCAGTTTTCTGTCAATGAATAGGGTGGTTTGACTGAACATTAAACCGGGCTTTTTTTATTACGGTACTCCTTATTAATTAATTCTTATAATCTGTCGTTGTTTGTCAATTATTAATATCAGTCATAACCAACCATATTAATGACATTTTGAACGACTTGCATACTACGATTGAAAACAACAATGAAAACTTTGATTGCATATATCAATCTTATTGACTTATTAGTTGCGTCTATTTATTTGAGTACCCGGAGCGTCACCATATATCTGACGCTGACTGTACATCGTTAGCTGGGCTTTCTTTTGTCTCAAGGGTAGAGGCCTTGTTACACCCTCTTTTGTTACGTACTGACCTGCCCGTGGCCTTCTTTTCAGTTATTCATTGCATGTTTTTTTTTACTAAGGTATAAAGAGTATGAAATATTTAGGCCACAATCTGCAAAGACACGGCTTTTTCAACCTGCGTATTGTCCCCGGGATATTTTATTGTGCAGCCTTTTGTGTTGAACTAGTCCTTTTTCACAACAATACGTGCGCTAGGCTTTAGTTTGCGTGTATTTACTTGAGCTGGTAAGAAAGTTTTACAAGGAAAAACGTAAGCTTGAGAAATTTATAAGCAAAATATGGAATTACTTTATTTTTGTTATTAAGTTTCAGCTGGGTTTATCGTTAAAAGTTTTCAAAGAAGTCATTCGTGTGGTATGTTTGTTGAAAAGTTACGGCTCAGAGTATTATTGAGGTACAACTTTTGAGTTCTTGAGGTTAAACATACTTTGGTTCTTTACGTTGAGTAACAATGAAAACTATTATTAGCACGTAGTAGCTTACAGTTCTTGGTAGTTAACGTATCATAATTCCAATTATGGCTTGAGCAGCTAATCCTTACATTCTGTAGTATTCTACGAAAAGCACTTAATACTACAATGGCACTTGCGCGAATAGCACAGATACTTATTTACGAAGATCAACAATTTGGCTGTGCCATTTTTCAAAACATCAAATCTGACGACGTAACGATTGTTTTCTAGAAATAATGTTTTTTTTTTTGTATTAACAACCCGTGTGGAAAACCCTGTCAGTTAAATAAAAGGACTGAAGTCGCGTTCAAACATCACAGCTACCCATATTAATTTAATGTAACATATCATTGGACATCATAAAATCAGACATGCATACGGAGTCACACAAATCGCTGCGCCCATATTTCGCCGCTGCGGGCAATTCCATATTTCAACTGCGTCACTTTCCCCCATCAGTTATGGATGCGGAATTTTCATAAAACACCTGCACGGGCCCGACCTATCTCAATTTAAAACGTCCCGTTTTACGAGGCCGCGGAAAAACAGCAGGCCGTACTCGAGCGTCTTTGCTTAAAAATTCAATATGGCTAAACGTACTACGACTACGGGATATATCACGTGGAAGCAATTTGAACACCTCTTCGGCGAGCACTAAACGTTATTTATGGTAAGCCCCCGGCACTCACTGGATTGCCCACATAGAGTTTCAAAGGATTTTCGGCAGTAACCGGCAATATTATCGGTGATGCAGCGAAACTATCTGCCGTTGTAATTACGTCGGTACTCTGTATATGTACTTATGTTACTAATGCTGTGCGCGAAACGGTAGAAATTCTCTCTGTACAGGGAAGCTTAGAATTTTTGATGATGGGATTGCTTGAAATTCGTAGCTCTATTGCAGAGCCTATTGTTCGGATACCCGTGTTATTTCACCACAATACATACATTAGTTGCGGTGGCATTGTGACATGTTTACTGTAATATCCATGGGGATCTTGGATTCGGATTAGCATGTTATGAAATTGTTTGCAAATATCTTTAATCACAACAAGTATGAAAGACGTTTGACTTTTGACCATGGATTTTAAGATTCTCAGGAAATTTTCAAATGATCTTGACGTTCAAAAGTTTTTGGACTTTTGACCTATTTTTAAAGATTCATTACTTTTATATTTAAAGCAATTACTTAGTGCAATGCCATAAAAAAAAACTTCCAACCCAGAAAAAACAAAATTCTAATCAAAACTTGTTTCTCCAGAAGATTGCATTCGCCAATAGGTAGAAACATCTCCGTCCACATTTTACGCCTTTACTCGAACACGTAAACCACTGTACTCGAAAATATTTGTAGCAACGCCTCCGCTGTGTTCTGGCGTCCTTCCAATGCGATGTTTTGCCGGAACTTTTTCCAGCACCGTCGTACTGGTCTCGGATCTGCAAAAAATATGAACTAGCATCCTCCGAGGAAAGTATGCCATACCCCTGCTGCCAGTTTCGGTGCTAATGCTATGCATGCATAGATTTAAATCTTTAGATATGCCCCATTGAGGTATTGCTACGTATAGAGGTGACATCTCGAACAAAAATTTTCTTACCTGATATGTGGTCCATGGACAACATATGTAGTTGCCGTCTCTTATTCTTCTATATTATTTACGGAAGTCTGATGGCAGTCGCTTCACTGTAATAACCAGACTCGCCAAATCCTGGATCATGGTCAAAGCGGACCCCGCACAGAAACGGGATAAACGCTAGAAGAAGAGAAGAGATATGCCCCGACACCAGGCAACTTTAGCATTATGCGTACCATGACGTACGTTTCAAATTGCTGTCACTGCGACAAGAAGCGACAGTCGCTTAAAACGTTAGTGCCAATTGCAAAGCAGGTCGTGGTATGGCGAGGGCTTTTCTATCTATTTAAATCTATGTATGCATGCATAAATTCCGGTCAGTTTCCGTGCGATGTAACTAGGCGTTGTGAAATAGCGCGTGATGATTGGATGTGCTAAGACTACTGATGCAGATTTGGGTCAGTTGGCTGGAGTTAAGTGTTGAGTGCACGAATCGATTCTCCTCGATACTTAATGTATACTAGCCAGCTTACAATGTAACATCTCGAACAGTTCAATTGCATGGATGAGTTAAATTGTTTAAAAATCATGCAAGTAGTATAGGTAAATTTGAAAGTTTGTTTGTTTGGATTTTTTGTCCGTCAATCACTGAAACTATAAAATGGATGTGGATGGCATTTGGTGAACCTACAGGCAGGATATAAGCTGACTTAGGTGTTAGGATACGTTTTATCCCGATTAAATTCTGCCATGAGATAAAACAGGATTTTCAGGATCAGGATTCAGAAGTCGCGGGGAAAAACTAAAATATTTATAATCTCTTTCATTCATAGCCTTAATTTAAGTACCTGTTAATTTTGGAGTATATCATCCTAAAACTAGGCCTAACCGATGGTAAACATTAATGGAGTGATCAAGCTCATAAAATAATGAGAATATCACGATGTTTACACATTTAGATCCTTTACATAAAACAAATACAAAAACAGACAATTTCGTAAGAACAAAACCGAATATTCTAAAAACTAAATGTAGTATAAAATAAGGAAACAAACGTCGTGTAATAAGCGGTGGCTGTTAAAACGTAGCATTAACGACTCTGCTATAAAACCTAACAGTGGAGCGACACAAGCGAGCTACAGTCATTTACACAACTATGTACAATGCGCACGGAAGTCAGGACTTGCACATTGCAAAGGAAGATCAAACAACATTCCACATATTTACATAGTATTTATCTACTATGTATAAACATTGATGGGTTGATAGAGCTTACAAAATTATGAAAATCTCACGATGTTCTTACACATTTACATCATTAAAATCACGCTATCATACTTTACTAAAATTATAAATGTAAAAGTTTCTGTGTTTATTTATTAATAATATATTTTCACAAATCAACGAAGAAAAAATAAGATAACGGTATTTTTCATTATAAATGAAAATAAATCAAAGTAATCATTTTTAAAAAGTATTTTCCTTCTCTATTACAAACTGTCACCCTATCACTCTTACAAGCTGTATTTAAAATAAACAGGTTTTCAATATCAATTTGATACATTACAAATTGACATGAAGATTCACATCGCGTTAAATGAAAAAGAAAAACTCAACTAGAAGCCCAAAAAGCTCAAACAATCTTCTACATACACAATTACTTATGTATCCATTATAGAAAGACTTTCAGCAAAACTCACAAAGAAAAACAAACTTTTAACCTAATCTAGTCGAAGTAAAACACCTTTTATCTCCAACGCTAACAAAGGCACATAAGTTATTCTAAGAGTACAGAGCATTATGTAAGTCCTTTCAGAAGAGCCCATATCATAAAAACCTCAATATGGGACAAGACAAAGCAAGCGATGGCAGTCTGAGTATGCAAACAACTCGACAGCAGGGTAGCTGTGTATTTAGGAATATTAAGCGCTACATCTACTCGCTGTACGGTTACTGGTAAACCAATAAAGAGGATCAAGATAAAAACGTTTTTGAAATTCAACAAGCACTAGCATCAAGCTTTTGAAGCAGTGGTCTTGGAATATTTTAGAATTTTAAAATAAAATGACAACTGTTTTTAAATTTGAAAAATTTGGAATACACTGATGAGAAAATATCTAAATTACTGTAAAACTTTCGGGGTATTCGTTAGCCTACCCCGCAAGGCACTGGACCCGCGGGGTCAGTCGCACACGGCGTTTTTTGAATTGGCCGACTGACCCCGTTACTCGTACCACGGGGTCAGTTGGGGTATAACTATTTTCGACTACGTCGACTGACCCCGGTCAATAAATAAATTTCCAAAGAACCAATTATTTTTATTTTTGTTTACAGTTCCGAACTTAAGTGCTTCGAAAAGGTATTTAACATATTTTTATTTAAACAAGAGCTATGGTTTTATAATACGGTAATCATTTCATTTGATATATTTACGCGCATGTTTGACTAATTTATAGAACACTGTGATTTAAAATACATTATCGTAATGTCTTAGTGTTTGCAAAATGCGCACACAAATTATACTATAATACAGGGTGATAGGGAATGCGATATATTCCTTGAAAGTAGAGCTTATTTGCAATCTTTTAAGACTTAAAAGTCATAAAACACTATGTCCGAATTTGGCTCCTTACTGAGTAATGCAAGATATAAGTGTGTCTTGACAATAATTCTCCAGTTTTTGAGTTACAATGTTATCTAGTGACAATTGTAGTATCTAGAATACACCATGCTAGTTTTTGTCTTGTATTCTTGTAGCTAAATAATAATTTTGATATATTAAATTAAAATGTGCAAGAAAGAATCGTCATTTATTAAGTACTAGCGGCCCGTCACGCGGTTTCACCCGCGTCCCGGGGGAACTACTTCCCGTATCGGGATAAAATATAGCCTATGTTACTCTGGGTGAATGTAGCTTCCCAACAGTGAAAGAATTTTTCAAATCTGCCAAGTAGTTTCGGAGCCTATTCAATTCATACAAACAAACAAAAAATCAAACCTTTCCTCTTTATAATATTTGTATAGAAAAGCTAAAAATACTATGAATTTATTATACACAAATCACTCTGCGAACATGGGGAACACATCAATCTGATATAGGAACTGTTTTCTTAGGTTTACTAAAAACGTCGTGACGTGAGTTTCAAATTAGTTTTATTGCACTGATAAGCTTAGTTAAGATATCTGCAAATTATTCTAAATCTGTTTAAATTATTTCACTCGCAACGTGATTTTATTTAATTGTTTAGTTATTTACTCTTATTACATGTATGTATATATGATTTGAGCATAAGAGCTCTTAGAATTATAGTTGTGTTCAATAAACCTCTAACAGTTTTCTACTGACCTGTACGTTTCATTTTGTTCCTATCAGTAGATGAAGTCATAAAAAATATTTTGCGGGGTCAGTCGACGTAGTCGAAAATAGTTATACCCCAACTGACCCCGTGGTACGAGTAACGGGGTCAGTCGGCCAATTCAAAAAACGGCGTGCGCGACTGACCCCGCGGGTCCAGTGCCTTGCGGGGTAGGCTAACGAATACCCCAAACTTTCATGCATGCACTCAATTTGCTTATTTTATTTTTAATTTATTATGTATCCAAAACTGTAAACGAACAGTTTGCACAGTGTAATGTGTAGTCGACGTTAACCCAACAAGGGTCTCGATACTAAAATATTGTTGTCATGGAATAAAAAAGTTTTTTATTTTCATTAAGCACTTGTTTTATGAGCATTGAAGATCCCAAACGTAAGCGAGGCTCTCTTTTCTAACACATTTTATCACCGATGATAAGAGAAACTCACAATCAGATCGTTGTCTTAAATTTATTTTCTTACTTAGTACCTTATATGTATCTTAGATATTTTGAGTCCTAAACTAAACTCTCATTTCAACAGTTCCTAAATGTGTTCGCACAATGTGCATTGTGCAGTCGACGTTACCGCGCGGAAGCAAGGCTCTCATTACTGCAACAATTTGTCACGGACGCAACGAGCGTTCCAACTTCACACTAGTGACGCTTCTTACCCGGCTCGTTTCTTGATACGTTTACTAATTGCAATACGTTCTCCCAAATATTAAATTGGGTGTCAAAAAGTCGTCATCTGATTATGTTCTTGTTCATTTTTATTGTTTTAGCAGCCTTATATGTACCTTTAGCTAAATTCTCATTTCAACAGTTCCTTAATGTGTTCGCACAATGTGCATTGTGCAGTCGGAAGCAAGGCTCTCATTACTGCAACAATTTGTCACAGACGCAACGAGCGTTCCAACTTCACACTAGTGACGCTTCTTACCCGGCTCGTTATTTGATACGTATACACTGTTTGCACGACATTCACCCACATTGAATTGTGTGCCAAAAAATCGTCGTCTGATAATTTTCTTGCACATGTTTATTTTTTAGCAGCCTTATATGTAACCTTTTACTAAATTTCCATTTCAACGGTTCCTGTTCCTAAATGTGTTCGCACAATGTGCATTGTGCAGTCGATGTTCCCTCTCCGACTTCTCACTAGTGACGCATTTTACCCGGCTCGTTATTTGACACGTAGGTAGGTACAATGTTTGCACTACGTTCACCCACATTGTAAATTGTGTGTCAAAAAGTCGTCTTCTGATTATTTTCTTGCATTTGTTTAAATCTTTAGCAGCCTAATACATATGTTACCATTAACCAAATTCTCATTTCAACGGTTCCTGTTCCTATATGTGTTCGCACAATGTTCATTGTGCAGTCGGAAGCAAAGATCTCATTACTGCAACAATTTGTCTCGGACGCAACGAGCGTTCCAACTTCACACTAGTGACGCTTCTTACCCGGCTCGTTATTTGATACATACACTGTTTGCACTACATTCACCCACATATCGTTTACTTAATTTAATCGCAACTGTTTAAAGCCGACTGTTTAAGTCTTAGTAAGTGTAGCTTTCGTAATGGGGGTTCGTTTGAAGACTGTAATACTCAAAGCGATGTGAGAGTGGGGTACTTTCCTTCCCTTTATTCTGTACTAGCGGCCGCCCGCGACTCCGTCCGCGTGGATTTCGATTTCCAATATCCTATGTGTTATTCTGATGTATAAGCTATATTGTGGTAAAGTTTCATTCAAATCCATTCAGTAGTTTTTACGTGAAAGAGTAACAAACATCCATACATCCACACATCCATACATCCACACATACAAACTTTCGCCTTTATAATAGTAGTAGGATAAATGTTGAATAAACTAAATTAAAAGAAGGCTATGTTATACAGATATTATGAATCTCGTTTCATTCCGAAAAATATTATCAGCCAAGCAAAGGAGCTTACAGGTATACAAAAAGTTTTAATGTCAGTTACTATTGGATCTAGATAAGAATCGTTGGCAACCTTCTACACTCATTTATTGAATAACCCTTTTCTTTTCGCTCTCATAAAATATAATACGCCAAATACAGTCATTTGGATATAACTTCTTGCGTTCATAGATTACCTTGAGAACTTTTATATTCGATCAAGTTTAAGTCAATCCAAAACCATATAAAAGTACGATAAGTTTGACAAGACTAATCAAGTCTGCCCTTTATATGAGCAGGTGACTTGAGTGATATCTATAATATATAAAGCTCGATTACCACTCACTTACTAATAATATACTTATAAAATAGAAAAAAATCAGCCACTGACCCGCGCACTGAGGGTTCCGTACAAATTCTATTTTTGACTTTTCAAAAAAAACTACTCACTAGATTTCGTTCGAACCAATTTTGATTGGTAGTTTTTATGGTAATGTACATTATATATTTATTTTACTTTTATCATCCTCCTATTTTAGAAGTTAGAGGGGGAGGAAACATATTTTTCCACTTTGGAAGGGTCTCTCACGCAAAGTATTCACTTTAGAAAAAAAATATATGAGAAACCTCAATATCATTTCTTAAGACCTATTCATAGATAGACCATAGACCCCACACGTATATGTTGAATGAAAAAAAATATTTCGAGTTTCAGTTCTATTTATACCCCCCAATTTTTTTTTTCTCTTTTCGTGTGAAAACCTTGTTGCGGTTTACAGAATACATCTACTCACCAAGTTTCAACAGTATAGTACTTATAGTTTCGGAAAAAAGTGGCTGTGACAGACTGGCGGTCAGACAGACAGACAGACATTACGAATCTATAAGGGTTCCGTTTTTTGCCATTTGGCTACGGAACCCCGAAAAACCGACAAATTTTTAGAAGACTTCAAGTCACCGTACCAGACAAGTAAATGACTTAAAAACGACACATTCATTTTTGTAATATTATTATTTTATCAACATGACCACTTCATTTAATTTGTGAAAATAAGTAAAATCATAATTTGAAAGCATTAGGTCTAATTAGACTAATTTATCTTTACAAAAACTATCAACATACAAAAGTTATTTCTAGGAAAATAAATTACAGAAACAGAACTAAGATCATTAAATTACAAAAGGAATTTAATTTAAAACATCCTGGCCATAATTAACATTAAGAACTAAATACTCTGCGGGAAGCAATTCGGACTAATTAAGCACCTTTAAATAAAATAGTTAAATCTAGCTAGAACTCTTGCAAAGGAGAAACATATTTTTTATGCTACTTTACTCTTAGTTGGCTCAGACCATTCAGTATTCTTATTCGGTTACTGCGAGTTATTTAATGAAAGAATACTTCACTAATCAATATGCTATTATGCTATTTATTGTTTAATTGTGATGTTGGTGAAACGCATATCTTGGCGCATCTTCCTCATAGAAGACTGCTGGTAGATTTTTTCAATAGTCATTATAAATGACAATTCAAAAAGAGACTTATTTCTAAATCATATTTTAGGATTCTTGATCCTAGAAGATTCGTTATCATCGACTTCCTTTAGAAAGTGTGGTTCCTTCCTTTGTTGAAAGTGTGGTTGCCTTGATGAGACCTTAATTTGAATACTTGATCTTTCATATGTGGAGATTTGTGACTGATACTGTTTTCTAAGACTATTGTAGATGCACTATGAGATTATTAAAACTTCTTCCAACAAATAAATAAATAAATATTTGGTTAGTAAATTTTTCCGGGATCATCATCACGCGACTCAATAAGCTGTCATAGTGAGCTCGTCTGTCCTCTGAATAATTTCCAGAATAGGTAGATTGTAAAGGCAGAGTGAAAAAGTAAAAGGATTCTTCGAAAATAAAGGACATTGCCCAAACCCGTTTCGCTATCAATATAACGAGTATAGTCAAGGCAAATTGTTCAAAATTCATGATATAATTTTCTATGCCTTCCTAGTTATTTTAATGCACATCTGTTGTGGGATTCATAATTTATATTTAATGAGACAATAAACTAGTTCCCATGACATCAAGTGCATCGATGAATGAGTACGAATATCGGTTGAGATTCTTGTAGAAGAAAAGTTGTAAGTAGATAAGCTCTTATTTTAATAATGGTAATCATTATTATTATAAAAGATAAAAAAACTCGAGTAAACATAAATTATATTATAAATACATTTTCTAAAATAAATAGTATCGATTTTGAATAATCGTACCGCTGTCAACTTTCGCTAGTTGACAACATGCGGGAGAACTGACACATCAACTGAATTCTTGTGATTATTTTGTGAGGTATTCCGGCAAGCAAATAGTATTGTTTCTTCTCCACCACGTTCGTGTTGAGTTGAGTTTGAACTCTTTCAATTCGTGCAGTGATTTGTCACTATGTCTCGCTGTGTGAACTGTGTTCACTTGCATTAGTACATCCATTGCCAAGTCGGCGTGTTGACGAGGACTGGAATAGCCCGGCACTAGTAAGTAATCCTACCTATGATCGAGGACCTTGGCCATCAAGCTAGTCAATGTTAATGATAAATAAATGTGGCTCGGGTATTTCATATTCTTGTATTTTTTCAGTTGCCATCTGATGATACGGCCTGTCAAGAATGTTTCATCATACTACAGAGAGGAGATATGAATCATGTTACTGGAAGCACTGCTGGTGTAAAAATGAGAACATGAACAGAAGGAGAGCTATGTTCGTGACCTAAGAACAGACCCATTTAAATCATTTTCCAAAACTGTCGTAACATGATTTAATGACTATGCGCTAGGCTCCTATCAAGTCAAACAGGCGCGTTCATATTACGGGAAGCACGTGAGCCGGAATGGCAAATATTAAATAGAAATGCTGACGACATTGAGGATGACTTGCCTCTGGTGCTGGGAACGGATAAATGTTTAGTTAGGGCTAGGAAAAAAAACGGCATCTTAGCAACAAGGTTTACTATGCCTATATTTTAGTGAACAGAGTTTTACATAACGCTGCTACAGATATTGCTGGATACTATTGTATTTGATTAGTAGGCAATCGGACAGTGAGCTGCTGTGCCCATGTAATGACACTGCTATTGTACCTGAGACGTAGATGGTATTTTTAGACGATATATTTTGGGCACTAGGCTGGGAAAACGCTAGGACGAAGAAGAAGATATTTTATGATAAGACCATTCTGAATAAATGTTTAATAATATGCAATCTGATGTTTTTGTTTCACCTCTTTTGCATAGTTAAATGACCTACCTAATATAATGATTTGGAGATACTTCCACGGTCAAATGGCGTATGCACCGACCTTAAGGTACCGCTAGCGTGCCGGGTTCGATTCCTGGTCGGGTAATTAGAAATAACTTATTTTTATATATTTTCTATAGGTTAATGTGGTAATGCTAGGTACTAGGTAGTTGTTGTTTCCAATCACCTACCATAACGCACGGGCTTGTACTATTGGGATTGAAGTAGGTTCCTACAAGGTGATTTATTTATTATAGAATGGAACACCATAACTTATTTCTAATGAATTAATGTATTTCTATTCTCTCTTTTACGAACGTAATATAGCAAATGTCAAATATTTCCTAACCTCCAAACCATTACTTTAAATTGAGATTTGCAGGAAACCCCACAAAATAAAAACAAAAATCTTGGTGTGTTCAAAAGTAAGGTATTTCTACTATTTTTTGTGTTTTTTTTACTGTTGTACTCGTTCATAGCCAGCGCAACCGAGTTTCATAGAAATATGGGCAATGTTCTTTAAACGAATCCGTCCATAAAACTGGCTGTTGATAAACGGAAAAACCTTTATCGTTTACTTTAATCAACGCAAACACTCCGAAGTTGATGTAATTTCCGAGTTTTCAATTTACGAAAAATTCAAGTAAATAACCTTCGACAAAATCGTAATTATCAAAGGGTGAGCCAACAGATGCTAACATAAAAAATATGGAGATTGTTAAAATTAAACAAGCAATCTGCCTGTGTACAAAACGTAGGCCTTGAATGGGGTGCCGTGGAAATGGGCCATTGCCTTGAATGTACCGAGTTTAAACAATGATTAGAATCAGGATTTATAGTAATTTGCATTTACAATGCTAATGGGACCGTTTTATGACTGTCAAGAAAAATATAGCTACCTGGTTTGCCGGCTCTTTCACTAAAATCGAAGGCAAGCAGTAGATAAGAAAGAATACGTTTTAAAGTAGCATCTTCTTAATGGAAACAGATTTTTCAATGTTGTTGTTGAACACTTTGAACAGATGTTAATGTTAATAATCTATATAAACACACTCTTATAGGTAAAGGATAAAAATTTTAACAGTCCTCCGCTTTTCCAGCCGTGGAAGTTAAAAATAGAAAGTCATTAGTACAGCTTAAAAATCTACATGATTGTACCATCTACAGTTCCCAATGTAAATTAGGATGAAAATTCAAAAGAGCACTTAGTTTAAAACCGGAATCGGGCACTTCAAGTATTAATTGCTTTTCGTGGCTCATTGTGATTCAGCCCCGTGAGAGAGGGATGCAAATTGTGCTAAACTTCCCAACCGCTCTACTTTCTAACGGGAATGTGAGAACTTTCATGAAAAACAACCCGCGCGGAATAGAAAAGTCTACTCATAGTTCACAATAAGTAACTATTTTTATTTCCCTGTAGAGCACCGACTGTGCTCGTTGTACAAAATACCTTAGTTTTCCTTTGTGCTTAATTAAAATATGCAAATTTTCTTCTGTCCTTACCCTAATCAGTTACACGTGAAAATCATTTCACAATAACTATCGTACGGCTAAATTATTTCTAGGCAGCGGACACGGCTTCACTACTTTTCTCTGAAATCATACAAATAAATAAATATTACACAACATCACATACATTGATCTGAATCCGTGTTAAGTAGTTAAAGCATTTGTATTACAGACCTATGAATCAGCAGTGTACATATATTTTTAAATAGATACACATAACACCTAGATCGTGACAAATGGACATGTTCATGCACACAAATGTTTGTCCTGTGCGGGGATTAAATCCGCGACCTCTTGGTGTAATAGGCAACTTCTTGACCATTACACCTAGCGGATCGTCAAAATTAATCCCTTGCGGGTTCCCAAATGCTATGGACCTAAAAGTTTCTAAAACTATTTTTAAAGATTTCGTATTCCATGCAGATTTTTAGATCTATAAAGAGAGTATAGAGTACAGTGGAGTAATTTACTAATTAAAATTCAACCACGTTCAATTGTTCATTTGATTATGATTCGCATGATTAGCATAACACTATCATTATAAATAGCAGTTAGTCCAAAAATGTCCAATCGCTGAACATTTAACTAGAACTAATCAGTTTCGATCATTCAATCAATTTTAACACTGCCAATGTGAATTTGAATCATTAAAACGTTAACTGATGCATAAATGAATATAGTTTCTCATTACGTTCAGAATAGGCGCGTATTAAAATTTATATTTCACATTCCTGTGCAATCAGTGATACATGTTTTCGGCTTTTAATTAACTTTTATTTAGTAGGCTGTTGGTAGGTTCCAATCATAGATAAAGAAGCAATCAATCAAACAACATTATATTTTGTTAAATGTAGTCAAAGATGAGTTGTTTGAAGCCCATTGGATATTTTTGATTGTTTAATCCTTTAAAAAAAAAGAGAGGAAGATAAATTTAAAAATTATTATTAAACTATCACTAACAGCTAGGGATTGGCTTAAAGTTTTTTAAAAAACATGATTCGCAAACCCCCCTTTATGTGGGACAAGGGCCGGTGAATGATGATGATTCAATATTTTAGCTTACTAAGCCGCTTAATTGTGACTATCACAGAACCAATCTGACACATTTTGAAATTATGAATCAATTCGTTTAAAACTGTCCTTCCCAAAACCCAGAAGATACCATTCCAATTTTAACAGAGGTAGGTTTTAAAAGAGGTAGAGCTTAGTGGAACTTCTTCTCGAATGAGCCGCTCGGCTGGGGAAGTAGCTCCTCCTCACAGAAGACCACAGAGAAGTTGCACTTCGTAACTGTTGTGCTATGTTTCTGCTGGTGAGTAAGGTCGACAGACCTCAGATTAAGGCAGGCAACGCATCTTCGACCCCTGTGCAGTTGTTATATATCTGTCGTAGCCAACAGGTTAAATCAGCCAGCTAATTAAGTGGCTAGCCGCTTAATTAAACGCCGGCGCCTAGTCAATGGCTAAGCTTCAGTCAAAAATTATCCTAAGTATGCAGAAATTCTTATCTGACAGAAGTAGGTTAGAAGACCAAGGGGCGGGAGCTCTGCGCCCGTGGCTCCAGGAGCCGGCGGCGTTTAGTTAAGCGGCTAGCCGCTTAATTAAATGGCTGATTTAACCAGATGACAGCGACATATCCATGGGCAGCGGTGATCACTTACCAATCAGGTGCCTCTCTTTTTCGTTTGACTACTTATAACATAAAAAAAACACTCGTCATGGAAAACACGTATTGCACACAAAGAGTTAATTAGTGAATTGCAATGCGCAGACAAAATTGGTTTTGTGGATGTCAGCTGTATTCAATACCACGAGCTAATGAGAACGTAAATATTTCACTGAGCGTGCGATATTTTATTGATAGCCGAGTGTACCGGTTTGACGCTTTTTTTTTATTCCGTATTTATTCCGGAATTACTTTTACAGTTGGACTGTTTTTCATTTCGGTACCGAGAGTATTTATTACTTAAAGTGCTTTTAACGTTTGTTTGATACAAGCAAATGTACTAGGTACAGTAAAGTTAAGTCTGTGTTATTTTTTTTGGACTGAGCATAATTTAAATATACTTATTAATTTGATTGCAAAATGAATACTTAGAATTTTAATGCAGCAGCAGTTTAACTGCCTACATTTTTTTTTCAATATTACCCTTCAAGTATTTAAGCAACAAAATCTCATACAAAGTTTTGGTAAACTTTGAATGAATTGAATTATTGTAATTAAAAATAATTTAACTATTGTAATTAAAAATAATTTAATTGTGATTTAATGCGCGTTATGGCTCTATCAATTTCTAAATATTACTATAGTGCTAAGCTCGTCCAAGCCCAATCGCTAAAAGTTCATTAGAATTCTAAATGGAAACAGTTCCTTACATTAATCATTTACTATATAACCTTAAGATCATCAAACGCATTAAATACAAACATTAAGGGCCCAAATCCATTTGCAAGAGACCTCCCTATCTCACTTAGCCGTATTCCACGCATAACGTATCCAATCATAAGATAATCTTAACAAAATAACAATTAATCCCCCCGAAAACTCCCTATGGGCTTCATAGATTTAAAACGTTAGCTATGCCCTGACAACAGAAATCTGTCGCATTATTTTGTTCTTCGTCATGATGTACATCACTGCGAAAAGAAGCGACCACCGCTTCAAATTTTACTGCCAATTACAAAGCGGGTTGAAGTATAACGTGGGCATAAATATATGATGGGCTTACTATTTCCATCATGGCCGTATCAAGTATGCAAATAGAACTTCCACGCAAGTTATTTCAAGATAAATAGTATTTTGAATTTGTATTGAAAGCCAAGTTTGGTTTTGCGTAGGAAGTTTGGTTTTGGGACGTGGTAATCAAAGGCAAGGGATAAGTTTCTGTTTTCACAAGGATTTCGTGTACAGTAAATACGACACGCTAAGTATTCACGTGGTAGGTATTATGGGTTATTAGGTCAAAGTGTTAACTTACTACCTAAAGGAAAACCATCTACACTTCCACACTAATATTTCTACACTAATTATAAAGAAGAAAGATGAGTATTTTTGTATGTGACGAATAAACTCAAAAACTACTACTGGACCGATTTACATAATTATTTCACTGTTGGATAGCTACACTCTTCCCGGTATACATAGGGTACTTTTGATCCCGGAAATGTGGTGGGAAGGGGGGGATATTTTAAAAAAGAAATTACGCGCGGGTGAAAACGTGACGGAAGGCTAGTCTTTTATAAAAAGAATAAATACTATCAAAATCGTTAAACCCGAATCATTCGTACCCATAAAAAAAATTTGACATATCAAAATAGAACAAGATAATTCTTTTGACATAAAAATAACTTTTAAAATAAATGGTATACGACTGACTTTTGCGTCTACAATTCTACATAAAAAAACCCAACTTAGAACGTCAAACATAATCTCATTCCCGCGTAGCACAGCAATATCACAGTCCCAATACTTTGCTCACATTTTTCCATAAGGCACTCGACAATCCGCCCTATGATATAGTTAAATTGCATTCGTATAGCTAACATACTCCTCGTAACGATATTAAGGATAATTCCCATGCAGCGAGGAAAACTGGCTTATTATATACGCAATAAACAATAAGGGTGATCGTGACGCATGAAAAGTGATATTTTAGTAGGTGTAGTACGACAGAACGGGTCGTTTTCACGGCACTATGCTGATGTGAGACGCCAGAAACTTTTGTCGTTGTTTCTACGTTGTATTTGTATGGATATGAATTGTTTTAGTATGTATTTTGGTAATATTAAGAACAATATAAACTGTGCCAAGCCGCCGGTCGGCACTTTTTTGCGGTCAACGGACTAATAGGCGCTTCCTATTACGGGTCGTTTTCACGGCACTATGCTGATGTGAGACGCCAGAAACTTTTGTCGTTGTTTCTACGTTGTATTTGTATGGATATGATTTGTTTTACGTGTTTTTTGGTAATATTAAGAACACTATGCCAGGCTGCCGGTCGGCACCTTTTTGCGGGCGGCGGGCTAATAGGCGCTTTCTCTTATTGCAAGTAATATAATATGTTGAAAGAGAGAAACAAAATTCAACTCTTAATTTATGGTTAAAGATACTTTATTTCTCATAAGAATATACAATTCACTTACTGAGAAACTTAAAAATACATTTTAACAAAAATTGTATGAGCGACATAGGCTCCACTTAATTTATTGACAAAACCGACGGTACACGACGGTCACAACGCGTACTATTCACTGCGAACGTTTGAAGTAAAAAACTTGAACATGGATGCATAACAAACGACCAAGAGTGGATGTGGCATTGTTGATACTATTATGGCAAGTTTTTTTAAAAAATATTTTGTCATGTAATTATATTTTGTGTGCATGTAGGTTTTTTTGTATTTAGTAATTTTGTTTAATATTTTTAAAAGTTACGTTTACGTTTGATTGTTTTAATGCTTATTTTTTATTTAAGAGTAGCTTGTGTACATGCTCATAATAAAAGTTGATATACTAATTTAAATGTTCACTTGACTTACAACAAATGATTTTAGCTGCCGTTTAAAGCTGCCAATACAATCGCAGGTTTTTACATTATTTGGTAATTTATTGTATAACTGTACACCTTCATATTCGATGTTTTTCATTCCGTAATTAGTTCTGGGTTGACGGGTAACTAAGTTATTGGCATTGCGCAGGGGTATTTTTTGTATTTTGCTTTTTCTAGTAAAATTAATGTTTGTTTGTATATCATTTTTTAATATTTTATTTATAAGTATGCATGTATTATATACGTAAGTTTGTCTTATGTTCATTAGACCTGTTTCTTTATATATTTTTTCAGTAGATGTACGATAGTGGTAGTTAAATAAAATTTTAATTAATTTAGTAGATAGTACACTGTAATTTCCACTAAATTATGATCTTATTTATTTTATTGAAGTAATCATAATTTAATTAATTTAGGAACTTTTAAAAAGTGTAGGAAAGCGGACCCTGGACTCCGAGGCGATGACCGATGAAGGATAAATAAGCGTCATCGTCATCAAACGCTAGGATGATGATAATGACGATTATACATAATTTGTATAAAAACACAAAAATCAAACGACGTTATGAAACTCCTGTGAATATTTTACTATTTCGAAGAAGACCTAAGCTAAAACAGCTAAAGTGATTTGTTTATCCTTGTTATGGATATCCCTTGTTTAGGCAAGGGCATTCCACAAATATACTGCCGTTGAATTGTCAGAAACTTCGGCTTTCCCCGCTCAGCGCCTTATTAAAAATAAATGCCTCTAGAACCATGATATTTCGGTTCAAAATCTCACCACAATGTATTATCCAGTACATTTGTGGCATCACAGAAGACAGAAATCTGAAACCTTAAAATCTTATTTATGACACAGACAAAGGCCTGTGTCATAAATATCTCACCATATGTCAGCCAACTTACAAAACATACAAACTTTCACATTTATTATATTAGTAAAATTCCTAAAAAAATATAAGTAAGTCTATTATTTAACAACTAGAACATGTTGAGTTAATTACTCTTAAGTAAGGGGCCATCCATAAAGTACGTCACACGTAAAGGGGGGGGGGAGGGGGTCGACAAAGTGTGACATGGTGTGACAAGGGGTGGGGGGGGGGTCCTAAGTTTCGTGACATCACATTTCAAAATCTAGATCTAGAGGTACTAATCGCGTTGGATGAAAAAGATGTTGACACCACAAATGTTCCTGACATGGAAAACGAAGTGAACTGTGAAGTGACTGCCATGCCAGTTATAAATAATTTAAAGGACTGGGTTCAAAGTCCATGGACTGAAGATGATTGAGTTTCTTTTTCTTCTTTTTCTTTATATTCATTAGTTTATTTTTTTGTTATTGTTTCAAATATTTGATACTATGTTGATTTCATAAAAAAGTACTTAATTTAAATGGTAATAAAACTAATTTCGGAACTGCTGTTTTAATTTAATATTTTTTCAATGTTAAATTGCAAAACATGTGACGTCACACTAGGGAGGGGGGGGGGGTCTCAGAAATGTGACCACCTGTGACAAGGACGGGGGAGGGCTCAAAAACTCATGAAATTAGTGTGACGTACTTTATGGATGGCCCCTAATTATTCCTACTGAGAGAATTCCTAACTAGAGCGCCTAATAAGTATTGATATTCGTCAAACAGTTTCCAGTCAGCATTAATCATCACTTTGGTCTATTAGCTGCGAATCCGTAGAAGCTAGGGTTATGCCAACAAAATAAGTAGGTAGGTAATAAATAACTCAGTTCTTGTTTATTGGTTGTTCAAATCTTTAACCGAAGATTTATTAGACTGTTTGAATATTCATTAACTTCTTGTGCTTTTCTATTTTATTTTCACGTGCGCCAAAAGATCTCGTTCTTGTAAGATTGTTTTTTATGCATTTTATTAATGTATTTATTTATGTTATTGCAATGGCAAATTACTCCATGAAAATTGCCAATACAGAAATTGTTGTGTTTCATTTCATACAATGACACCACCAAGAGCATCGCTCTTAATTTGTTACACTACTGTGATATATTTTTAGATTAATAATTTGTTATAGTTATGATGATACCACGCAAAATTATAATTTGATTGTTTAATAAGTTTTCTCTACTTAAATTAAACGTGATGCGGTGCTGAAGCTGGTGCTTCGTATTTAGAATACAAAAGTGTAGTTTAATCATTCTTCAGTAAAGTAAAACTATTTTAGAAAGCATAGCCTTTTAGCTCATCTTATTATGACACAGATACAAAATGTATATGGTCTGTACTGAACCGGCAACCCTGTTAGCACGGATAGACGTTGCTACACATACAGTAATTGTGTTAAACCCACAGACATGCATTAAGGGAGCGAGGATCCCGCGTTTCCATGTAAATTAAAATTAGCCCGGCGATGCAGGCGACGTGCGATGCGTGCCGACATTCATATACGTAATTTGCACGTTTCCCAGACGAATGGACACTGGAAAAGACCCCAAAAGTTAGGATCTACGTTCGGATAAACGTCACGAAACGTTCACTTCTAAATCTGAATAAATAATAATACCCTTCGGCCGTATTCGGCCATGGCGGCCGATCTTACGATCAGCCAGGTACGCAGGACATATGTGCACAAGCACAGGTGCACTCCCTATTCCTTCACTCTCATAATTAGTTGGGACAGCAATCTGACACGACCGTAGAGAGATCAGGCGCAGGACCAACGACTTAACGTGCCTTCCGAAGCACGCACGCGAATCTGAATACGCATTACCTTAAGAGTTATTTGAGAGGGGGAAAGTTTAGTAGAACTTCCACTTGAATGAGACGCCCTTCCTCCATTTGACACAAGACCAGAGTGTACCATATGTTGCACATACTAGGCTTCTGCTGTTGAGTATTGGGAAGTTTTTGGGATTTTAAAGGCAGGCATCGCATTTGCGAGACTCAGATGAACGACAAATACGACAACTATCTTCTTGAATGACAATTATTGCTGTGTTTTTACCACATAAGTATGTGCTCAATTATTATGTTTGATAATAAAAAAAAGAGAAACAATTTAATGCATTCCTATTGGACGCTTTCGGCTGTATTTGCATTCCAATCGGCAGACTGAGATTCAAGCTATCTTGAGTCACAGGTCATTGATATGTCATGGTTTCGGTGCGGATTTCATTCCTTGTTTTTGATGCCAAATTACTCAATGTTAAATAATAGTAATATTTTTATTGCACTAACAAGCCGCATAAAATCATAACACTAGACAGTTCAAAAAAATTAAGAGACATACTTGAGTATTTAAAATAAAAGTAATTTTTGTGTTATCAGTAAGTATCTTATATATCACTCAAATATGTTTTTATTACTTTCCTTATCACTACCAATCTTGATAACGTGAAATATCTTTGCCCCCAAAGACTTGATATTATAATAAATAAGATACGAGTAACCGACAATGATAACAATAAGAAATGTAATAACTAAAATTTATTACTACCTACTTGCAAGGCTAAGGCCTCCATAAGTGAAAATAAAACAAGTTTCAGTTTTCAAAAATAGGTACAGATATAAGCACAACTCATAATCATCCTAGCATGTCCCGGTCGCATCTTCGGCCATTGCCTTGGAGTCCAGCGTCCGCTAGATTTAAGCACAACCATTACCTATTAAAGATCAGTAACCAGTAATTATGTGCTAGGTAGGTATTCCCAATCCGGCATGAACCCAGAACATCATCCAACATCCAACTAATATTACTAAAACATGACGTAAAGGAGGAACTGGCTCTTACGGCTCTCTCTCTTTTCTCTTGGTTAAATTTTTGATGGGTTATCGGCCAAAAGGTCTCATTTATGTCATAAAAAATCTTTACTTAAAACACTACTTACTTACACAATGTTACTGTATATTTGTAACTAAGATCTGGTTTTTGGAACAACGTGTATGCCGGCTCTTAGTCCATTAAAAGCGAAAGTTTCAAAATAATTTATCCACAAGCATGAGAGAGACATTTAAAACTCAATACAAAGCCTACTCATACTTTCGACTAAATCTCTCACCGGGGGCGTAGCTCAGATGGTAGAGCGCTCGCTTAGCATGCGAGAGGTACCGGGATCGATACCCGGCGCCTCCAAAACGTTAATATATCTTTTTGATTTTTTTATTTTGTTTTATATTATGTCAATTGGTAATAATTGGGTATTTGGAGGAACGTTTTATAATTTTTTTCTTTAAACCGTTAGAAAAATAAAAAAGAATTGTGGATTAGCAACAAATTAATTTTAACGTTTCAATGTTTTTTTCTAAATAAAAAAGGAAAATAATGAATACAAATGAAATACACAAACATTTATTTTGAGTAGTAATCGAGCTTTATTTGTACAGTAATAACAATTATCAACAATATTCACATACAAAAATAGAATCAATGTATTAATCAGATTACAATAACAACATTATTGAAACATTATGTACATAAATGTTTGCGATTTGCCTTAAAAAGCGGCTATCCCAGTAATAGCCCTGCCTAATATAAGCGCATGAATATCGTGAGTGCCCTCATATGTATTAACTGCTTCCAAATTCATCACATGCCTTATTACGTGGTACTCGTCAGATATGCCATTTCCGCCGAGCATATCTCGAGCTGCCCTCGCGATGTCCAACGCTTTCCCGCAATTGTTCCTCTTGAGTATCGAGATCATTTCAGGCACGGCCTTATCTTGGTCGATCAGCCGCCCCACTCGCAGGCACGCCTGGTATCCAATATGTATCTCCGTCAGCATGTCGACCAGTTTCTTCTGTATCAGTTGGTTAGACGCTAGCGGTCTCCCGAATTGTTTTCTATCTAACGTGTACTGCCGGGCGATCCGCAAACATGTTTCGGCCGCGCCGAGACCGCCCCAAGCGATCCCGTATCGCGCGTTATTGAGACATCCGAACGGCCCCTTCATGCCTACTACGTTCGGCAATAAATTCTCCTCCGGTATAGCCACTTCGTCAAGCAATATCATCCCCGTTTCCGACGCTCGCAAAGAAAATTTCCCATTGATTTTAGGCGTGTCCAGACCTTTCTTTACTTGAGCCCGTTCCACAATGTAGCCTCTTACTTTATTTTCGTCGTCTTTCGCCCATACTATAAGAATGTCTGCGATTGGTGAGTTTGTGATCCAGGTCTTAGAGCCAGATAGTATGTAGCTTTTTGATTTTGAGTCGTACTTGGCTCTGGTGACCATGTTGCTGATATCACTACCGAAGTCGGGTTCAGTTAATCCAAAGCAGCCCACCAACTCGCCAGCTGCCATTCTAGGCAGATACTTTTGTTTCTGTTCTTCACTACCGTATCGATGTATGGCTCCCATAGCTAAGCTGCTCTGCACACTCATTGCTGATCTGTACGCAGAGTCTACTCCGTCCAACAATCGTGTGATCAGGCCATAGGTTACGTATGACACTCCGGAACATCCATAGCCTTTGATGGTGCAACCGAGTACTCCTAACTCACCCATCTCCTTGTAAATTCCCCGGTCGAATACTTCATTTCTGTTCGCTTCAATAATCCTCGGCAATAGCTTCTCGTCGCAATAAGCTTTGAACGAGTCCCGGATCGTCTTTTCGTCGTCGTGTAACTGGTCCTCTAAATTCAGCGGATCCTCCCAGTTGAATGTTTGCTTAGCTTTCCTTACACATGTAGTTGACAACGTTCTTACACCGCTATTATTTTTGCACAGAAGAGATACAATTTTGGTGCTTAGCGACATTGTTATCATTCGTATTGTACGTCTGTATCACTGTCAGTTAACAATACCACTGCCGCCGAATTATCACTTGTTTACTTGATAAATTTTATCGCACACTTTATCAGAGCAAATTGAATATGAAAGTTTCCATGTGAGTTACAGCTGGATGGTTATTCGTTTGTTCTTGAACTGTGTTATTATGTCACAGCATGTAAAAAACGGGGAATTCGTGTTCCAGGCACAAAATAACCTCGGCAGTGACCCAATGACATCTGTCGACTGAGCGTGCGCAGCTATATTCATTCCATTCATACCGATTATACTCGCAGCATACGTAATACTTGTTTGTTGGAGGCGCGGCGTAGTAGCTCACACCATATTTTAGCAGTTTACGTCTTATTACGAAGTCAGAAAGTCGAATTTGGCAAGTTTGCTTATGAAGTCGAAAAGAAGAACATTATCTAGACAAACAAATTGTTTGTTACTTCAATTTACGAGATTACATTGATGTCATATAATGCAATAGCATTCCAAATGAAACCTAAACATTTATTTGCGGTTATCAAAACGAAAATAGAAATTAAAATATCCTTTGATATCTAAGGAAACGTGTTATTTTGCCTTTACAGAATCTTAGATCGGCCCATACGTACTGTGTTGTTATTTTAAAAAAAATTGGCCAAGTGCGAGTCGGACTCCCGCACTGAGGGTTCCGTACAAATTCTATTTTTGACGTATTAAAAAAACTACTGAATAGATTTCGTTCAAACCAATTTTCGTTGGTAGTTTTTATGGTAATGTACATTATATATTTATTTCAGATTTATCATCTTCCTACTTTAGAAGTTAGAGGGGGGGGACACACTTTTTTCCACTTTGGAAGAGTCTGTCAGGCAAAGTATTCACTTAAGAAAAAAATGAGCCTAGAAACTTCAATATAATTTTTAAAGACCTATCCATAGATACCCCACACGTATATGTTCAATGAAAAAAAATATTTTCAGTTTCAGTTCTTACTATGGGAACCCCCATTTTTTTATTTTTTTTTTCTATTTTCGTGTGAAAACCTTGTTGCGGTTCACAGAATTCATCTACTCACCAAGTTTCAATAGTATAGTACTTATAGTTTCGGAAAAAAGTGTCTGTGACAGACTGGCGGACAGACAGACAGACAGACAGACAGACATGACGAATCTATAAGGGTTCCGTTTTTTTGCCATTTTGGCTACGGAACCCTAAAAATGGTATGACTCTTAATGATGATTGATTTAAAACCGTTGTCTTACCGGATTCTTGTTTTTACTGTTCTTTGAATTTTGTTATCCAAAATAATTAATTAATCAATTTGGGTGAACTAAATTTTAAGAAGCCTCATACCTTCACGGTTACGTAGGTAAAAGGTTTATAAAACAAAACTAGCAGGACTACTAAGTTTCCTACGCTTTGGAGTAAGTATAAGTATGTAATAACACTCTCCCGAGCACGTAAGCTGTTTAAACTATCGTACGACCTAGTAAACTTCAGCTTGTATTTTTACGGTGAATTAAACCTTAGTTCAACTTTTTAATGAGTATTTTGCGTTGATATAAGTCTTGATTTCATAGTGCTGTTTAAAACAGTTTTTTTTATCAACAGGTAATCTAGCTTTCTTTTAATTAAAAAATGGAAGGTTGTTATAAAAAATGAGTAGCTAAGCCAGAAAATGTTAGTGAATTACAAGTTCAAGCCAATGTAATTTTGGAATTATTTTAAAGCGTAGATAAAACAGTTTTTAATGTTCACCTTATTTGAGAAGTGTCTAAAGAGGCATTTAACCAAATTAAAATTAAAAAAAAAATCTCTACGTACCTAACAGACGTTTGACCAACCGAGAGAGAGCCGTCGCTCGTAATAGATATTAATTAATGAGCCCAAAAAAAACACGCGAAATTCAGAGGAGCCTACATACCAACCCATTAATGATGGTTAAATGTCCCTCAATGGAATAGACCACTTATCATCACGCGAGTTTCCCTTCTACCTACTGAAGTGTAAAAAACATTTGGCTAGTTGCCAAGTATAAAAAAAACAATAATTCTGTTGGCTGATTCGCCTTGTTAACTACTAAATTGTTAACCAGTGTTAGCTTAAAAGCATAGATTTAAGTCGTTAGATATGCCCTGGTCTCATCATTCATACTACTACCCGCTCTAAGTTTGGCTTTTAAATATGAAGCGACTGTCGCTCATTAACCCATTGTCAGCATGTTAGCGGCTATGGAGGTATTACTACTACGTGTAGAGTAGACAGCTCGAAGACATATTTTCTTATACGCACAGTTACCGACTGTTGTATTTTTTATAATCTAAAAAATGCCTTCTCAAACAACTCGTACAAATATATCAAGACGTGTCATTTCATAGACATAAAGACTGAAGATCACTAAGTTATCCGCCCCTGTCCCTCCAAGTTGACGGATAGATTTCCACTCTATACGCAGTAGTAATACCTCAACGTTGACGGCGCGCGTCGCAAATCAAACAAAATAATGCTGATGGCAGTTTTCTGGTGTCGAGGCATATTAAACAATTTAAATATATGGTTAAAAGAATAATATTCCCGTAAACAAGCGAGTAACACGAAGCAACTACAAACCGCATGCAGGCGGCCCAAAACAAATTATACGTACATTACTTACACACGTAACGCTGGAAATGTCTGCAGCACGAAATGACCAAAGACTAATAGTGTTGTAGACATTCTTCTTCATACGAATGTCGTCAGCATTCGCTTTGGATTTGACCAGGGTATTGTACATTTTGTACATACACCATTGTATAGACTACTCACTGTATAGAGACTAAACGTAGGACACGCTTTTTTTTATAGCAGAGGCGGCAAACGAGCTAGCTGGTCGCCTGATGGTAAGCAATCACCGCCGCCCATGGACATCCGCGACACCAGAGGTATCGTTGATGTGTTGCCAGCATTTTAAAAGGGGTGTGGGCCTCCGGCATACTTACAAACCAGACGAAACACAATAGTAGATACTATTATTTCACGCTGATGCTTTTTTTTTCGGAGTGACGTCTCTTATGGCTGAAGGTTAGATCTGCAGCTTAACCAATGTGGGAGCGGATGGCTCACACCACAATTGTAGGACAACCCCTAATAATAACCATATCACTACTCTTGCGTTTTAAAATCCAGTATTATAATTGAGCAAATGAGGCTCCTTGATTTTGAGCAAATGAGGAGCCCTAACTGCCATGACAACAGACGTGGTACCATTATGGTATCCTATCCGTTGGCATCGCCATACCGTCCCTAGATGCATATGTGATGAATAAAATTGAATATTATATTCTTGAACGCCTCGATGGTCTAGTGGTTTAAGTACCGGGCCTTGGTCTCGAGGTCCTGGGTTCGATTCCCGGGTCGGGCAAACTTTGTGTTGATTTTTCTGAACACAGCCCGGGTTTGTGATCACCAATCCGCATTTGGCAAGCGTGGTGATTAAGCCAAAACCCATCTTTGTAACGAAAACATGATTTCAAATGATGGAGGCCTTTGCCCTGCAGTGGGACATTAATAGGCTGATACTTTACTTTACTTTTACTTTATTATATTCTTACATTCATGTTTTATTTTCATTCCTAATAATTTAGTTCAGTACCTACTTGTTCTGAAACTATGTGAACACCTTGCAATTTAAAAATATTAGGTACTATGCAAGTTTTAACTATTTTGTATTGCTATATTGTATTTTGTGCACACTAACCAAAACCATACAAAGGGTAAAGAATTTTATGATACAACCCTATCCGGTATCAAAGTTTTAAAAGTTGGCTGTCATGCATGATAAATAAAAATAATTCGTATGGTTTGCAAATAAATCTATTGCCTTTGGCTCTTCTTGAAAATTAAAACAATTTTCGTTTTTAACTATTTGATTAATTGCATTTGTAGAAGTCACTGAAATATTCTTTAAAAGTAATTTGACATGCATGTAATCGTATATGTGCATCTTAAATAGATACAAATGTTACCAATAAATTTTGAAGTAAAAACTCGTATACTCAGCGCCTTACAATTTATTGTTTGCAATTTGTACACGGAGTAGATTTTGCTACACCATATTGCCTTGTTTCGCAGTCCAGTTTAATACCTTACATACTTAAGTACAATTCTCCTTTTCAATTACCGCTAACATTTTCAATTATACAGTTATTTGCATTATAAGTTAAGCACCTATGCTCTGGGCCCGCGTGGTGGTATACGACCCGATCTCCTTAAACATATACATATAGGGTAGGCACGTGTCCAAAAGCAGGAACATTAACCAGCTGCGAAAGACAGATTAAGACGTCTGTTTCTGTGGTCCTTGAGTACAGGTACAGCGCTCCAACCACTACGGTTAGAGCGCTGCCTGTGCTAAAACTTTGGAGGTCGTGCGTTCGAATCCCGCAGGGAGTACTATCACTTTGTGTGGATTTTCCCAGTTTGATTAGAACATTGCAGGCTTTGCTTACCTGTTTGTCCAATAAAAATAAGGATTCCGTGCTTCGGAAGGCACGTTAAGTCGTTTGTCCCGGCTATGATCCAAATTGTCTGGTTTCTTTTGTAAGAGTAACGGAAGTCATACATCAGTTGCATTGCAATAACCAGGCTGGTCAATTCAGGTTCATAGTCATAGCATACCTTAGGCTCCCAGGCAATGGCCATGATAGATATATAAGATAGCGACCATGAGCGCTAGGATGATGACAATGACGATGAATACGAGTATCTATCTAAAATGTTAACAAAAAATATAACATCACTAAACATAAATCTTCGAACGAAACGGGATAGTGAATTCGGTCAGATGTCTCTTAAAACCGTTGTTCCCGGTTGTTCTATGACTGCACGGGACAAAAAATGCATGAAAAAAGCTAGCACAGTGAGCGAGGATTTCGCAAACGGACGGTATGTCCACTTATTTATGTCCCGGGGCAGAATCCAACGCGTCATACATGAATGTGAACAAGCTTCCAACTTAAAACTACGTGAACAATGTTTCCATGTTGAAAGAAGGTTTGTTTAATTTTAAACAGCGAACGCAATCAGCAAGAAGTTTTTATTTAACAAAAACAACTTTCATTAAAAAAAAATCATTTGACAGTTATTATTCTAGTGATTAATTTGAAACCACAAAGTATAGATTTAAGAATACATAACACTTCGGTATACAATTGTATTCCGAAGTTTGGGAACCCAAAAAAAAAACTAAAGCTTCGTCTAACTAATGGCTTTACTTGTAGTTACATCTTTCTTCACTGTCTGTATAATAGCACTATGTTAATAGCTTAAGGAAGGTACTTTAAAATGAAGAAATAATTTAAATACACTGGACAAAAGCCTATTTTCACTGTTCATTTTATTAAGTAAAAGCCTATCTGTAAAACAGGATCTATCTATCTTGAACCTATTTAAGATGGCTTCCTATTTGTATAATAATTCCACTAATATCCGACAGGGAAGATAAGAAATTGTTCCATTCGTCTGATTTTAATAACACTTCAATTAACTTAAGCTTAAAATTCAAAGGACCGGCTCTTTATTAGGCCTGAAGGACCTAACTAATGAAAATTACTATTTAACTCTGAGTTACTAAGTAATTACGACAGCGGAGTAACTTTAAGCCATTTACTTATACCATCAATTTCATTACAAATAAGGACTTATTTGAAGGATTAGTTGAAACTGAGGAAGAAAAGCACCGATAATAAACAAAAACATAATTGAAATTACTTACGAGTAATAAAAGCCCCGGCAATAGAAAAATGATGCATTATTTTGATTTGAGATGACGTACGTTTTCAACATATTGTCCCTCCGAAAAGAAGCGACTGTGGCCTTAAAAAATTAGTGCCTTTATCTCATCATTATTTTACCTACGGTTAAATCTTTGACTGAAATTCTTAACCAATACCAAAACCTACCAAAACCAAATTTCATAAAAATCCGTTCAGTGGTTTCAAGACAAACATCCAAATAAAAAAACTTTCACATTTATAATATCAGTATGCTGTATAACTACTTCAGCTGTTTATTAGTACCAATATATTACCTACTAGCCTTCCGCTGCGGTTTCACCCCCACGTAATTTCTTTTTTTTTAATATGCCCCTTCTCCCCACATTTCCGGGATCAAAAATACCCTATGTTCACCGAGGATAGATTAGCTAGCCAACAGTGAAAGAATTATTGAAATCGGTCTAGTAGTTTTCGACGTTATTCGTTACATACAAAAATACAAATTTTTCTTCTTTATAATATTAGTGTTATCAAGTTCTTAGAGAACCACTTCTTAATATGAATCGACATGATGATCCCCAAAGTGAGGGTTCCGCGCCCACGGCTCACCTCGACAATGTAAGGACCTTCCAACACAGAAGGGACGTCTCCTATAAATTATTCACTTTCTATTTGCATGATAAACGATGTGAGAGCTCGAGGTCTTAGACCTTGAATGGTACTCTGTCTGTTAACTGCCTGTAGGTATCTACCTACAATCAACATGTTTGAGGAGCTACCGCTAATTTATTATAATAGCATTAAATGTTACAGATGACATGGGAATAAGTAGATTATAGGAACATTTAGATGATGGTTAAGAAGTTTGATATTAGCAACATCTTCCTTAATTTGTATCTCTATTACCTATATTCAGCAGAAATCTACAAATCGACTTTCAATACTGTCTGTTTTTATGTGAACTTTATGTGATTTAAAAAAATACAACATGATTCAAATATGTACTGAAACCTTAGTTCCATTTAATTTTAATAAAAAATACTATACCTACTAATATATTACTTATACCCGCTATCTGGTTTAGGCTTCCTTACAGCGATGAAGTAGCAGGAAGAGAGAATGAATTAAAAAATTGGCCAAGTGCGAGTCGGACTCCCGCACTGAGGGTTCCGTACAAATTATATTTTTTACGTATTAAAAAAACTACTCAATAGATTTCGTTCGAACCAATTTTCGTTGGTAGTTTTTATACTAATGTACATCATATATTTATTTCAGTTTTATCATCCTCTTATTTTAGAAGTTAGAGGGGGGGGACACACTTTTTTCCACTTTGGAAGGGTCTGTCACGCAAAGTATTCACTTTAGAAAAAAGTGATTTTAGAAACCTTAATATAATTTTTAAAGACCTATCCATAGATACCCCACACGTATATGTTCAATGAAAAAAAATATTTCGGGTTTCAGTTCTGACTATGGGGGGGGACCCCCCACTTTTTTTATTTTTTTTCTATTTTCTTTTGAAAACCTTGTTGCGGTTCACAGAATACATCCACTCACTAAGTTTCAACAGTATAGTACTTATAGTTTCGGAAAAAAGTGGCTGTGACAGACTGGCGGACAGACAGACAGACAGACAGACAGACAGACATGACGAATCTATAAGGGTTCCGTTTTTTTGCCAATTTGGCTACGGAACCCTAAAAAAACGCCACTCGTTCTATACTCATTTTCTAATAATTGTTCAATTCATTATATTCATCATTAATTAAACCTAACTATGATTTAAAGCGAAATGTAATATTATATTCCACAATTTTAAATGTATGTATTATTTAGATTACCAACCCAACGCTACGAGTATCTTTTTACTGGCGGGCACCCTTTAATGGCCCAGTGATTTTTCCCAGTCATATGCAAATGTCCCATTAGCATACATTTTAGTACTTTGTAGTGATCCCAAATTGGCTGATGTTAAAACGAGACAGTATTAATCTAAATCATGACTTTCAACCATAAATGTGGTCATTCATTTAACCAGCTATGTAGTTTCTGAAATCAATTATTTTTCATTAATCTGAGGTAGTTTTTATCATTCTAATATTTTATGATGTTGCAATTGTTGAACATAAAACAAAAAATTCAATCGTCTTGTTTTTATTCCTCTTTGGCAAAATAAAATTTATCAACATAAATTGGGTATTTGACTGGATACGAAATAAATTATGACATTCTAACATTAAGGACGAAATCAATAATTAGGCACAATTTTTTATCCCACAATAATTATTACAGCTAATTGAAATTAAAAGAGTGTTGATTTGACACTGCAGAAATGTGACGTCGACGATTTCATACAGTTACCTACAAGGTTACGTTTTTGACATTTAAAAAAAGTAGGTGATTTGACCTGTCAGTCAAATAGCGTATTATGAATTTAGATTATCACAAGTTACTTTATTCTATCCCAAAGGTGTAAGAGGAAAACTAAGTTAAGGAAAAGGGAATGCACCTGTGCTTGCGTTCTATAATAAATATCCTGCGTAGTTAGACGATCGTAAAGTTTTGCCGTAACCGATTCTCGGCGTAGACAACTTTATTGTCGCCTGTAGGACTGGCTTGTCCTTTACCAGGTGTAAATATTTAATCTGGTTCGGCACAACCTTTACCACGAAATGCTGGTTGAAATCCGCCGATACCTTAAATTCCGAGTCAATTTATATTAGACTTTCCACGACAGACGGCACTTTTGGCTACAGTAGTCTTGTTAGGGCCGGCAAAAACGAGATTATTAACTGGATTCCTTCTAATATTGTAAATGCAAAAGTAGCTCTGTCAGTTTGAGAGGTTTAAGCGCACTTAAACCTCTAAACCGATTTTAATTAAATTTGGCACAGAGAATCTTAGTCCCTGAGAACATAGGCTACCTTTTATTGCGAAAAATAGGGTTCCAATCCCTTTTTTTCCTCGCGGAAGAAGTCGCGGGCCGCCGCTAGTTAGTAATAACAATGCGGCCGACGTGTAATAAGCTAAAACGTTTCAGACGAACTACCGAGCCGCTAGAATTATAAAATAATGAAGGCTCGTTAAAAATATACCCTCAGAATGGAGAACAATGTGCCAGTAGTGATAGGCTAGAAAGCTACCAAATGGCTGGCCTTATGTAGTGTAATAAAAATTAGGAAAACTTTGCATTAAGTTCTGGTGAATATTCAAGAATTAGTATTCAAATAAGCCTCTGTTTTAAAATAAGGATTATTTTGCAATTAAAACAACGGTCGTGTAGGTAGATACAAAAACAGGATTGAGGACAATCTACGTTCAGCAAAAAGATACGCTTTTCTTAGTATTAATAAGTATCAAAACATAAAAGGATTTGTTAAACACACATTTTTGTCAACATGATTTTCTCTACTCGAGCTGAAACGTGAGTCAGTACATCAGCTTTTAATTAGGTGTTAATTTTTACGTTTAGAATATCCAATATCCATTTGTCTTTACTAAATAATTAAGCCTGAATAGCAAGTTTGTTTGTTGGAACGCATTAATCTCAGGAACTACTTTTTTCTTTATGTGTCGGATAGTCCATTTTTGTCGAGGAAAACATTAAGCTATAGTAACACTATGTGTGCGGAAAACAAAATCCACGCGGACACAATAAAACAACAAAAGATTGAGCACAACCCCTTTCCTCAAGTGTCAAACTATTCCCAGTGAAGTTATGCAGATAACTTTCTAAAAGCCTTTTCTAATAAAAGGCAGGTGCACATGAAATCGGCGAGCACTCGGCGTCCGAGAGACGCGCCTAAATTAGAACATCACGGGGACCATAGGATTAAAACGTTAGACATGCCCTGACCATACTTCTATCCACTCCAAAATTGGCTATAAAATTTGATGCGACGGTCGCTCCTTATCGCAGTGACAGCATGCTGAAACGTACGACATTTCAAACGAGATCCTTCCACAGTTTTGTATCGTCGGGGCATATCTGCCGATTTAAATCTTTGACGGGGACGCCCGCAAATATAAATGGAATAGTCGTGTAGTCCGTTGCCGAGATGCGAGATAATCTAAGTAGTTACATCCTGTCTCACTAGCTCAAGTTCTGTCACTGGAGGCGGGAAGCGAGTTTCAATGACAGCTCGGTTTGTAAATATTTAATGTCATTTAGATATGCGCTTTGCAGTCTCGAGCTAAGAGGCGCGTTTATCGTATTGGCTTGTTTGCTCAGCAAAATGTACATGTTGATGTATTTTTATCAAATTGAATGAATGCTTTATAAATAACGATAAACAAAACCTATTAATCTCCCATTGCATAGGCCTCCGTCATTTGAAACCAAGTTTTTGATACAGTAATACACAGTTATTGCCATTTTAATTCGTTCTAATTTATTAACAATACATTAAGGAAACATTATTATTATTTAACGGGACTAAACGTGGTATTAATTATGTTTTAATTATGCGTTAAGTCCCGTTAAATAATAATAATGTTATAATGCAACGCGAAAGTCTAAAATCTTACATTAAGGAAATCCATTAACATCATAACTAATTACTTGCAAAATTCTATGTGTAACTTTGAATTATGGAAAAAGTGGCTGTTTTATTTATTGATAATTTGTTTAACAAGTTTTATATACACATTTAGAGGTATTTGTTTTCTGATAAGAGTAAAAAATACCTACTTATTTTATAACTCAGTGCGTTCTGTTATTTTATCTTAAAGCCAAAGCATTTTTGTTGTTCGGTTTTGGTTTAGTTGTGCCAGTTTGGACAGGAGTATTTGTTACCATGTAACCTTAAACCTGACTAAGCTAGCGTTAGGAAGAATGAGGAAATTCGGAGGGACAAATTTCCGAATCACGGAATTGTCTGTTACAAATTCAACTCCATTTCATGTAAATATCCACGTACATTTTTCCGGCCGGATGTGAACCTACGAAAGCATGCGAAGCGATGTTCTGGCCACTAGGCAATATATGCTATCTGTGACTAAGGTTTTAATAAGACAGTTGCAGTCGAAAAGATTTATTCCATTGAGTAATCCTACTCGGTGAAGTAGATTGTTCTACTCCAATATTAAATTTCAAAATCTTTGAGCTTAATATTTATACTTAAGAACCTTCAACGCAAAATTAGATCATTGACACATACCTATACATTTTAAGGCACGTAAAGCCAACGTCTTGCGCCTTACTTACCTCTCTACGGTGGTGTCAGATTGCTGTCCCACCGAACTATAAGAGTGTACTTGCGCACTAACTTCTGCACTTTAATGTATCCTGCGTACATAGCCTAGATAGATGTCGCCATGGACAAAACACCGCCGCACAGCCGGAAGAAAAGTATTAGCCTGATAATGTCCCACTGGCCACTGCAGGATAAAGGCCTCCATCGTGTGGAATTATCTTTCGTTACAAAGATGAGTTTATGCTTAATCACCACGCTTGACAAATGCGGGTGGGTGATCAAAAATTTCCCGACCTGGGAATCGAACCCAGGACCTCGAGACCAAAGCCCTGTACTTAAACCACTAGACCATCGAAGCGTTCAAACATATTTACAACAAAGATAATAAGGGATATCAAAGATTTCAAGGAGTAACTCTGAACCCGCCCGTTGGTAAACTTTGTAAAAGCCCCATCAATACTCATTACTTAACTTAACTTAACTCCGTACGTACTTAGTTGTAACATCGCCCAGTGGTCTGGTATACAACTAATAGATCAAAGGTATACTTATGTGTGTATAATTTATACGACGTTGCTTGTACGTGTTGAAAACCCCTTTAATATAGATTTACATCGGATTGGTTGGGGAGAATTAACCATATAACATATATGCTTATGTTTTGTTGTACATGTAGTATTAATTGTGTAGTGAACTGCGGTCTAGAATATGACTATTCCATATCTTCTCGTTGGTTTCGTAAGAAATAACTAAGCTATTGGATATTCCGGGAGATAGGCAGTAGCGTTCCCTTTTCTTAGTCTTGAAACACACTAGGCCAAAAAAACGTATCTGAAGATCGGCGGGATGATGCCTACAATTAAAATTGAAAATGACATACCTGTGTCGATGATAGGTCGCGTAACATTGTGCAGAAAATTAACTTCAGCCGAACTTTGGTCGCGTTTTTTCCGCTGAGTGTGTTCCTACACTTATGGTTCACCATACTGCGGTCGTTAATTCAAATGCCCAGAGTGGTGAATTGGACATAGCCGTGGATTGCGACTTTCTTATGAAGTAATAGTATAAGTTAACTACAGTTCATCATTACTAATATCATAAGCTGAAGAGAATGTTTATTTGTTTGTTTGTTTGAATTGAAAAAAATGTGTTGGACAATCCATTTGTAGAGGAAGGCTTTCAGCTAAGTATACCTATGACCAAGTCGCGGGCGGCCGCTTGTTACCAAATATAAACAAAAGTTTCAAACTAATCAGTTATCAACAGTAACCAAACTTTGAATTAATTACTTAGTACTTATTACTAGTTTACTACTTAGTACATAGTATACATTGCTTGTATCTCAGTCGTAGCTTTATTGGGGTATCAACTTCTGCGAAACTGTACAATAATTCAACTAAATACAGTACCCTTCATGAAAAGATGGATGACTTCGTGAGATTAATCAATAAATCTTCATTAATTCTCTTCATAAAGCTTCCATCAATTAATTAATTATTAAGTTTTACTTGCAAAAAGGACAATAACTCCTTTAAGGGCCGGCGACTGCTTTGTAATTTTCAGAAGTTTCACAAAATTCATGTTTAAACAAATTTCAATTAAACCCGTTATTTTGAACTTCGTAATTTAATGTCAAATTTTGTTCCAGCAAGTTTTCACAGTGAAGAAAAGGACAATTGAATAAGAATTGAACTGTATGAAATGTCCAACAGAATATACCAGAATATAACTATACATTTGACTGGCAGGTCAACTTCACTTTTATTAAATGTCAATACCGAAGCGTGTTGGAAAAAATACATGAAACAGTAACATGTAACAGTCTCGTCATAGGTTACGCTATATTAAAAACTTTCATAACATGTGAATTTATTACTAAACTTAACTAATACTTTTTGGAGTTTCTGTTGGCTCTTATTGTTTGTTTAAAGCGCAATAGCAACTGTATAATGTTTTGTGCCTTTTTTCTAAGTTCGTCTTCAATGTTACAGCTTCAAAATTTATTTTGTAAGCTATCAAATACTCACACATTTAAATTACTTATCAATGCACTAACGCTATGTAAGTAACATGTAACATAAATCATATCATATCATACATAGACTCGTTGATAAATAAGGCTGCAACAATGCATGGGCAAACCACAATTCACACAATAACAGTAACTTTTACAATGGCACGAGCGTATTTAAACAAGTGTAACGCGAGTTACGGGTATCATGGTGTACTGTACGTACTCACGGCAAATGTAGATGTTCATCTATACTAATATTATAAAGAGGAAAGATTTGTAATTTAGTTTGTGAAAAAAAATCTCAAAAACTTCCTAACAAGATCAAATTTTAAATAATATAAGGATAAAAAATTATATACTTAGTATTATAATACACATAATTATAACATTCCTACGAATTTTATACTGTGTGATGTGAGTTACCATCAATCAGGGATATTCATTGAAGCAATGATCAAGTTAAACAAGGCAACCCTTTAATGGAAACCAATATTTTACAATGTGAAATATAATTTATAATAATTTACTTCAATTTTATTAGTAATTATTTTATACAGTTATTTCTGCTGTAATGCATAATATTAATAATTGTTTTTATCACCTCCAAATTCACCAACGAAAATGAAAACTTTAACAATAAATCAAACACCGCAAGTGGCCGTACAAAATGCACTCGATGAAATTATTTTAGCCGCGCTTGCCGCACATCAGTGGTTTTTCAAAAACATTTTCCATTCAATTCCACGATGCTATTATGACGTGTGCAGCGTAACTTTTTGCGTCGTTTGTGTACGAGCAAAAAGGAGCAGTGACCGTCGGGGAAAAGGCTCTTCACACACGAAGTACACGAAAAGACAATAAAGTATGTTGCACAAAGTAAAGAAAAAAATGTGGAATCACCCTGACGCTGCGTGTCCCATGCATTACACTAGCAGTATGCTTGTGCATTTGATGCAACACCGCTATTCATCATCATCGTTTCTCCCGGTTGCATCCTCGGCCGTTGCCTCGGAGCCCAGGATACGCTACGACTCATCATCATCATCCTACCGCTTGTCCCGGTCGCATCCTCGGCCATTGCCTTGGAGTCCAGGGTCCGCTTTCCTGCTCCTTTTCCTCCACTTCGCACGATCTTCGGCATCCTGCGTAGTAAGGCCATTGACACACATGTCATCTCTCCAAGATACGCTACGACTATGATCCAAAATTGACGAGCCGTTTTTTTTTGCTTTTTCACTGGTTTTTTATTGGTCGACTGTCGTCTGACCACCCCAATCCTTACATCAGAAACCAGGCTAAACGTGCTAAACGGCTTAACGTGCCTTCCGAAATCATCTCATTTATCGGATGAGTAGCTGATTCAAGTGTGCGTCCAATACCAATCTGGGAATAAAGTGTTCGACGATCTCCGAGGTTTGAGCACAGCGCTTGAGCCATAACACCACGGAGGCAGTTGAAAGCACTCTTCACCTTTCCCAACGAAAAACCCAAAGGATGACGTGTAAAACGGCTCGTGTGGAATCACCCTGACTCTGCGTGTTCCATGCGTCACACTAGCAGTTGCTTGTGCATTTGATGCAACACCGCCATTGTCTAGAATTAATGAGTTTCAGGCCATACTTCTAGCGCAGTCACAACTTGAATTCAATATCTGGCGCAATGCGGACCATTTACGTACCAACAACTGAATTAATACATTTTGTATAGACAAGTTTATGGTTTATTTTTATACCCCGATCCATTTCTGAGAGTTTATACCTACTCGTACTCTTCATGAGGGATGTTACTTGATTTTATTACTTACGACGCATCTTACGACCCTGCAGTGATCGTTTTTATTGTTTCTTATAAACATTTTAATATCCATTAAATTATCCTTATGCATCCGTGTTCAATATTCTCACGGACATAAAAGCATTATTTTATACATTAATGTATTATCACGTGATTTTGAGAGTGTATTTTTCATCGTGCCTCCCAAAGCACGGAATCATAGTTTTTTTCAGACATCAGGTGATTCAAGTCTGCAATATCCTAACCATTTATTAATCTTACTACTATACCACGGAGGCAGTTAAAATACAAAAGAAATATTTGCTAAAAATAACATATTATTATTCTTACCCGTTTTTTGGATACGGCAGTCAATCACTCACAGACGGACACGGAAAACATTTATTTTCATCCAGCAAACTGAACCAAACAGAACAAAAGTTCGCAAAGACAAACAACTCTGCATAGACCGAGATCAGAAGTCGCTTGCAAAACGAAAACGACGTGTGCATCTGCGTAAAACACGGGACGGCAGATTCAAGGGCTGCACATTTGGAATTCATAAGTCTTACCAGGGTCGTTACCGGCTCTGCAGTACACGATGGGAGCAGTAAAGTATTTTGTTTTTAAGCCACGACGCAAAAAGAGGATAGTTTCATTTTTATGTGGAAGCACCGGCTGAAGTTCGCCTTCAATGCATTTTCTATACAATTAAACGCGACGTAATTTTGGCATGGTGTTGATGACACACTCATTTATTCAGTGCAGGCATCATCCCGTCGATCTTCGAGAGCGTTTTTTCGGCTTAGAGCGTTTCTTTCTTCTACTTTGGGGCGCCTTTCATAAGTTGCTTGTATGTAAAGAGAATTAACCTAGAATGCACGCACGCGAAGCTCGTAAACCGTTCGTTGCTGCATTCGTCAGAGATCCTCCCTCCTTGAGTCGTATTCCTCATTACTGAGGGTCGTGATCATTGTATGAAATGAATCACACAACAACTCTCTTGGCAAATTTTAATGGAGTGGTTTGCCATAGCTTTCTTCGTTTCCTACGCTTACTCTTAGTGTGTAGGTTTCCTCACGATGTTTTCCTTCCCCGTACAGCTAGTATTTGATGAGTTACGTCAGAGATGGACGCACCAAAAAGTAAGTAGTTTGTTTCTATAACTTAAGGTCAAGTCAGAGATTCCTCTCTGCTACGTTCCCTGTTGTCCGAGCCGGCAAGTGCAACGGACAAAAGCGTGCGCCCGCCCATACTCCCTGTACAAACACCACTGTTTCGTTCAAATATTTGTCTAATTATTCGCGGTGGACGCATAGAGTGTTTCACTCCGGCGACGTTTGAGCGCGCGTACGATATTTATGAGGCAACCTGTGCCGGGTTGGTTGGGAATTTTAACGCGACGATTGGGAACGATGTAGACTGAAAAAATGTGATTCTTTTGGCCAGTCTTCTATTTGCGTTCTCTTTTTTTTTAATTTCCTTTTCTTTATTTATTTCTGTCAGCACTTTTTCATGTAGATTGCTACAAAAATACACTTAACTGAGCTTGCCTCCCAATCAGCGGCCAATTAGACTGTTAAACACTAAAACCTACTATTAAACATTAAAACGTGGTCCCGGGTGAATAATTTTTAATATTTTCTTTTTTCTTATACTCAAACTCATATTTACAAAACCGAAGAAGTAATTGAGTCAAATTGGGGAGTGAATGGGGTTTTAGCGGGAAACGCTTTTCCGACCCTTGTGCGTTTGTTGTTGTCCATGGGCAGCGGTTATCACTTCCCATCTGTTGAATGATACTCTTGTTCGTTTGCCTTCTTACATCATTAAAAAAAATTTAATAAATCAAAACTAGTTATTAAACGTAAAACGAAGAAGTTTCTTATACTTATGGAAAAATACTTGTAGGTAATAGTCAACATAGATTAGCTGAAAGTGTAAGTTAGACAATTAAGGCTTGCTATCCCTCGAAGGAAGCGGCTAAGAGTAATAACGACGTCATTTTCATAACTACAATGTCAAGGGATCTCGATTTGAATACTCTGAAGATCTAACCTTGTTTAAGTATGGACTTCTGTTAGGTATTCAAGCTAGCCTTTTGTTTCCTTCCAGTGATGTAGGCATAGAACAGATGATTTTTAGGGTTAAAACGGAACCCTTATAGATTCGTCATGTCTGTCTGTCTGTCTGTCCGCCAGTCTGTCACAGCCACTTTTTTCCGAAACTATAAGTACTATACTGTTAAAACTTAGTGAATGGATGTATTCTGTGAACCGCAACAAGGTTTTCACACGAAAATAGAAAAAAAATAAAAATAGTGGGGTCTTCATAGTTAGAACTGAAACTCGAAATATTTTTTTTCATTGAACATATACGTGTGTGGTATCTATGGATAGGTCTTTAAAAATTATATTAAGGTTTCTAATATCACTTTTTTCTAATGTGAATACTTTGCGTGACAGACCCTTCCAAAGTGTAAAAATGTGTGTCCCCCCCCCCCTCTAACTTCTAAAATAAGAGGATGATAAAACTGAAATAATTATATAATGTACATTACCATAAAAAACTACCAACGAAAATTGGTTCGAATGAAATCTGTTCAGTAGTTTTTTTTTAATTCGTCAAAAATAGAATTTGTACGGAACCCTCAGTGCGGGAGTCCGACTCGCACTTGGCCAATTTTTTATTTAGTGTCATGCAACCAGTAAGTGTATTTCTTTTTTCTATGAGATTTCAGATTTCTACTCACTGTTTGATATTTCACCGGTTTTTTTTTCTAAATAAGCCCCAGGAGTATAAATCGGTATCTCTGACAGTAAAACTTTTGTAATGCCTGATTTGAATAGAATTTAGTATATTTATTTTATTCTTTTATAATTTAGTTTATTCTGTACATGAGCCATTTTTACGGTCGTCATTGCATAATTAAATTGTACAATTATAATTACGTTCTTATTGGGTTTTTAGAACTTTGTTTCAAAATTTTGCACATTGCTACAAATCTATACTATACTAATACATATAAAGTTGAAAATATTGTTTGTTTGTTTGGACGCGCTAGTCTCAGGAACTACTGGTCCGATTTCATAAAATTCCTTTTTTGTTGGATAGTCCATTAGACGAGAAAGGCTTTAGGCTATTGGAAATCGAAATCCATGCGGACGGAGTCGCGGGCGTCCGCTAGTTGTAGTATATCATGACCTGAATAATACGAGTTGTAGGTTTCTTATCAATAACAAGGGTTATTGATAAGAAACCTACTACTCGTATTATAATAGAAATACTTACAAGTTGAACATCCTTTGTTAACGCCATCTATCCAACATAAATACAACCTTAACAAACCTTCATGATGCTTCAGAGACGCAGCCTTCTTGCAACAACTTTCAGTATAATTCGTATAGATGTCTCTTTTTGCATATTTTAGATAAAAAATAATTTATTAAAAGTTAATTGATTAAAATAAGTTATTTGATTAAAATAAGAGAGATGGAGCTAAGAGGAACTTCTACGCCAGTGAGCATCTCGTCTAGGGAAGGTTCTCCAATTTACAGAAGACCACAGTGAAGCAGCACTTCGTAACTGTTGTGCTCTGTATATTTCTGCTGGTGAGTAAGGTAGGAAGGGTTGCTTTATGGGAGGGTTTTTAGGATAGGCAACAAAACTGTGGTAGCTTACCATCAGGTAATTAATAATAAAGAATATATAGGAAATTTCATGTCTTATTTGTAAAATGTTTTTATCTTTCACTGGAATGTCAATATTTTGTACCTGACTATTCAGGATCAATAAAAAATAATGTTTAACATGAGCCAACACATTTCTACACAATGAGAGCAATAGCATAAAGATTACTCATCATCGTTACTAAATATTATCACCTACTCGTAGTTTAACAAGAAAATCTTTACAGTTCTATAATACATTTGGTGTACTTCATTCTTATAAACTATATTCTAAAACGTTTACATACTTGTATATGTGTATATATGTATATTGTATACCTATTTCTTTTTTATCTTCTTTGTTTTTGAATGAATTTGCGAATTCAGTATGTTTAACACAAACTTAACTACACTAAAAGCGACATACACACTTAATATTAATATAACAAGTATAAATACGTAAACATCAACCATATTATACTCAATCCAGCTAAGTTTCCGCGCTGGATTTTTCATAAAATCAGCGCCTTTGTTCCTTATAACATATTCTAGCCAAAATACTGCTGTGTCCAGTGGAGACATTGGTCTGTCTTTAAATCTAGCAGAAACTTCTTGAGCCTTCTTCTTGTATGAATCATCTTTCAGTACTTCATGGAGATTTTTTCTAAGATTTTCTTCCGTAATGTCATGAAACTGTTGAATTCTCCCAAAGCCCAAATTCTCGGCTTGAAGTAAATTGTTGTACTGGTCTGCGTATATCGGTATTCCGACGATGGGCACTCCGTTGAAAATTGCTTCTTGTGTACCGATGAGGCCACCGTGTGACATAAAAACTCTGATATTTGGATGCGCTGGAAACAACACAATTATCTAATTATTTAGGAATAACACAATTTAAAATGATTCCAACAGCAGTTAAAAAAAGTCATTCTTACTTTATTTATGTTACCGCGGGCTTGTTCAAAATGAATCATGCTGGGTTAAACTATGATTTTGAAAATAAAGTTGTGTATTTCTTGCTGTGTGTTTTGTTTTTTTACAATATCTCGACAAAAACAAGTTAATAAATTAATGTTAAGGTTTATTTTTCATATACAAGGAATGTAAGATATAAAAAATTCAACAGTCGTGTGTGGGACGTTGTTAACTCAATGTCACAAAAAATAATTAACAAAGCTGCAGGTTCAAATAGCTTCATCAGTGATAATAGGACTTGTTATGTGGGGACATTAAACCTCGTTATATTTACGAGTATCATGTCCCTTCAAAATATGTATCAAAAAGGGCCTAGCAACATTACGCTTATCTACGTCATTATTCGACCAATCATCAAAAGTTTTATTCATCATATAAAAATAATCAAAAACCTTTCTATACTTACACAAGACATCACTTTGGGGGAACCATTTCCTAACAACAATATTATTAGACTTATATTCAAAATTGTCTTCTTCCCACTTCCAGAGTACTGTTTGTTTTAACTCCGAAAATACTTTCAAGAATGCATTTTTCTTCTCAATCGGTAGCTCGGAACTCCTCACGTTTGATCCAAAATTTACATATACCACACCATCTTTTGACTCGTCCAGAAGTTTTTGCAGATCCTACAAAATATACAAACTTAATTTTAACTTATAGTTGCAGTTGAGGGGCAAAAAGCGTTTTTAAGATAGGCAACTCATCAGCGTCAAAAAGGCAAGCACCCAGAGCCGTAAAAACACATATTGAAAAATAAAATCTTTTATGATTGTTCTCAGATTAATAAATACCATAGATGCTCCTTATGTCACGTTTGAGTTCCTCCTCCAGAAAGTCAAAAATTCACTTTACTTTTCACTTAAGTCTGATTCTCACTCAGTGTCTCTCGACAGAAGACGCGATAATGACGTCATCCCACTTGACTGTTTAGGCAACAGGAATACGAGTGTCTGCTATCTCGCTCTATCACACGTGTTTCATAATGAGGAGTGGAAGGATAGAAAAAGCACAGTCAAATTACTCGTTGCATCTAATGACATTCATTAATCTGAGTATCATTTATAACTATACATTAAAAAAAAAATAAAATATTAATGTCGACACGTCATATTCTACCTTTATAGGTAACCTATCAATTGAATATCAAGATAATGAGTTGCCATTTATTTATTCACATAATGAGAATGTGTTTACCGATGTTACGTCGATGTTCACTTATGTCTTTATCAATATTTAACCTGTTTGTTAATAACAGCTTATGCTAATAAGTACGCAAGTTCTTCCGTGGGCGGTAACCAGCTTATTAGACATTGAATGTCTCCCTAGGTACTCATTACAAGGTCATTATAGTCCTTAAGTAGTGCTATACCAACAAAGAAATCATAAGAATGAAGTTTTATCGTAATTATTGTGTCGTCTTTGTGTCTTCTCAGGCATTTTGCCGTTCATTTTCAGGAATCGTACTTAAAATAACTTAATTGAATTCAAAAAGATTGACGTCATACGAATTTCATAGATCGGAATAGTTTTGATAGCTGGTAAAAAAAAGTCAAATGATTGTGGTGGAATATCCCAATTTTAGGTACTGTTTCTTACCTTTGGTAGTTTTGAAGAACTGCGCGTAAGATGTATACCACCGATTTCAACAATATTTGGAAGATATGCGACTGGATTATCAAAACTGAAGTGGCTATTAATCAACATCAAAGATGCATCTCTTTGCAGGTCATATAGACTTGGTACTGATTCTGGCAAGTCCGGTATGTACTTCTGTGCCAATAGTTCTTGCTTTCCCAAATACCAGTACCTCCACCAGACAAACTCATATACTGTAAAGTAGAAGTTCCGAAGTCTCCCCCAGAAACTTGTCGGTGACTTTACGTCTAAGAACTCGGAGAGGAGGGTCGAAAGTTGCAAAGGATTCCTCGTTATAATGTTGTGTCTCATACAATTCCCGTACGTTGTTATCAGTGCCAGAGGGGCATCATACTTATAAGCTAGCGTGTAAAGAGCCTCTTGGAAAAACTGTTCGCTAATCACCAAATCGAATGTTTGGTTATTCCTTAGAAACTGCTTGACTTCTTTCGACTCCAATGCCATTTGGGTGAATGCTACTCCACCCTTCCAAAAGATGAAATCGTGGAATTCTTCCGCAGATATTTCGACCATTGTGAAAACGTTCGGCCTTTCAATACCTGAAAATAGTTTGCGTAACATTATTTACATGTGTTAAAATTCAATAATTTCTTGGATGATGTCGTTATCTAGTTGTCAAAACATTTTTTTTATTTGTAATGACCGGAGTCAACTTTGTAATCTTTTGTATAAAACTTCTGGATACTATTTTATTTTTAACTACATACAATGTGGCAGCGACATAATATGCGGTTAGTTACTCTGATCCTTCAATGCATTAAAACGTCAACGTCAAGCGATAAAAATAATCTAAACTTCCTACTACTATTATAAAGGCGAAAGTTTGTATGTGTGGATGTATGGATGTATGGATGTGTGGATGTATGGATGTATGGATGTTTGTTACTCTTTCACGTAAAAACTACTGAATGGATTTGATTGAAACTTTACCACAATATAGCTTATACATCAGAATAACGCATAGGATATTGGAAATCGAAATCCACGCGGACGGAGTCGCGGGCGGCCGCTAGTATATAATAAAACTGAACAGTTTGTTTGTTTGTATGTTTGTTTGCCGCTAGTGCTGAATAAGCAACTTCTCAACCTGTTGTTGGTACAAACGGACTATCCAAAACGAAGATGCTTCAATTAGAACCTGTAGTTGCTGTGATTAGCGCGATTAAATAAACAAACAAACTCTTCAGCTTTATTGTATCAGTATATATTACCTGCAATTTCCCATATTTCTTTGTCATCGACAACTACCTGATGATAGTTAGGCAGGTTTTCTTCAGATCTGTGTCCTGTTATGACTGTCACATTATGCCCTCTTCTAGCCAACTCCAAGCCGAGAGGTTTCAACATAATATAATGTGACTTCGACGTAAAAGGTACTATGTAAAGAATTTTCGCACATTCACATATTGTTATTAATGACACAAGCACAGCTACACTATTCACTAACATTTTGAAATATAAATATATTATTTTTAATGTTGGGGAAAATTAACATTAACATACATCCATTTCCTTTGACGGTTTAAAAAGACTGGCATGACGTTAGTCATGAAACGTGTTTTATACGACTGTAAGAAGATACGTAGTTGTTCTCTGGTTGTATCATGTGATTATTTTTTCTAATTATACAACAATGATTCCACAAAACGTTCCTCTCGACGTTTATTATTGTTACACTGTTTTTTGCATGATTGGCAATATGGAGAACTAATTGTAAGTTATTATCTATACTAATATATAAAGCTGAAGAGTTTGTTTGAATGTTTGTTTGTTTGTTTGCTTGTTTGTTTGAACGCGCTAATCTCAGGAACTACTGGACCGATTTGAAAAATTATTTTTGTGTTGGATAGTCCATTTGACGAGGAAGGCTTTAGGCTATTGAAAATCGAAATCGGGGTCGCGGGCGGCCGCTAGTTTATAATAAAATGATAATCTCATAGTTTAATCTTAAAATTTGGTATTATTATACAATTAGCCGCCGCCCGCGACTTCGGCCTCGTTTTATCACCAAAGGGATGGAATTTATCAAAATACTAGCGGCCGCTCGTCAAATGGACTATCCAACCCAAAAATATTTTTTCAAATCGGTCCAGTAGTTCCTGAGATTAGCGCATTCAAACAAACAAACACACAAACAAACTCTTCAGCTTTATATATTAGTATAGATATAGATTTTCTAAGGGAATAACTGAGTCATAATTGCTTTATGAATGTAAGCCCGATCTGCAACACAACTGATTTCAATTTTTTTTCGGATAGTGTGATTCAAGAAGAATGTTTATGTGTAAAGTAAATAATAATTTAGTAAAGAAACTGATAATTTAAAATAGTAGAATAGTTGCACCGTGTCGCTATTTTTAGGGTTCCGTAGCCAAATGGCAAAAAACGGAACCCTTATAGTTTCGTCATGTCTGTCTGTCTGTCTGTCCTGGTTCGTTCTCCGCCGTTTCTGAACCGATTGCCACGAAAATTGGTGGAGAGATGTATAGTGATAATTCAAGAACTGGTTTTTAAAATAATCGAAAAACAATCATTTTTTACCCCCCCCTTCTATACAGCGAAAAGTTAATTATAAAAAAAAAATCGACTTAACCCATCGTGTAGGGTATCGTTAAACAGGTATTTTTAAATACAATAAAACTCGCTTTGAAACCATGTGGATCAAACATCCCAGTCTCGAGATATATTAATACAAAGTTAAAATTAGAGCGTCCCCCCCCCCTTAACTTTTGAAATACTATTACAATAATTCTGAAAAAAATGTCCTGTATACCTCCAAGTAAGTACTTTCAACGAAAACTATAGCGAACTCTGTATCATACATAGTTATTTTTATACAACTCGACCAACTTATGACGTGCAGTTGCCCTTACTAAATGTTGTCTTAATCGGTCGGGCCATCTTTTAGCTACGGAACCCTTTCATGGGCGTGTCCGACACGCTCTTGGCCGGTTTTTAAAATTTAAAGTATGCCTATAATGAGACAG